>JAPVLO010000147.1:1162500-1647500 GCA_027257055.1 Cephalopachus bancanus
CATACTATTTGTGGGAGCGAGACAAAGGAAAGGAACAGAATAAATCTAATTCCTGCTTACATTCCTAAATTGCTTAATTCAACCCATTGAGAATAAAGGCTGATGATTAATTCACTGATTAACAGGAAGTTGTTATCTGTAAGTATGAAAATCCTAGTTTTAGGGATTTCTGGGACCTGAAAATTACGTTTCTGTCTAGATGCCTTCTTTGTTATTCTCTTCTGGAGTGAGAAGTGAACTTAGAAATTCCCTAATAAATAAACTTATAATAGCCTATAACAGAGTTTTATGAATGTACTCTAAAAGAAAGAATACAGACAAATTCTAACATAGTTACCTATGTGGCAGTCAAACAAGATAATTAAACTTTCTAAGCTTCTGTTTCCTTGTCTATAAAACAGGCCATACATATTAAGTAACTACATATAAATTACGTGCAACTCCCCTATTTACAGACTAACAAAAATTTCAGAGTATATTTCAGACAGTTGCAAGCATTAGACATATTTCAATATTCAACCTTTAAAATCTTTAAATAAGCTGGGCTCGGTGGCTCAGCCTGTAATCCCGCGCCTTTGGGAGGCTGAGGTGAGTGGATTGCCTGAGCCCACGGGTTCGAGACCCGCCTGGGTAACTTGGCGAGACCTCATCTCTACAATAAATCAAAATGAGCCGGGCATGGTAGCACGCACCTGTAGTTCCAGCTACTTGGAAGGCTGAGGCGGAAGGATCGCTGGAGCCCAGCAGGTCGAGGCTTGGGTGGCCGGGAGCGGCCACTGCACTCCAGTCTGGGTGACAGAGTGAGACTCCAACTCAAAAATAAAATAAAATAAAATAAAATCTTTAAATACAGGTAGAATGAGATAAATGAACAACAAGAAACATAAACTATTAAAGTAAATTCTCTATTAAAGAAACTATTAAAGAAACATAAACTGATAGCAAATTCTCTTTTGTAAGGCCAAGTACCCGTCATTTTCATTGTTACTCTCTTGATTTTCTTAATTGTAATTTATTTGACAAACAGCAGAGCCCAGAATCTGTTGTATTAGAAGCATTAGAAGGATCCTTCAAACTAAGGGGCACAGAGGCTAGCCAGGCATGATGACACAACCCTACAGCCCTAACTACTTCGGAGGTTGAGGTGGGAGGATCCCTTGAGCCCAGGAGTTCAAGTTCAGCCTGGGCAATGCCTGGGCAATATAGTGACACTCTGTCTCTTAAAAAAAAAAAACAAAAGATAAAATAAAACGCACAGAGCCTAACAAGTGCAGGGCTTAGAGTCACACTCACCTGAGTTTCAGTCCTGAGTCTGCCAATTTACTAGCTGTGTGCTCTTGGGCAACCTATTTTCTTTCAACCTCAATTTTCTCAGTAAAAAAAAGAGTGGCTACAATAAAAGTGTAAACTCTAGGAGTAAAACACTGTAAGATGTGACAAATACTTGAGGCCACAGACATTTAAAGTAACTTGCCCGAGACCAGCAAGCTGGTGACTGGGACAGGACAAGAACAAAATCTCCTGTCTTCCTGGTCGACAAGCAGAGGTCCCCGATTATCCTTCAAAGAAGCGCGTCTCACCTCCTTCCACGCTCACCTGCCACAGGATGAGGAGAGGCTCAGCTCTGCCATTTGACAACAGCCCATTCGCAGACTTAGAACCAGACACAACACTGGTTCCCACGTGACTTCTCAGAAACCAGAACCGTCGTGTCAAATTCTAAAGTGGATCACTTATTTTGGTTGAGGTTTAAATGGCCTGGGTCTAAGTGCCCTTGTCAGAACGAGGGCATCACCTCTGAGCTGCATGCGATGGAGGCTGTTGACAATGAGATAAGTGCCAAAAACAAGCCCCCTGCTGGGTCACTCTCTGCTGACCTTTGGAGTGGTCTTCAGTATGTTGTCGCTCAACACATCAGGGCTACGATAGAGGGGAAAACATTGGGAAGTTCAATTTCTTAAAATTAAAACGCCTTCGACGGCACACATCCAGAATTTCAGTGTCAGGGAAAGAACTCTGGATGAGGAGCAGGAATACTCTCAGTTCAGTTTTTGCCTGTATCATTAAACTGTGCAAACATGCAATACTTTTTCTTCAGCACCGGCTTTCAATAGATCAAACCAGAATATCTGCTGAATTCTTTCCTAAGGGTTCCGTGAATGGCAATTCAGGAGTGACCAGCACCAAGACCCAGTCAGTATATTGTAATGAACTGAGCATATAACTTGGGTTTAATTATCATCTCTATCTAAGACAGAGTCAACAAAATGAGCCCTACATTGCCCCAAATGATGCCCCCCCACCCCCCAAAAAAGCCCACTCAGTAACTGTATAAAACACATGAAGCACTTCAGGCAGTTGTGATATATAATTCTATATTTCCTAACAAAACAGCTCATAGCAGAGAAGCACAGGGTTTTACACTTTTACTTGTGTAAATACATATGCGTAGTACCATGAGATCCTCAGAAATCAATGAGATGGTATGGCAGGGAATATTTCCATCATATCTATTACTGATGGGAAAATCAAGGTCCACTATATAAAAATTTGCCCAAGTTCACATAAGAAAACAGTGTGATTCAGCCTCCGTAGCTCAGCCTGTAATCCCAGCACTTTGGGAGACTGAGGTGAGTAGATTGCCTGAGCCCATAGGTTCGAGACCAGCCTGGGCAACTGGTTGAGATCTTGTCTCTACAATAAGCTTTAAAAAATTATCCGGGCTCACGCCTGTAGTTTCAGCTACTTGGAAAGCTGAAGCAGAAGGATCGCCTACCCAGCGTGTCGATGCTGGGGTGGCCGTGAGTGTGCCACTGCACTCCAGCCTGGGTGACGGAGGGAGACTCCAACTCAAAAAGTAAAAATTAAAAAAAAAGAAAACAGTATGGCCAGAACAAGAAGCCACAATTTCTGACTCAAAATTTAGAGTTCTTTCTACCCTGTTGGCATCACAAACGAACATAAGTTGAACAGCTTAAGAAGAACGTATAATTCAAATTGTATGAAAGGGTGCTTTATCCTTCCTAATGATGCTTTGACAGCCACGGTTCATAGATGGTCCAGCAGAGTAAGAGGCTTGTCAGCCTCCCCTCCAGGAAGGGAGAGAAGATGTTTAAAGAAGCCCTTTAGCCTCTTTCTGCTCCCTGCCTACTGATCCATCTCAACAGTTAATGACAGTACTTAAAAATCTGCCATGCAAATGTAAAGCCACTAAGGTAACTTATGGATAAAAGCTTGCTTTGCTTCCAAAAAAGAATAACTTTGCAATATGAATTGTCCCTGACACCTGTCTATTAGTGGGGCCCCCTGTTTGCAACCCACAGGACAGGCTTGGATAGTCTTCCTCAAGACAGCGCATTCTCCCCCTATTCACTGACCTCAGCAGGGGTGGGGATAGAAAGCTGTGGGGAAACAGAAGAGAATCATTTACTCTGCCTTTATCTTCAGCAAACCAATCCTCACCTGGACGCTCACAGCCTACACAGGGGCTGCGGACTAGGTGTCCTACAGGGCTGTTTGTTTCCTGAATGTGAATGGCAATGACTGAGTCTGGGGAAACCAGATGATGCTGCCGGCAGCCAGGAATTAAGTGCCAACGCACCCTCTCGAGAAGGGTCCTGGCAAGCAGAGCCTGCAGCCAAACCCCAAGCACTGCTTTTCAAACTGCAGGTCACCAGCATCAGTGGATGGTAAACATCGTTTGAGTGGCTTTTACTATTTGTCCTTTAACAAAAATAGAGCAAAATGCATCACACATAGCAAGGATAAACATTGGGTTTTGTATATGTCAAAAAGGCTTAAAGCCAGTAATATAAAGGGAAAAGTCAAGACCCAGCTTTCTCTACCTAAGAGTTCCATGGGAATGCAGACAATGCAGTGCCAGATCCTCCGATCTTTTCAAGAGAAACTAGAACTCCAAACTGTCATACAAAATCTTCCCTAAATTTTTCAAAAAGACTCACACTGTTTTAAACCAGTATACAGGGTAAGTCACAACTGCCTGAAGGCTAGGACTAGAATGACTATTCAGCACACGTGTAAACAAACCAGGCAGCAGAAGGGCTCTAAAAAAGCAGGAAGTCAGCCGGGAGTGGTGGCTCACGTCTGTAATCCCAACACTCTGGGAGAACTGCCTGAGCCCAGGAGTTCAAGACCCACCTAGGCAACATAGCAGGACCTTGTCTCTACAAGAAATAAATGAAAACCAGCTGGGTGTACTGGTTGTAATCCCAGGTCCTTGGGAGGTTGAAGCAGGAGGAGCACTTGAGCCCAGGAGTTCAATGAAAAGAAGAAAAAGGGCAACCCCTTCAGGTCCCCTCCCATTGTGGGAACTTTTCTGTCCTCTCAATAAAACCTTTCTAAAAAAAAAAAAAAGAGAAGAAAAAGAAAGGAAAAGAGAGAAAGGAAGAAAGACAGACAGGCAGAAAGACAAGCAGGACAAAGCCTTCTGTTCTATGTCCCTGGGAAGCTGCATGTACGGAGGCACTCCAAAAAAGCATTTGCCAAGGCAATTCTAGCACCGGAGGGAAAAGAACAGCCCCAAGTGTACAGGTCAGGAAATGTGTGGCACCAGTGAAACAGTAATATAAAGGGAAAAGTCAAATAACTAGTGGGCCTGCTGGTTTCTGCAAACCTTCCTTGAGTTGGGTGAGGACAGGGTGAAGCTCTTAAACAGAAATCTACCTTGACTTTCCCTTCACTGGTATACATACCTCTTTTCTTTTGGGAGGTGTGAAAAAGAATTAAACCTAAGAATTCCATCAGAAGTCGCCTTTGAGCACTATGTAGAAAGAGCTCTGCCAGCCTCCAACGTTTACTCAACTCCCTCCAGTGTTCTGCTGATCAGCTGCAGGGGAACTAAGCAGGGCCTGCAGGGGAAGAAACCCTTCACTGGACTCACCCTTTGGGCTGGCCACAGAACTGAGACTGAAGTGGGCACAGATCCTTAGTCTCTGAGCTTCTTATGTGAAACCTGCCTGGCAGACAAACCTCTGGACTGATATGAGAGACCTGGGCTTGATGAGACCCCAGAAGAGAGGCATGCCCTCTGCCACTGTCTTCAGCCTTGCAAAAGCAAGGAGTCCGCGGTCGTTGGTGAAGGTTAGTGGGGCTGCACTGGGGAGTCTTCACCTCTCCATCCCAGGGAAAAGATTCACAAATCCAGGGACTATTACCCACCCGCAGTTCCATCTGCCTATGTGAGGGCCCCAGCCTGAGAGCTGGTCTTGCATCAAAAAGCAAGCAAGGCCAGACGCCAGCTCCAAACCCAGCTGTTCCCTAAGCTCGAGGTGCAGGTGTGAGATCAGCTCCACGAACCTCACCTGCCTGCAGTTTGTCACCTCGTTGTCATTACCACAGGCAGAGATGCGGTTGGGGCTTTTGTTTTACTTCACACCAGGGGAACGTCATTTTTGGAATTTTTCATCTTAAATAGTTTTTTCTTAAATGTATGTGACACATAGTCCTCCCAGGACTTAATAAAATAGATATTTCTGGTGCCTGGAAAGTAAACTACAGCTGCAAAGACTGAAACAAAATTTATTTTTTAAAACTAACATTCTAGGTGGAATCATTCAAAATAGATGTTTAACTATAGTTTCTGAAAAAAGTTAAGCACCTACAAAAATATTACGTTCTCCGCAAGCAGTTTTAATATAATACTAGTTAACAGGGCAATCACAAAACTAACAAAATATTCATTTACTAGTGAAAACATCCCGGCATCTCTTTTTATCTACAAGAAAAATAATTTCAAAATAGGGAAAATTCCTCAAAACTCTGTCTTCCCACATATTACCTTGATGGAAATATGGTAAACAAAAAAAAACCCATTATTTCAGACTATCAAAATTTTATCCAGAACCTGACATTTCTAAGAAAATGGAAACAGGATGAATTGTCACAACTACAAAGCTTCTAGTTGTTATCACAATGATTCCTTACAAAGACAAACAAAACAAGCCCATTTTCTTGCAAGAGCTTCTGTATAACTATGTAAGGAGAGCTACTTTTGTGTGTGAGCTCAATGCAAACACCATAGGTGCTTCCACTTGCTTGCTTCTTTGTTTGCTTTTTTTGTTTATGCCTTTACTTTCTATAAATCAGACGTGTTCCCTATCCAGTAACTGTCCAGCAGAAATAACAGTAATGGGAATATGGTTTTCATGACATATTCAGGTGACTTCCAAGATCTCCTTGTCACAATCAAGATCGTTACAATGACAACAAACCTCTGGGACGCCAAAGCCTCCCCAGACACAGTGTACTAAAAGGATTTGGCTTGTCTCATCTCTCCTGATTATGCAATATATGCTAGAAGCAGAAGAATGGTGACACGGACCACTGGGCTGTGGACAATGTTTTCTGGCCCCACTTGTTTCATCTCCTCGTTTACTATCTTGTGTGTTGTCCTGACACTTGCAGTGAGATGAGGGTGGACATAGCTTCAGGCAAGAGCAGTGAGAAATGCTTTTGACTTGTCTATGAGGTAAAGAATGCAAGGAGGTACACATTTACATCCTTGGTGGGCCTGCATGTGAGTACACACATGGACACACTATCGCTCTCAAATCAAGGCACCTAGTATGTCTTTATTGGCACAGAAATATAGGCATGACTGGCTTTACACAATAGACGTTTTTCTTCAAGGTATGGTCAGCATTTTATAACTCAAATATTCAAAGGCCCTAGAAGAGCCTTACGATTTAAAAGAAATTTATTATGACTCCTTTCATAAACCAGTATGTGCAAATATAATCACCCCTAAATTGTCCAAGTTTGATTTGCATATTCAGAAACAACACGCAAACCCCAACAGAAAGATCACAGTTAAACTGCCTTGGGATGTATCCTCCCTTTGTAACATCATGGATAAACAGGTGGTCACTACTAAATGGCATCGTTTCTGATAATGGATATGGATATCAGCTAGCTATCATTCAAATGAGAAAAAGAGCTCAAGACTGGCCAATGGGAGGCCCAAAACTTTACCTGTACCTAAACCACTCATGTACACAGTCCTGACTTGTATTCCACAACTTTAAAATTAAAAAGCCTTGAGTAGGATGGACGTCTTAACAGTGTTGATTCTTCCAAAAAACAGAAAATAAAAGATTCTTGGCCGGGCGCGGTGGCTCAGTCTGTAATCCCAGCACTTTGGGAGGCCAAGGTGAGAGGATTGCCTGAGCTCAGGAGTTTGAGACCAGCCTGGGCAACTTGGTGAGACCTCATCTCTACAATAAATCACAAAAACTAGCCAGGCGTAGTGGCGTGCATCTGTAGTTCCAGTTATTTAGAAGACTGAGGCAGAAGGATCACCTAAGCCCAGCAGGTCAAGGATGTGGTGGTCACTGAGCATGACACTGCACTCCAGCCTGGGTGACAAGAGTGAGACTCCAACTTAAAAAAAAAAAAAAGATTCTTCTTTGAAACAGAAACGGGGAAATTCAACATAATGTGTTAGCTGCCACACCCACAGAATATCTAGGGGGGGCCCTCCACATTATAGTGATTCTACCTCTCAAAGACTTACCAAGATAAATAAATCACATCTGTCCACTGGGACTGGCAAGTGCTTTTTTGTTCCCTATTAGTTCTAAGGCACTCAGAGTGATAATGCTATTCACCGTACCTTATGATCTCAAAGGAAACCAACACTTGAGATGATTATCTCTATCTAGCTCGCCAATCCCCCAGCACTCAAAGTATAAACAGTCAATGTAAAGAACAAGCTACTATGAAAAGAAATTATGAGGAAGTGGGACCCCAGGAATTACTAAATACTCAGTCAACAAGACCTACACTCTTGCTTGACCAGTCTCCAAAAAGCAGCTGCCCAAATTAACCTCTTAAATTACTTTTGGAATGATAGACCTGTTACGAGCCAGTGGGGGCTGAAGTCAAAAGTGTATTCAATGCCAAAGACAGTACCACAATGAAGCATAGGGTATGTACAAACCAACTTTAGATCATGTGATGGGCCTTTTATAAAATTATTTAAGACTGATACCTAAGACAGTCTGAGAGTTTTTCAGCTCCGATCAGTAGTCACAATCATGGAGTTTGGTTATTGCAGAGCAGTAGAAATCATTGCAGCCTTAGACTACTTGGAGTTAAGGAAACGATTTTTAAACATTTTTAAAGTCTTTATGCTCTTTTTAAAATGTTATCTATGAATTCACTTCCTAAATGGAAAACAAACTTGTTCTTTCTGAATTAAAAAAATAAAATTTTTAATATGTCTACTTTACATTTTCAAAAAGCTTGTGTTTTCATTATTTTGAGTAGATATCCAAATCTGATAACCAAACTCACCTTTGCCCTATAATAAATGGAACACATGAGGCAGCAAACAGAGAGATAATCTTCAATCTCCAAAAATGCAGGACGATAAAGTTAGTGACTTGGAGCACAGGGCTCTGATTTGAGTCTAGTCCATTCCTCCTTGGCTTGAGGTCAGAAGCTGCTCACCCCTTTGTTTCCTCATTTGACCTAAGATATAGCTCACCTTTCGTTCCTAATTTTCCTCATCCAGAATCACTAAAGTCAAACAGATGAAGAAAAAAAAAGTGAGGGTTTAGGGGAGGCAGAAACTATGGCGGCAACCACTGTCACCACCAATAAATAGTGATAACAACAACAACATAATAATAAGCTGGGTGCAGTGGTGCACTCCTGTAGTCCCAGCTACTCAGGAGACTGAGATGAGAGGAAAGCTTGAGCCCAGAAGTTCAAGGCCAACCTAGGCAACATAGTGAGACTCTGTCTCTAAAAAATAAATATAAAGAAATAATTTAATTACAACTATTGATATTTATATTATAGTATCAAAAGCTAACACATAGAGCTTACAGCAGTGTTGTTCAACAGACATATACTTAAGCTACATGTGTAATCTTTAATGTTCTAGTAGCCACATTAAACAGTCTTTTAAAAGATTTTAATACATTTTATTTAATCTATACTATTATCATTTCAACATGAAATCAATATAAAAACTGAGGTATTTAACATTTTTTCATATCAAATCTCTGAAATCTAGTGTGCATTTCACACTTACAGTACGTCTCAACGTGGACCAGACACATTTCAAATGCTTAAGAGCCATATATGGTTAGTAGCTCCTGAATTGGACAGTGCAGCCTTACAACCTGCCAGGTGCTGTTCTAAGCACTTTAAATGTACAGATTCATTTAATCTTTACACCAATCCTACAAGGTAAATACTACCATTATTTTCATTTTACAGATGAGGAACTAACACAAAACGCAGAGTATCAAAGTCACATGTTTGATGGGCAACAGAGCCAAAATTCAAAGTTTGGCCATCTGGCTATAGCTACTACGCTATTAAGGACCTACTGTGTGCATGGCAGGCACAGAGCTACATGCCTAAATAAACTCTCTCTTGTGCTTCTCAGAACAATCCTAGGGGAAAAAATACCAATACCCCAATTCTACATACTGCTGCATCATTAAGCTAAAACATTCAGAGTAGGGACATTAGGATTTCACAAAGTAACACATAGTAAAAGACAGTATGGATAATGGACAAATCCACAGGTTCCACACTAAAGGGACATCTTGTCTAGCAAGAAAATTCAAAACCGTAACAAAGTCACTAGACCATAAGGTGTAGTGAACTAAAAGAACGGTGCAAAAAGTGTTGTGATTTATAGGGGGGGAAAAACTTATCTCATTAAGAGAACTGGCAAGACCTTCACCAAAGAGGTGACATTTAAAAAGGACTTAATTAAGAAGTCCTAGGATAAAGCACTTCAAGAACAAAGGCACAGACATGGAGGAAAAGAGACCTGCATTATGTTGAAAGAACAGCTACAATAGATTAAGGCTGGAGTACAGGGTAAACAGGGATCAAATATGGTGGTCAAGTTGTTCTAGGACCGTGGCATGGAAAACTCCAATTCTACACCAAGTTTGAGAAGACTAGCAGCATGATGAAAATTACGCTCTATGTTAGATCTCTGTGGCAACAATGGGAAGGACGGACAACAGTGGGAGAGATTCCATATGGAACATTGGTAAGGATACTGAGAGGCAGGCAACTGCAATGGTCACAGTTCATTCTAAAACAGGCAGTGAGAAAGGGCATGTGGATGCGAAATCCTTGAGATCTGGAATCTAAAGTTAAGTCAGTGATGATAGAGTTTCAAACTTTGGTGATGAGTAGAGTGGTAGAATTATTAACAGAATCTTTGGATATAGCAAAATCTAACTAGTACTTTGGTTAACCCTAAAAGAATTGTTTTCCCCTTTTTGTCATCCTAAGCTTCCAGCTACATCTATGCTTCCCACACATCAAGATCTGTACTACTATCTATCAGCTTTATATAAGGCCCTCACTCTGAATAACTCCTCTCCATCAAGTGAAGAGCTAATGGTCAGCAGAAAATGATAAGAGGCTTATTCTTTCAGGTAAGACAGAAGAACTCCAGAGCTCACATTATTTGACCAAAGACAGGAATCTCAGATTCTGATTTTCAGCAGAGTTAAATAAAGCCCTGGAAGGACAGAAATACCAGCCATGACTGAAATACTGGTCTTTTTTCTTGAAGTTCTTCATGTTTTAACGGAAAAGTTAAAAATTTCCCTACTGTCTACTTGCCTCTTTCCTTTATTTATTATTTTTCATGTTTAATTAAAAAACACTTCTACTTTAAGCAAATATTTCCCCTTTTTCTCTTTAATTACCTGACAAACAGTAGTAGAGCTGCATAAATTTTGCCTGAGGTTAAAGCTGGAGTAGAGCCTAATCACTAGCTTGAGACATTGTTCTGGCCAAGTAAAGCAGAACACATTTATCCCCTGTGTTTGAACAAAACTTAGGCACTTCCATTAAGACCTCCTTTTACCCGGTGTTGATTCTGATTAACCCTCTTTCCGATTTATGTGGGAAACCTGGGTGTTCTTCACACTACCACCTCAGGGGTAAGGAAATGAACTTCAGTGCAGTAGAGTTGAGGTGTGCACCCTATCTTCAGCAGACAACATAAACACATATGCCAGTCCTACACTGTTAAATACCAAGTTGGGCAGCCTTCTCGATTCAACTGATTTCATTCTAGACAAACCTTTGGGTTTTTCTGCTGCTTTCCATAAAGAAGACATACAAAGTATGGTGGTAAGAGCAGGTGAAAAAAAGTCAAGGGAAAACAAGTATAAGTGAAATAGTCATTAAATGTAAGTATTAAGCAAGTTTAAGTCTAAGCTAAGAAAAATAGAAAAATTATGTATAACAAATTCATCTCAAGGTCAAATAGAACAAGATACACACAAACACAGGTAACGTGTTTTTAATTTTTTCATTAAGAGCCCCCTACCCATTCCAAATTCTGAGGTTTAAATACGTAGTGTTACATGTGTGGTCTAAAGATAATCAAAGCACTGTTCTTATCCTATAACTCCATCTAGTAATAAAAGTATGGTGCTCTGGAAGAGTGAATTCAGGGCAGCTGGTAAGTTTCACTGGAATCAAGTGATCTCATCTGCCAACTATCCAGGACTCCCCAAAGTTTGGAAATATTCTTGTGTCACTGGTCATCTCTCCAGTAACTAAACAAGAGAACTGGAGAGGGTGAGAAGGCAGCTACCTTCCCATTTAGGGAAATCTTCCTGCATTCTAGCTCACTTTTCCAGCCAAGATATATATATTAAAAAAAAAAAACAGAACACCCTGATCCCAACCTGAAAATCCATCTTTGACATGGATAGTTGGAAAGGATCTCTCAGGTAGCCACCTACTCAGGTGGCCACTCTGTAAACATCCAGTAGATTGGTGTGAATTTGTGCTGCAAGGAATAAGGAGATCTAGAAATTCTGCTGCCTAAGCCATTAACGCTCTCCTTTCTTAGCAAAATAATGTCCAACCCTCTTTGAAGGCCACAGGTTTCCATCCGAGAACAACTTTGCAAAATCTAGAGGTGGCAGTAATGGTGATAATGATGACAATTAAAAACAGTCAACGGTAGTAACCATTTCCTGGAGTGTTCGGGATGTCTGGAAAATATATGGGAGTCAGAAAGATCCCAATTCAAATGAAAATATCTTGGACAACCCATTAAAACTTTGAGTTTCCATTTCTTCATCTGAAAAATTAGAAAAGCGTAAGACGCAAAAAACCAGAGAGCTGATGTGGTGATACTCTCAGCAGTGTCAATGGAAACATGCAGCACCCCAAAAGTGTTCACAGATCTTCATTCATTACTCTCTCTTCCCAGAGAATGGTTTAAGGCTCCTTAAATCAGAAAGAACTGGCCTATCAACAAGAGTGGGCCCAGGATTCACCACTTTTGCCCCTCCAAGAAGATTATAGTCACTCAAAAGCATTGAGTTCTCAGTGTGTGCCAGGTACTGTGTAGGGCATTTAGCATTCGTTTTCTTGAATGTCTGCCTCCATGAAATGTGATTTGCCTCTTTATTTTTTTAAGGTCAGGAATTGAAAGCAAAATTTCCTCAAAAAAGAAAGAAGTACTGAATAATACCCATTTTTAGGGTCATGATGACAATTTATCCGCCTCGCTGTTTGGATGCAAGCATGATTCATATTCATTGTTTGTGTTGTTAGTCTGATGCCAACCTAAATGTCACAGAAGAGGCAGGATTGGGGAGGGAATTGGAGACAGACCAAAAGTAATAAAATGTGAAATTGCCAGCAGAAATGGTAAGTCTACAACTATAAAATGGAAAAAAAAATTAAACCCAGAAAGGGGAAGGGGAGAGATCGGAAGTTTAAAGAGAACACCAGGGCAACCCCTTTGGGTCCCCTCCCACCGTGGGAGCTTTTCTGTCCTCTCAATAAATCCTGCTGGAAAAAAAAGAGAGAGGGAGAGAGAACACCAAAATGGAAGCCCACAATCAGCTGCATGAGTCTGGGTGACTTTAGAGATGATGCTAACATTACACATGAGGAGCTCATGATTCATGAAAATGGTCAAAAAGTGATGTCCGTTCTTACAGCAACTATTACTGTGACCACACCTTTCCTGGTCTCAATCTTCTCAAGCATCAGAGAACTTCAAAACAGATTTGCAATTTTTAAGGCAGGAGAGTGGATATTCATTCTCTCTCTCTTTCTCTCAGACAGGGACCCACTATGCTTCCCCCAGCTGGTTTCAAATTCCTGGTTTCAAGTAATCCTCCCGCCTCAGCCTCCCAAATGGCTGGGATTAAAAGCATGCACCACCACGTGCGCCTGGATTTTTAAAAATTCATTAAAAGGGCTGAGGCATTGTTATAAAGGGTTAAGAAGTACTTGGTTAGGGGATATTGCAGATCTCTTCCCTTTCTTACATTCTATTATGACAATATACTCTGGATTCACTTGACCTCAGAGCCTTGGCAATAGAAAAAGCAAGTCCCTTAATCTTTTTTCCCCAGCAGTAAATAAGTATTCTAACAAAAATAAACAATCAAAGAGAGACACTACATAAACAAATAAGAAAGTGTGTCACGAATTAAGTGAGATGAAGTCAATCTTCTGTGACTGAGTTTTTTATTTTGTAAGCTACCTGTACAACAAATCCTCAAGGAATACAAGCAAGTAATTACGTAGAGAGGATATTTGCTAGATTTCATAGTCAGTATTGAGATTATGGTTCATCCACTTCTATTTAAAAAATACTAGTTGGAGTAGGGAGGGAAGAAGGGAGGGGAGGGGAGGGTACCGGAGGGGTGGGGAGAAAAAAATACTAGTTGGAAATGTGCTATAGTTTTTAATAAACACTACCATAATAGCAGAAATGATGCCCTAATGTCAGCAAGCATAAAAGGAATCATTAATGAAAAATATGCAGACCAAGACAACATCCACAGAAACTCAAGGATTACATACTATTAAGACTACCCTTATGTTTCGTACCAGTGGGTATTCATACCAGACACTCTGCAAATATCATCTCATTTAATTTCCATTCTTTGAGATATGCATTTTTTATTCCTAAAATGGATATAATAAGACCCAGAGAAGTAAAAGACGTTGTCCAAGGTTATGTCGTTCTGAAAGAGAAGAACGAAGATTCAAATGATAGGTTTATTTGGTTCCACAATGAGGCTTTTTAATTATGTCTCTACTCTCACAAGAAGTCACCCAAGAAAAGGTACTTTCCAGGTGTGAAGCTTGTTACTTTCGGAGCATGTCATATTTTGTTCCATATTAATGATGTCTACATATTAGGCTCAGTGAGGTTATTAATAACGTGGTTCTAGAGGAGAAATAATTCTCACAAATACATATTATGTTATACACACAACTGATCTTTTTTGGAGCTGACAACTGCTCAATACTGAACTAAAGCAGGCCAAGTATATAAAGGGAAAGGGATAAAAACAATAAAAGTCTGCAGTGGGGTGAAATTCAGTTGATAAATTCAAAACTCAAAACAGCAGTGGGCAAACCCAGACTAGGGCAATAAGCATTTAGAAGGATTCAAGTAGGAAAGAGAACAATAAAGCAAGTTATAAACAGCAACAGAGTCTGCAAAAGCCTCAGAAATTTCAATATTATTTTCACCCTCTAGATCCTATTGTTTTTGGGGGGCGGGAATGGCTAATTATTTGTTTGCCTGAATAGTTTTCTAGTTCTTACGTTTTCTCCATCAGAGGAAAAAATTTTTTTTGTAAATTCTCAGTGCCAGACAATGATCCAGAAGCTACTGGCTTCTTGAATGAAAATTAACTCTCTCTTTTGTGTAGATTTTGTATGTCTATAATCACATGCCCTGGCAGTCAGTGTCTCAGCTACCTCTACAAGAATGGAGAATGTAAACAGCAAGGGGTTATTATGGATCATGCTAAATATTAGAAGTTGCAAGCAGATTGGGAAATAGTATTATAATTAACAACCCAAATCCCAAGGAAAGTCATATATTACCAGCACTACAACAGACTCCAGAATAAACAGCCTGAGAATAGCCTTTTAGCCTACCTTTTCTCTACTTCTATATCTCTAAAATGGAAATTGTAATTTACTTATATATTTTATTTTTAGTTTTTTTTCTTTTTTTTTTTTAGTACGAGTCTTACTCTGTCGCCCAGGCTGGAGTGCAGTAGCACACTCACAGCCACCGCAGCTTTGACCTGCCGGGCTCAGGCAATCTGTCTGCCTTAACCTTCCAAGTAGCCAGAACTACAGGTGTGTGCTACCATGCCCAGCTAATTTTTTGATTTATTGTAGAGACGAGGTCTTGCCAAGTTGCCCAGGCTGGTCTCGAACCCATGGGCTCAGGCAGTCCCATCACCTTGGCCTCCCAAAGTGCTGGGATTACAGACTTAAGGCACCATGCCAGAAATTGTAATTTAAATGAATAAGAGTCACATTACAAAATGCAAGGGGTTACCACTACCTCAAATAAAGTATGCGTTGGAATTCTAGAGATACAAAAAAATAAAGCTCAACAACCAAGAGTGTTTTTACACTTAACACAGTAGAGTATTTTCATATGTTTGTATGTATATTTGACACACAAGATCTCATAACTGAAAATCAATCAATATACATCATTGAAGCTACTAACGGTATTATTCCTTTACTCATTATTAATTTACATCCTTCCAGAGACCTCAGCTACCCACAAGAAGTCCCTTACGTAAAATGACATAGTATTTGCAGTATCCTACTCACATATTCCGTATACTTTAAATAACAACTAGATAATACCTAGTGTGATGTAAAATGCTATATATATAGTAGTTATACTGTATTTTTAAATTCGTACTATTTTTATTATTGTATTATTTTGGTTTCTTTTAAAATATTTTCAATCTGCTGTTGAATCTGCAGATGCAAATCCTGCACATATGGAGGACAAGCTGTATACATACGTATATGTGCCCTACATTTTTTTTTTTAATCCCACAAGTTTTCATTGTTAACAACTGCACACTGACAAATGAAGTGGGCGCTTTGAACATATAAACTATAATTCTCCAAATATTAACATTATTATATGAGACCTAAAAACAGTAGAATTTCCCAATTTTGTTTTATGAATTTTTTACTCCAAAAAACAGGTTGAGCTAGTTAGACTATATTTATAGATTCCTCTGGCATTTATAAACATGCCAATGTAATAGAGGTTGAGCATCCAAATTTAAAAATCCAAAATGCTCCAAAACCTAAAAGTTTTTGAGCACCAACATGATATGATGGTCGTCAGAGCATTTAGGACTTCACATTTTTGGATTTGAGATGCTCAACAGTAAATACAATGCAAATAATCCAACATCAGCAAATATAAAAAATCCAAAATATTTCTGATCCCAAGTATTTTAAAAAAGGGACCCAGAACCTGGTTAGTTAATTGTTGGCTTTCCTCCCTAAATAAACTCAAAAAAGAGGTGAGGGGACCAGGTGCAGTAACTCACGCCTGTAATCCCAGCACTTTGGGAGGCCAAGGTAGGAGGGCTGCTTAAGCCCAGGAGTTCGAGACCAGCCTAGGCAACATAATGAGAAAAAAACGAAAAAATTTTTAAAATGTCTCTACAAGAAAAAAATGGAAAAAAAAAAAAATTAGCCAAGCATGGCAGCGCACACCTATAGTCCCAGATACCAGGGGGCTGAAGCTGAAGGATCGTTTGAGTCCAGGAAGCCGAGGCAGTGATGAGCCATGATTGTGCCACTGCACTCCAGCCTGGACAGCAGAGTGAGACCCCTACTCAAAAAGGTGGGTGGGAGGAAGAGTATTAAATGGCATTTAAATCATTATAGTTTTTTCCTATCTTCTTTTCAACTGTCAGAAGAGTTATTTATGGTAGCTAAAGTAACTAGGGAAAATATGCTTCAGCGATGTAAACTAAATTAGGCATTAAGAATGTAATTTACGGCAGGACTTGGTGGCTCAGCCTGTAATCCCAGCACTTTGGGAGGCTGAGGCGAGAGAATTGCCTGAGCCCACGGGTTCAAGACCTGCCCAGGCAACTTGGTGAGACCTCGTCTCTATAATAAATCAAAAACTAACCAGGCGTGGTAGTGCACGCCTGTAGTTCCAGTTACTTGGAAGGATGAGGCGGAAGGATGGCTGGAGCCCAGTCAGGTCGAGGCTGTGGTGGCCGAGAGCGGCCACTGCACTCCAGCCTGGGCGACAAAGTGAGATTCTGACTCAAAAAAAAAAAGAATGTAATTTACAAATAGCACCTTTTACAAAGTAATATCCTCAGAATCTGATCACTCTTTAAATACTCAATTTTCTATTTAGATAATAGTAATTATCAAGAGTTACTTTTCCCTTTAACTATATGTTAGGCTTCAAAGTAGAGCCTATATTCTAATATTATCTCATTTTATCCTTACAAAAACCATTAAATAGGCCTAATATTCATTTGTAAAAAGAAGAAACTAAGACATAGAGGTTAAGAGACTTACCCATGATCACAAACCAAGTATTCAAACTTATGTGAGCCTACATGCAAAAACTCATCCTCTTACACTCTCATGGTATTTCAAGTAGGACTTGTACAACAATATACAGAGAACTAGGCAATTTCCTACTGTACAGTCTTTAACGGAAAAAAAGTTGTAAAAAGAGAGGCAGAAAGATGGAAATCCATTAAGAACTTGGAAACTGCCTGAAGCTTATTTGAGAAGAGTAACTGCTGGAATCAGGGAACATTTTTAAAACACCAAAGTTGTTGTCATTTACCCAAATGTGTCAGATGCAATAAAGCAAATTCTCATCAAAAAATTTTTTTTAAAAAGCTGTGTGACAAGTAAAAAAAGACTAATATGGCGCCGAATAAATGAAAACATTCTAGCTGAAATATCCTAGTTCAGAAATTAATAACTTCAATTATGCACAGCATTAAAATTTAATCAAATATTCTAACGTTACTATTCTATAAATTTAAATACACATATTTTAAGCCAAGAAAAATTACGGAAGCCCTGAATTGAAAAAGGACACACTATTAGTTGAACTTAATATTGCTTAGGAAGTATCCCTTTTCAAATTACTGTAACTTGTCAAGTAGTTTTAAGAATCTAGAAAATGGTCTTGTCTCACCGATGTAATATCCTTTCCACATAAGGACTGAAACCATATTAGCCCTCTACTACTCCAAATAATCAAAGCAATCTTCCTCATATTAGGAAACTGAGCTAAGTTTTCTGGGGAGAATTAACTAAGTTGTTGTGTCTTTTTTTTATTTACAAGAACCACATTCAATAGTTTACTAAGAAGCAAACAGTACTCATTAAATTCTGTTCAGAAATTTCCTTAACCAACAAAATTACTTTTCTAAAATAGCAAGCAGAATAGTTTGTATGTCAAACACTAGGTAAAACAGCTCTATGGTGTCACATAAGAATTATACCTGAAATTTGTACTTAATGAAAACAAATAAAATCCACCAGAAAAAAATTTGACTGCCTTGGTTTAAATAACCATAGTAACATTTGGTATAGAGGAACTCTTTCTTTTTTAAACAGGTTATCTCTGACTACCCAGAAAGCTGAACTGTGAAAGTAGCAGAAGGCTCAGGAAGCAACTTCAAGCTTTGCCCAACAAGAACATTCACTGACTCCTCTAAAGGTCTTTTTTTCTCTCTCTGTGGAGGTGATTTTGAAATTTCATTTAAATCCCTAACAGCTCCTATCAAATTATATTAGAATTGTGACCTTATGATAAGATGCCTACAGACAATTCTAATTAATCTTAGTTTGTAGAATGGATTAATGAATGCATTTTGTAGCTCTTTGCATAGATTACACATATGTCCATTAATCAGTAGTGAAAATCTAAAAATAATTCCTGGAAAATCTAAAAAGAAACACAATGGTTGGGGGTGATAAGAAACTTCTGACACAGTCATTTGGAAATCAGTAACAAAAAGAGGCTGGAACTGCTACCGTTATTGTTGAGGAAGTAATGTATCAAACAGCAGTGAGGACCAATATATTATTCATTGCCTCTTCTCCCTGAAGTGCTTACCTGAAGGGTGTTTCGGATTTTTTTAAATTTGTCGTGATTGGTCATTTTATGACATGACAATGCACAAAGAAACTAAGTCTAATGGCAAAACGTAAAAGGCACGAAACCTCTGGAAATTCAAAGATCCCTTCTTTTGTGGCTATGGATAAAGCTTGCTTGTGCTCTTTCTCAAGGCACAGATGACACCCTTCCAAGTAAAATCTGCAAGAAAATAAGGGGGGGGCAGTACTGGGCTGTCTTCAGCCACCACCTAGCCCCGCTCTCCCTGTTATCTCCACGATAAGTAAAGGTGCTCAGAGGTGCTTGCATATTCTCAATGCTCCAGCAGGAGTGATGACTGAGAGGCCCCCAGGCACCTCAAACCAATGCTGTCACTTCTAGTCACTGCTCAGCCCAGCTAATGCCATGGCCTGTCATGACAAGCACCAGCCACCTTAAGGCACCACACCTCTGCTTAGACAAAACATACCTTTGAAAAGGTATGAGCCACAGAGGGAACCTGTTTCAGGGGTTGCCAAGGGAAGCCAGCCTTGCCTATAAACAGCAGAGATAGCGAAAGAGAATCCAAAGCCACAGATACAAGATGACCGTAAACCCTGAGTGCAAATAATCGTGCTACTTCCTGTGCATGGGTGACTGGGGGGAGAGCTGCAGCACAAGGACATGCTAAGGCACAGTTTGACCAGACTCAAGTGGGTTTAACTGTCAGCCTAAACCTGCCATGTGGTGTCAAGATACAACAGATCACACCCCAGATGTGTTCCTTCAAACAAATCACATCTTTTTTTCTTACCCTTCCTTTTTTTTTCTTCTTTCTGTAAAGAGAGAGGTGCCTGCCAAAGATACAAATCAGCTGAAGTTTACTTTAAACTTAAAAACTTGTTAACTTACTCAGCCAAATAAGCAGGTATGTCACTTCCTGCACTCACACCCCCCAAAGCAACCACTTTTCAAAAATGGCACCTAGAGATGCTGAGAAGAAAATCATTCACTATACGAAACCAACCCTCAAAGTTGGGGCTATCCTTAGTCACCCAAACGCCATTTCGCCTGAAAAGCAAAACTGCTTCAGTGAAGTTGAGTTCTAAAACCCCTGTCCTTCTCTTTAGTTTTGACTCAATATCTCATTCCACAATTGGGGAAGGGGAAGGGTTATGCAGTGCTATCATTTGCACCTCATTACACTTAGGCTGGAGCTTTGAGAAAGCTGATATTCCCTCTAAATTTTTACAGATGCTTCTAGTTTACCAGTTCATGACTGCACTACTAGAAAAGACTTCCTGCCTCTAAACTGCTTGCTGGCATGTATGCTGAATTTCAAAATCCCTGAAAAAAGTAAACCCTTGTGGTGTTCTCTTAAGTTTCTTCCTGGGGGAAGGGGCAGGGAGGGTCACCCAAACCAAACCAATCAAACGCTTTTGCTCTTACAGAATGAGACTGAATCTCTCTCCTCACTCCTGTTAATTTTGATTTGGAGACTGCTCACAAAAATGTTCATTAACTGAAAGTTATTCGTGAAAGGTGTTTTTCGTCATAAATTATGACTGTCATGTGTTCAGTAAATTGTGAAAATAATTCAACCACAGACAGCCTTTCACCTGAGCATATCTGTGTCTCCTTTGATTTCTCATGTGTCATTTGAAAAACACGTTAGGACAGAGAGAAGGGACACTTTTCTAAACTACCACCCCCCTTGGTTTAACGGCTCCAGGGTTTTTCAAAGTTCAGGGCAGGTGACACTGGTCTGTTCTTAATCTTTACTGTTTTAGCAATGTTAAGGCTGATGACGAGGGACACAAATCCCCTGATGGAACTGAATGCATTCCAAGCTCCCCGACCCACTCAAAGCAGTAATCCCCTGCAGCTGGATCTTACTTACCACCATGCACAGCTAATACATTTTTTAAAAGCTAGTCACTGGTGACAAATGTAAACTGGACAGAGCAGCTCCCCCTTCTCCCTGCCTCACTCCCCCATCCCTCAATCTTCCCCCATAACCCAGAGACTTGCTGTTTCTGTGATGGATAGGACCTGCTTTTTAGAACCACCAAGCCTGTACCATATAGCTCTGCTCTAAGTGACTAGAAGGTTTTAAAAGCATCTTCAGCTGTCAGACTATAACGAAAACAACAAAAAAGTCATCCTTTACACAAACATTTCACAACTGAGAAAACCCTGTAAGTTGAGATTGTCACTGCCATACTGAGGTCCGCTATTTATTTAGCTATCACATGCAGGGAAACTCTTCTGGCACTCTGGCTGTTTGACTGAGTTAAGCTGGTTGCCATATTCTTGGTCTAATACAATAAGTGCAAAAGAAAATTTAAAACTTGAGGTTTCTTTCCTGATACATTTCTTGGAACCCATTACTTTTTTATTTTGGTAGAAATTTGACTAAAATATAGTTTGTTTGTTTGTTTGTTTTTTGAGTTGGAGTCTCACTCTGTCACCCAGACTGGAGTGCAGCAGCCGCTCCCGGCCACCGCAGCCTCGACCTGCTGGGCTCCGGCGAGCCTTCCGCCTCAGCCTTCCAAATAGCCGGAATTACAGGCATGTGCTACCACGCCTGGCTGATTTTTTTATTTATTGTAGAGATGAGGTCTTGCCTGCCCAGGCGGGTCTCGAACCCGCGGGCTCAGGCAATCCACTCACCTCTGCCTCCCAAAGGCGCAGAATTACAGGTTGAGCCACCGAGCCCGGCTAAAATATAGTTTTTTTTTTTTTTTAAAGTAGCCTTTTATGGTGGGCAAGTATGTTTTCACCATGGATTTTGATCATCCAGTTAGAAAGGGAAACTGGGTAATGCAAGTGAACAACAGCTCTGTGCTTGATGAAATCTCCAAAACCCAGGGCAATAAACTACGGAAAGTCACAAACTAAAGGTGGACGGATGAATACACAGAACTATCCAAATTAAGAAGAACAATTGTCTAAATGGTATCAGAATTCCATATAATGCAGATAACAGATTTTGATAAAGGGATTATCTACTTCAGCTGATGCAGAAAAACCAAGGGTTATCATGTGTGACACTTTTGGTTGAGCCTGGCTCCCAGAGAACTGGCAACAAGTGCTATGATTTAAGTGATATCACCAATTAGACGTGGAGATGGCTACCATAACACTGAGCACAATGCTTCAACTGTATTAGGTTTAATTACTGCAAAGTTATATCTGGCGAGGGAAACTTACTTTTAAAACCACTCTCAGCATTCTAACTTGAGCTCAGTACCTGCATGATACATACTCGCCCGTGAAACCGAGGCCCTAAAAGGTACCATAGTTAATAATGTGTAACCAGCAGAAACAAAAAGAGAAGTGACAAGCAGGTCTCCATGAATTAAATTCACATCTAATTAAGTGACCTCTCAGCGTCCTTCTAGCCTTCATCTCAAGAGCAGGTACTCCGAAGCAGCCTGGTGACTAGCCTCAGCAGGACCCACGGAACAAGAATTTGGCTGGGAGTGGAGGGAAGGGGTGTTGCACTGAGGGAGAAAGAATTAACACAATGTGCTTGGGAGAGTCCAGCTCTGATTTTCCTACGTGTCACCCACTGTCACATTCCCAGAATCCAGAGAACTCAGTCAACATATGAGTAATTCAAAAGGGAAAAATATAAACTCTGTTGTTCATGGTGACTTTAGTGTCTTGGGATTAAACTTAAAAATGAGGTGTGTGCAGGGGAGAGGAATTTGTTGAGTACCGGTGAAAGAGCAAGAAAAGGTTATGAGATTACTATGCATACACATGTCTAAAAGAGTACTGTGGTACATATGAGGAAGAGTGTGAAGTATGTACAGTTGGCTACATTTTTAAAGGCTGAGTGAAGAGTACAGGAATACCAAAACAAAACAGGAAGGAGAGAAAATGGCTCCCTGTGATTTATACATTTCAGAGTTATAATGAACAGCAGCACATATTTAGTTTGAATCCATATGTCCATTCACCCAGAAAACATTTATTAAGGCATGTTCGTATTCTTCATATAGGAACCAAAGACGGCAGTGCTTCACAGCACTACCTAACGTATCTATTAGAAACTGCAAATAGTATTTCTACTTCGAATACAAGATTATCTCAGGCCTAAATTCCTATGTCTGCAATGATAATGATCACGCTATAAAGTTGTCCAAAAACCTACACAAGATGCAAAAAGTTAAGCCTTAAGGGGGAAAAAAAGAACGGAATCATAACCAGACGTCTGCATGTGACTTAACATGTGATGAAAACAGAGTTGCTTAATTAATCAACCTTTTCATAGTAAAATCATAAAATTACGATTGTGCCCAATTAAAAAAGAAAAATCACAGGTCCAAATAAATGCGTAACTACCAGTAAGAAATACCGACTACGATGTACAGGAGAACCTCAACAAACAACAAATGCTATTTAATCGGAACTTCCAGGCACCGATTCATAATACTTACCAAAAACCTAACTGAAACTGCCGAGTCCTCACTAAGCATAAATCCTTCCAACGAGCTGCCCATGCAATGAACACTGTCTCTTTAAGCTGAAGGACCTGCTATCGGTTAGGTAGTAGGAAGCCAAGAAAAAGTTCTGAAGTTTAACTCTCAGGAGCAAACATTTTCTACTTGTGAAGTAAACGCTGTTGAAAGACAGCAGACTACGGTCCCACCAGTAAAAACAGGAAAGTGTTCCGCCAGTGACAGCTCTGCCTTCAGAGGGGGGGAGAAAAAAGTGTCATAGACTCACTTTATTAAACCATATGCTCATTGCCCTGTGAAGAAAGCAGGGTCACTAATTAGTTCATTCTGTGAAAGAAGCCCTTCCTGATCCCGTTGACTTTTGTCCCCCTGGTTAGCTCCAGCTATTTCTGTCATGCAACTTGAAAATCACTGGAGGGAGGAAGATCGCCATAACAACCGCTGAAATGATCTTGTGGAATGTGTCTAGTGGCACTGGAATAACCTGAATATGTGCTCCAGATGTGTCGGCTGTCAGGAAAAAAGTAAACACATCTGATGGACAGCGTATGACTAGATGGCCTCGAAGCGACTCCGGAGGAGGCTGGGGGCTGGGGGCGGGGGAGGGGCCGCCCGTGCGAGCCGGAGGGAGGGAGGGAGGGGGGAGACAGGGAAAGAAGGAGGGCGGCCGGTGGGGTGGGGTGGGGTGGGCCGGGCGGCAGGGAGGGGAGGCCCGCCGGGAGGTCCTGGGGCCCCGGCGGCCCGGGAGGAGGACTGAGCGCGACTGTTCCGCCCGCGTCCCTCCCCGGAGTGGCCTCTGCGGGACGGCAGCGGCCCCTGCGAATTTCCGTCTGGCAGGGACCTGGGAGCACTTGGGAGCAGACTGCGACGTGAATGCAGAGAGGAGGGTGGCGGGGAGAGGAGGGTGGCGGGGAGAGGAGGGTGGCGGGGAGAGGAGGGTGGGGGGAGAGGGGGAGGGGGGAGAGGGGCGGGCTCGGCAGGCACACTCTCGGTCCTCGAGATGAATGGCAGCATGTTTCTAGGGCATTCTGTCTTCAGGGGAAGGCCGTCTCGGGGCCCTACCCTCCCTCCACCCAATGAATGGTTTTGCTTTTTTTTTCCCCCCTCTCTGCAGACTCCGAAGTTACTCATTTTATTAGGTGACTGAGTGATTACATTCCAGATCTGAAAAATGTTGTCTTTTCTGATGAAGTCCCACAGACCCTCTCACAGGTTGGGCAAGTGGGCTGGTTCCCCAGCCCAAAACGCTTTTTAAAAAAACATTTTTTTTTCCTAATGAAAGGCATAGACATGACTAGAAAACATCGTGGAGGCCAAAACACATTTTCACCTTAGCTCCTATTCTCAGGGGCGTTTGCAAAGAGAAGGATTTAGATCTATGCCCGGTGTTGATGTTCACAAGAAAAAACAAAAAAACAGCATGCCCACCAACAGCTAGCACACAGTAGGCATTTGTTGAGTATTTGCTGGGTCAAGTTTGTTTGTAATGTACAGGATTCAACTACAGATGCTACGTGGGCTTCACATATAAACATTGGCAGGAACTACTTAAAAAAAATAAGTCACCAAATTTTAAAATACTTAAGAAAAATAAATGGGAAGTTTATTTCCTCAGGAAAACAAAAATGACCCCCTAAAGAAAATAAGGAAACACCTTATTCACACTACAGTACACAAACGATCCACTTGTGCAGAAATCCACCACATTTTAATGCCTACTCCTACTCCAAGAGTTTGCAGAATGGGACTTCAATTTTAGAGAATATGTTTAAAAATATTCACTACAGTCCTCCCATAAATGCTTACATCTGTGAAAAGGCTACAAAGGTTTGTGCAGAAATTTAGAATTTATGTCAAACGCTTTCCAAGCAACATATCCCAGATTTTCTTTCAAAAATTCCACACAATTATATTTCAGTCAAATTTCTAATGGTTTTCCAACATAGTATAAACAAAAACCAAAACTGCATTGGAGGGCAATTAGCTCCATAATAGACACGTTAAGACATAAAATAGCTTATTTAACATCTAAAATCCTTAAAATGGCTTATGCAATCAATTATATCACCTGGGCTGAGGCAAGGCAGCATTAACCTGGTATGAGCTGTCTTTTGGTATCAGAGTCAGAAAGACTGTCTCCATTACCCACTGGGGATACCAAAATCTGCAGATGCTCCCATCTCTTTTATAACATGGTATAGCATTTGGATATAACTTGTGCATATTTCTCTTATGCTTGAAATAATCTCTAGATTACTAACACATAATACAATGTCAATGTTATGTAAATACTAGCTATGCTGTATTTTTTAAGGAATAATGACCAAAAAAATCTGTACCAAAACATTAGCAACAATGCAACATTTTCTGGAAATTTTTTCCCATTATTTTCGATTCGTGGCTGGTTGAATCTGCAGGTGTGAAACCCGTTGATACAGAAGGCCAACTGTACTTTCATTCAAGGTGATTGCCATCTTATGAATCTTGTTTCAATTCCTTAGAACCTAAGTACATTTTCTTTTCTTTGATAAAACTCATTTAGTGACTTGGATTCTGAAAGTAGATCACCAAAGGGAAAAAGAAAACCATGAGAAATTATTATTTGAGTACAGGAAATGGAACAAATCTTCAACTCACTCTTTACTCTGTAATTCACACGTTTAACCTGGCAGAGGAAGGCCCTAAGGATGCTTGGAGGCTGAAGGACTTAAAATTTGAAGAAATAGGTGAAAGAACAGGAAGGGTGAATGGCACTGCTTCTGCCTTCTAGAAATTGGATTCCACTGGCAGCTGGCTGAATGAAGCCAATAACAGATTCATGGTCGTGGAAAATGTTCCATCCTCTAAACGAAAACGCCGTTATTTCCTTGTAACAGAAACTGTTACTTCTTGACAAGTTAGACAACCTAAAATAATCAATGACAAGGTTCAATTCATAAAATTTGTTGGCAACCTATTAAAAAAAAGAATTAATCTGGGTATTTGCAATTATTTGCAGAGCATACTTTATTATTATTCCACTCTAATCTAGGTTCCCCCCACTCAAATTAAAAGATTTCAAACAGGGCTGACAGATTTCCAAATAAAAAGTCAAATATTTAAAAGCTTTTTAAAGAAAAAATTATAAATGAGCATATTTGTACAATGAGGTGCCAAATGTCTAAAAGATGGATGAACTTCAATAACCATTTTCATTCGCCTTGATCTTGGTATTACTAATACTAATAATACTAACAAGCAAAAAGCTCAAGTATATTCAAAGAACTGGAATGTATTTGTATTCATTCATGTGACGTTACTTACCCATCTAAATTTCTTACGCTGAACTTGTAGTTAACTTTTATAAGAAAAATGGCAAGGAAAGCATTGAATCGTACCTAAAATTGATTGCTCATTGAGAGGTGCTGTGTGTGTGTGTGTGTGTGTGTGTGTGTGTTTGGTTTTTTTGGTTAAGAGAACAAAACAAAACACTGGAATGGAATGAAACTTGGAGTTAACATAGCAAGTATTCAAGTTCCAAGAGTTACATGATACCCATATGAATAGTTTTAGAGTATGAACTCTACAAAATTAAGCCTGTGGCTGAAATCAAACTTCAGACATGTATTCTAACCTTAATCTACTATCTGTTTTTAAAACTCAATCCATGTTTATGGGTTATAGTTTCTCAAACCACCAACTTGTCTTAGACAAGTCATACAAGTTGCACCAAGCTCCATACAAACTCTCCCTTCCTAATGCTTTTCTGTTTTACACCACTGAGCAAATAATGGCAATGGTTATAACATGCACAGACTATTAGCTATACATACCTATCTAGCAAGGTCTAGGAAACTTTGGAGAGTTCACCAGCAATTCTTTTACCATTTCCTATAGTTTTATAGACCAGCACATAGCCATGAACAAGCCAAGGAAGGCCAGGGAAGTTGAATACCCAAGCAAAACAAAACTAAGAGGACAAGCAGCAAGCCAATCTATTAGAATTCCAGCTGGCTATGAGTAAAACACTGCAATGCAGCTTCCTGGCTGCAGAAGTTTTTAACTGTCCATGTAGTAAGGCTCATTCACGTGGCACTGTTTCTTGAGCAGAAACAAGAGAAAGTGACAGGGATGAATGAAACCAAAATCTAGACTTAAAATAATGATTTTCTGATTCCTGTTGAAGAAAACAACATAGATTCTTCAGAATAACATTTAAAAGAAAGTGAACAGGAACGTCTTACTGAGCCCTTATTAAAAATGCAAGGTAGTCTTCAAAGAAAAATATGAAGTTATTACATGCAAGAAAATCCAGAAGTTTCTCTGACGTCATCAGTCATGTGTCATGCTATGAAGGGAAAAGAGTCATGAAGAAGCAAGGATTCCAGAGAAGAGTAGGCAATCTATGGAAGACAACACAGAGAATTTGATATGGTCTCCATTTTTGAGGCCTAAAAGATTCCCTTTCCAAACGTAACAGTTGATCTCCATACTATAATGCCATCAATTTATGCAAGAAATTCTGAAGACCTCCAACCCCACTCATGCCCTGGTTGTAAAACAAATTCTAACCCAAGTTTTACAACAAATACAGGATATTCTTTCAAGGCATCTGTGAAATCCTCAAGATATAACATAAAGCACATTAACTTCTAAAATAAGTATCTCCCATAAAGAATCTTAAGGGAAGAAGGAAAAGGACCTGAGAAGAGCTGAACAAAACCTGAGAAAAGTTCATTAGTCAAAATTCACTCTTCTTACAGACCAGGAACCAGTCTAAGTTCGCTGATTCATCAAATGTCACACAACTACATATCTGGAGAGAAATTAGATAAAAAACCCTCGTGACAATGATACACCTCACACAAATCTACCCTTCTCTTGCTACCACCAGCATCACTCCCGACTCCAAATGACAACTGGCCTTTTAAAAGGGTCGAGATTAACAAACAAATCCAAAAGCGTTCTTCTAGACAATTTCAAACTTCTGCTCCTATAAGAATTTTAGCAGGATTGCCAAAAAGTAAAGAAAATACCCTGAGTCTTTATTCTTTTTTTCATTTCCTGGAACAGTGGCTCCCAAGCAATGAAATGCCAAGAGGGAAAAGGAAAAAGCAAAACTCAGAAGCCAAGAGCTTTGTAGTCATTAGCCTCAGAGTAGTAATGGTTGACTATGTTCCTTTATTGTTTCTTTATCCTTAGTTCACTCAGAGCAAAGAGCAATTTTTTTCTCTGCTGTTTCTTCAATGTCATTTTCCTTGCAGGCCCAACACAGGACCTTGACATGCTGGGAACTGCTGGTTACTTGGCCATTTGCCATAAGGAATTATTACTACTGCACTTGAGACCAATGGTGTCCCCTGACTCCAGAAGAAGCACCACTACAAATGGTCAAGCAAGCACTTCAAAAAATCATCTTAGCGCAAACTTCAAACCCTGCTTAAAACCTTCAATAGCCGGGCATGGTGGCTCAAGCCTATCATCCCAGCACTTTGGGAGGCTGAGGTGAGACGATTGCCTGAGCCCATAGGTTCAAGACCAGCCTGGGCAACTTGGTGAGACCTCATCTCTACAATAAATCAAAAAAACTTAGCCAGGCGTGACAGCATGTACCTGTAGTTCCAGCTACTTGGAAGGCTGAGATGGAAGGACCGCCTGAGCCCAGCAGGTCAACGCTGGGGCAGCTATGAGCGTGCCACTGCACTCCACCTGGGTGACGAAGTGAGACTCCAACGCAAAACAAAAAACCTTCAACAGCTTCCCATTTCACTTAGGGCAATGACTGTGGTCCTTAACATGGCCTATAAGCCCCTCCGCGTCCCCCTATGCTCTGACACTTGTTCACCAAGCTCACCTTGCTATATTCTCTTGGAACCACTTGCAGTGGCCTCCTGTCCACACTGCCAAAGTCCCAACCTCCCTCTGATCTCAGGGCCTTGGGCCTATTGCAATACTCAGCACCCTCCACCTTACCCTTAAACAATCTAGTTAATTTCTCTCCATTGTTCAGGCCTCAGCTCAAGCAGTGCTTCAAAGAAATCTTCTCTGACTCCACAAATTACATTTGGTGGCACCTGCTTTGTATTGTGGGGCTCTGAGTAATATTCCATTTGGAAAATGAGGAGGGGTCTCAAAGCTCAAAAAAACGTTTGACTATGGCTGGACAGTTTCAAAAATCCCTTAATGTAAAATAATTCTGGTATTTGTAGTACTTAATTTCCATTCTTGAGTTAAACTATACTAATAAAGAATTCAACATCATAAATTTTAAGATCTCCAAATTCACTTGTTAGGGTCAATGTTCATGTCAAACACTCCAAAAACAGATTATCATTTATGTCAAACACGCCAAAACAGATCAATACTTTTTTTAAACTGTGGCCACTTTATATTCTCTTCTTTCCCCATGTTAGTTGCAGTGAATGGTAGCCATAGAAAAGCAAAAATACACAAGACTTAAAGAGTTAATACTAAGACCCAGCTACTTGCCAGCTGTTAGAAAGTTCTACTATCTTCTCTGGGTCCAGTCACTCTTTTGTAGGAAGAGGAAAACAACAATACTTTCCTTAGAGAATGTAGGAGTCAAATATCTGGAAGCCAATGTTTGTATTCCTAACATGTACCACAGTTACTATTTTACATTTTTCCTGGTTATCTAAATACTGATCTCCTCATCCATCTGTAAACTCCATAAGGATAAGGGATTTTTAGTCTTTTTCCTCTATCATCGAATCTCCAGAGCCTAGTACAGTGTCTGCCCTGTAGATATTAAGCACTAAACAAAGAGTTTTTAAATAATGGATTTTTAAAGAGTACAATATGGGTAATGCATCTTTGGCAGTCTCACATGTATGGCTGCTTCCTATCCTTTCACAGAATTCAGTGTTCATGGAGATTGAGTCAGTCATGGATATCCATGGGTACTTTAAGAAAAGTCTAGTCAATGAGTCTCATTCATTTATATTTGCTTCATTCCATTAGTATCGCAAATTTCATGCCATTGTTCAAAAAATAACTGAGTTATAGCATGTGTGCAGTCATCAACACTGTCCTTCTACACAAATGGCAAAACAATCATATGGATGAGATGTTAGCAACAGCCACTTCATATGACAACCAACATTATTTGCTTCTTCTGTGTCAAAGCTTTTGACACTTCAACAACTGATTTTCAATCCATCAATATTGTTCGGTTTTTCTGTGCTAAACATATTTATAAGTACTTTACATGTAGTAACTCACTTTATTCTCACCACCACAACCCCATGAGTTAGGGAACACTACTACCGATATTTTACCGAGGAAGAAACTGGGTCTACACCGCATTCGCGCTTACAATTTTATTTTTATTTAATTAATTAATTTTTTACTTAACATCCATTTAGCGGGAAACTAATGTGGGCAAGGCACAACTCTGGTATCCTATTTTTAATATAAAGTTTAAGTTTCTTGCCAGGAAACACAGATTTAAGTTAAAGAGGTTTCAGAATTGTTGTCTGAAGTTGGATTTTTTTCTCCCCCCAGATTTACCAGTTTTGAGACTTGCTCTAATAGGATAAAGCTTGCAACTGCAGGGAGTCTTCAGTAAAACACAGCACCCATCCCACCTAGTTAAGGATCCTGGCACTAGAAATCTATTTCACCCCACGCAGCAGGCTGCAGTACATAATTATTTTCATCTGCTCATAACACAAGGTGGTGAGTTTAATCTCTAAAACCCTACAGGGATTGGTTTTAGCAGTTTTAGAAATGAATGTGCCTCACAGCAAGATGGTCTCACTAATGGTTCCCAGATTAGGATTTGGGGGCCCACGGGCATGGCTTCCTTCTCTCTGTAATTCTTTTTCCTTTGTGGGCCAAATCTATGGTCATTCAAGGTATCCTTATGGCCCTACTTTCAAAAGCAATTTGTTCTGGTATGGAGAAAGGGATAGAGGTCATTCTTTTTTTTAAGTTATCGTCAATGATTACTCACTGGAGTGAAATGAAGGTATACATAAAGCAGACTATCAAAAATATATTCTTAGAAACATAAAAGAGTAGATGTAGATTAAATAGAGTCTCAAACAATAAATAATGTGGCCATAAATGTGAAGTAATCTCTAGTTTACCTTAATTTTTAAAACTTCTGCCAAGCTCCTCCTCCTTCTGGGAGGAAAAAAAATCTACAAAACCGATTCAAGGATATAATTTAGGCAGGGTCTGTGGCTCACACCTGCAATCCCAGCACTTTGAGAGGCTATGGAAGGAGAATAGCTTGAAGCCAAGAGCTCAAGATCAGCCTGGGCAACACAGTGAGACCACTGGAGAGCAGTGGCACACTCATGGTCACCACAGCCTCGACCTGCTGGGCTCAGGTGATCCTTCCACCTCAGCCTTCTAAGTAACTGGAACTACATGCGTGCACTACTATGCCCGGCTTATTTTGTTTATATATTGTAGAGATGAGGTCTCACCGAGTTGCCCAGGCTGGTCTCAAATCACTGAGCTCGGAGAATCCTCTCATCACGGCCTCCCAAAGTGCTGGGAGTAAAGGCTTGAGTCACTGAACCCAGCTTTTTTGTAATAATGCAATTTTTAAAATTTTAAAATTTTATTTTTATTTTAAAGATGTGGGGTACAATTCAGGGTTAGGTATACAAACGTTAATTATGCAGGTACCCTTGTTGATGAGGTGTGCCCCTCCCTCCCCTGACAAGTTTCCCTCAACTGCCAATCCCACCCCCTCCCCGCTGTTTCCCACTACTGCCAATCCCTTTCTTACAGAAAAATAATATAATTTAATGTTTCCTTATTTCTTATTTTAGCCCTATTCAATCAACCTTACTTTCTCCCAGGTTTTAGGTAAACCTTCACCACACAAAGTTAGCAGGAATGAAAACAGGACATTTTGCTAATCAACTTTTAAAGTAAAAACTCTACAAAGACTGAAGACTAACAAATCCTATAAAGTAAAAATAATCTTTTTTCCCAGTTTTTGCTAGAAGAGCCAACCTCCAAAAAAGGGAAAAATATATATGCAAATTAATTTTCCCTGCTTACAGAAGACTCAGAAAAGGCCCTGGGGCTGTCCACAGCATTTCCAGAGATAACAAGCCACTTATATTAACAATGACAACTACATGTCTAAAAGCTCTTGAATTTACACATCTGGTTCAACATGTTAGAATATTTTGACTCTGCCAAAAAAATTTTATCATGTCACAAATTCCCCCCTCACTGTCCTAGTACCTGAAATGGGAGATTACACAGGTAAATTCTAAGAGTCAAGCTTTTTTGTAAGCATGGAGAAATAACAAAAACACTTTCATAATTCGGTTTTTTTTCCATGTTCTGGAGCTTAAAAACTGACCCACAACAAAGATCTCAGTAATATAAATCTAAATGCTATGAAACCTAATCTTGGGAAACCATAATTCCACCAGGCTGGAAAGTCCTTGGTAGACTGCCGAGGTCTTCCCATCTCTGGCCTCAAACTCAATGCCTGGCGAAAAGGAAGTCCTCAAATGATAGGTATAGACTGAGATAAATAAAACCTCAGAATTACAGTCTTTAAAGTACTTTCAGACCACATACTGTGGCTTATGCCTGTAATCCCAGCACTTTGGGAGCCTGAGGCTAGAGAATTGCTTGAGCCTGGGAGTTCGAGACCAGCCTGAACAATACAGCAAGACCCTGTCTCTACAAAAAAAAAAAGAAAAAGAAAAGAAAAGAAATTAGGCTGGACGCTCACACCTGTAATCCCAGCACTTTGGAAAGCCAAGGCAGGAGGATTGCTTGAGCCCAGAGTTTGAGACCAGCCTAGAAAACACAGCAAGACCCCACCTCTATAAAAAACAAAATATTAGCCAGGTATGGTGGTGCACCCCTATGGTCCCAGCTACTCATGAGGCTGAGGCAGAAGGATCACTTGAGCTCAGGAGGTCCAAGCTGTGGTGAGCGATGATTGCGCCAATGCACTCCAGCCTGAGTGAAAGAATGAGACCCTGACTTTAAAAAATAAAAATTAAGCCGGGCTCGGTGGCTCAGCCTGTAATCCCGCGCCTTTGGGAGGCTGAGGTGAGTGGATTGCCTGAACCCACGGGTTTGAGACCCACCTGGGCAGCGAGACCTCATCTCTACAATAAATCAAAAAAAATCAGCCGGGTGTGGTAGCGCGTGCCTGTAGTTCCAACTACTCGGAAGGCTGAGGCGGAAGGATCACAGGAGCCCAGCAGGTCGAGGCTGCAGTGGCCGGGAGCGGCCACTGCACTCCAGTCTGGGTGACAGAGTGAGACTCCAACTCAAAAAATAAAAATAAAAAAATAAAAAATAAAAATTAAAAATACAGTACTTTCAAACATGCTATCATACTGACCCCCTAGGGTCTGCATGACAGGTATTCTCAGGCCACCTGAAAAATGAGGAACCAGAACCTCAAAGCTTCCCCACCAGCCTGGTCTTCAGGCTCCTAGGGTACTACTTTCCCACTACTATCACTTTTGCCCCCAAATTTAAAATGCTCAGGATCTCTACTGGGTTTCTTGGTTTCTTTGCTTGTTCTGATGTGGAGTCTCACTTCATCACCCAGGCTGGAGCGCAGTGGCACACTCACGGCCACCCCAGCATCAACCCGCTAGGCTCAGGTGATCCTTTCCGCCTCAGCCTTCCAAGTAGCCAGAACTACAGGCATGTGCTACCATGCCCGGCTGATTTTTAATTTATTGTAGAGCCAAAGTCTCGCCAAGGTGCCAGAGCTGGTCTCGAACCCGCGGGCTCAGGCAATCCACTCGCCTCAGCCTCTCAAAGTGCTGGGATTACAGGCTGAGTCACCGAGCCTAGCCACGACTATTGCATTTCTGTTCTGCTTCTGTATTTTATGATCCCTGGTGTAAAAACAACCAGACGAGAAGGAACAAGATCATTCAGATGACAAACCCTAACAGGATCCACCACTATGCTTTGCAGCTATACAAGTCCGATGCCCAGGAAACCAGGTGCCTAGGGCTACTTAAATAAGACAAACATAACACTGTATTTATACTGTATAAACAACAGTACTTTCAACCCACCACATATTTTTAGCCAAAAATGTTTCTTTAGAATTGTTTTCAAGCACAGATTTACTACCAACAGTTTAATTCTAAATATACTTTTATAGGAAAAACAAAGAAATTCAAGTTGTTACGTGTCAACATTTCCAGATTCTATGGATTGCACTATAAGAACTGGTTACTAGAGAACCGTATCACACTTACATATATGAATTGCAGGATGAAAAACCCAGTGTTTTCAGATTTCCCAACTTAGACTTTCAAAGTAAATTGATCTTCACCTAGTATCTCACTGCTGCTTCTAGGAAAACTGTTATTTCGGCTATTGATTCAACATTCATAGGATACATATTGCATGCCAGGCTTATGCTAGGCTTGGTGATTCCAACATGAATAAAACATGACTCTTAACCCAGGATAAGGACAATATTAATGGTAGTTGAGACATACATACACACACACAAAAAAAAAATACAAAAGAACTATTATATTGGCCTAGACGTACCACAAGTGTGGTTCCTCCATATACCTTAAGGAACACACATGAAGGAAAATGACTAATTCTGCCAGTCAGTGGAGGTGAGCTAACAGACATTGCCTCCTTGTATGAAGGGCTATCACATAAGTCATTAAAATATGGAGTTTCTACCGCAGAGGATTAAATTAACAACTCTAGATAATTTTCTTAGATAAAAGACACTAGAAACTTCCGGGTTCTTTTCCTTAAAGTCAAGCAATAATTCTCCAACAGTCTGTACATAATATATATCTGGAAGCAATCTAATTTGTTTTCAATATTGCTGAGCCAATAATTAACTAGCGCTTGCTGCTAAGGGCTCTGCACCTTTCAAACCTTGTTTATATTATGCTGTGTATCACTATGATAAAAGTTACACACCACCAACCACTTATTAACCTGTCATTCTTCTATGTGGCACTAAAATACTACCCAAAATACTAAGTGCTGAAAGTTATCCTAAAATAGAAATAAATACCATGGCTAGGCACGGTGGCTCAAACCTGTAATCCCAGCACTTTGGGAGGCCGAGATGAGGAGATTGCCTGAGCCCACGGGTTCAAGAACAGCCTGGGCAACTTGGCGAGACCTCATCTCTACAATAAATAAAAAAATTAGCTGGGCATGGTAGTGTGCACCCGTAGTTCCGATTACTTGGAAGGCAGAGGTGGAAGGATCGCATGAGTCCAGCAGGTCGACGCTGGAGTGACCATAAGCATGCCACTGCACTCCAGCCTGGGTGATGGAGTAAGACTCTAACTCAAAAAAAAAAAAAGAAAGAAATGCCCTACACCAAGTATTAAGCAATGATAAATATTTAATTAACTGGTTGACTAGATGGCCACCTTTCTGAAGGGATCTATTCAATTTGATTCACACTGATCTGCAGGTTAGAAGGGAACCCCAGCCTTGCGTGGTGGCTCACACCTATAATTCCATCACTTTGGGAGGCAGAGGTGAGAGGATTGTCTGAGCCGTGTTCAAGACCAGCCTGGACAACTCAGCGAGACCTCCTCTCTATAGTAAATCAAAAAATCAGCCAGGCTTGGAGGTGCACACCTGTAGTTCCAGCTACTTGGAAGGCTGAGGTGAAAGGATCACCTGAGCCCAGCAGGTTGAAGCTACAGTAGCCGTGATTGTGACACAGCACTCCAGCCAGGGTGACACAATGAGACTCTGACTTTATAAAAAATAAAAAATAAAAAAAAGGCCAGGCTCAGTGGCTCAGTCTGTAATCCCAGCACTTTGGGAGGCCGAAGTGAGTGGATTGCCTGAGCCCATGGGTTCGAGACCCACCTAGGCAACTTGGCGAGACCTTGTCTCTGCAATAAATCAAAAATTAGCCAGGCGCGCATTTGTAGCTCCGGCTACTAGGAAGGCTGAGGCAGAAGGATCGCTGGAGCCTAGCAGGTTGAGGCTGCGGTGGCCAGCAGCGTGCCACTGCCTCCCAGTCTGGCCAACAGAGTAAGACTTCAACACACACACAAAAAAAAGGGCCGGGTTCATTGGCTCAGCCTGTAATCCCAGCACTCTGGGAGGCCGAGGTGAGTGAACTGCCTGAGCCCACGGGTCTGAGACCAGCCCAAGCAACTTGTCGAGACCTTGTCTCTACAACAAAAAATTAAAAATTAGCCGGGCATGGTAGTACGTGCTTGTAGTTCTGGTTATTTGGAAGGCTGAGGTGGAAGGATCGCCAGAGCCCAGCAGGTCAACACTGGGGTAGCCGTAAGAGGCCACTGCACTCCAGCCTGGGCAAAGGAGTGAGACTCCAACTCAAAAAAAAAAGGAACCTCACGTGAATCTAAAACATTCTGTGCACTCTATCTCTGGCAACAATCACTTTATTCCTTCCTAGATGCCATCACACATGCCTCTCTACTAGGCATCAGGCTCTACGGCCTGCAAAATTCTTCCCAATGCTACAAGTATACTGGCTTTTAGTCAGAAAAACAAAGGCTGTTTAGAAGAAGATCTGCTGACCCTACAACCAAGAAGAATGAAATCTCCAGTATGTAATTTGAATTGAAAAGTCCTCTTAAATATGACTAGCCAACAAATGTGCTCAATATAACCTACACACAAACATATATGCCTGCCAGCACACATCAACCACTATCCACGATTACAAAGTCATCAGAAGCTGTAGAACCAATCCCCAGAACTCCTTCTCAATGACCCAAGGCACAGTCTCAGAATTCTCTACTCAAGTAGCCATTACCAATCTATCAATGTGGCATGAGTTCAAACCTGCTTTCCATCTTTAATTTACTCTACTCTTCAGATAAGGAGCTCAAAAGAAGTACCGAAGAAATTACAAAGATCAAACAGGTAGGCAGTGACCGCATGTGGCTTGGAAAACACCCAGAACTCGTGCCTTCTGGTCCATGCCACAGTGCCTATCTGTCATGCTTATCACATACCCCTAACCCTTGATTTCTCTGTGTCCTGATCATTTAACTTCTTACCATCTCATTCTGGCAGCCACATATGCTCCTCTATCCTTTGCTTTTAGAGAATTCAACGCCCCTGGCATAAACGAAGAAAGAACTTCCTGTCATTTCACATCCATGTAGCTAACGAATGCCCACAGTTAACTTGGCATCCTCCCCTTAAGCCATTCGCTGTCACTCAAAAGTTCACTCTACATCTTGACCTTTTCTTCTGCTCAGAAGTATTCACCCTATTAAAAAAGTGTTTTTCCTTTAATGTCATGATGGCAAAATATTGCAGTGGCTGTCTGCCTTTCCAAGCAGGCACATACGTTTGTGACAAACTGAATCGTTTTGCCACTGAGACTCAAGAACTTAGTAACACATACCAAAAGCAAAATCGAGAGCAAGTCAAGTGACTGGGGGGAAACTGGTATTCCTATGTTTGTTGCCAGCCACAGAAACCATATACGATGCTGATGAATCTGACACCAGATGAACATTTTAATCATATTTAATTCAGCAGTTCTACTGCAAAATGAGCTTACGACTGCCCAGAGAAGGGCTGCCACGTATATGTATATTCTGGCTGGACAATTTCTTTATATTTACTCCTTTTCAAATGCCATGAAATATTCTGACTACTTCACAATAAGTAGGCCTGTCTGTGGATAGTAAATATTATAGCTAACAAAATCAACTGTTTTGGATGAAATGCCACCAGTTATCACCACTGTTACCTCAGTTATGGTGATTGATATCTTTGTTGCTCTTTAAGATTCTACATTGGAACACGGCAGTTCTCCACTTCACATGTAGAAATGACCTCAGGGGCCATGTTCCAGGCAAAGATAAAAGGTCACACATAATTGAGTGAGCATTACGGGACCAAGGAGTCCTTTCTTTAAACAACACATAAGGAAATCTGAATGAGATCCACCATTTAATGAGTTTTTATTTCATGTCGGGCACTATGCTGGTCCTTATCCAAACTGTCTTACTTAATCCTTATTCCAAACCTCTGCGATGACATATATTTGCAAATGAGGAAACTGAGACTGAAAGATATCCAGCCCCTTGTCAGACTTCCCACAGCACAGCTGTGATTCAAACGCAGGCCTTTCTGACTCAGATGCCTTTTATCCCTACACTACCCATGCTGCTTCTACTCACTGTAAATATTTAGAAAACATTTGTAAAAATTGTGGTGAGGCAATAAGAGCCATAACTGACTAAATATGCTTCAAAATGCAGACACCTTAGCTAAACAGTATGTCCACAATCAAACCATCATATCATCAAAAGCTAATCAAATCCAGGTCATGAGGTGTGTGTCATTTATGGTAACAATGGAGCTTTTATGATCCTTGAGTGGTTTTACCACAGTGCAGTATTTACCATGCAACGTTATGAAATACAAAATACAAAATTTGAAAATGTTTAAACAATGAGTACATAAAAACACATCAAAACAAGATAAAATACTTCAAAATAAAAGATTCATTAATGAAAGGTTCTGCATGCATGACAGCTTCCCATTCCAAAAGATACTTACTTTTTTTGCTTTTGAAGTTGTTTTGCCCTATGTTAGTTATTTTAACATGTGGAACCTCCACTACGTTTTTTGCTATCTTTTAAACTGTTGATCTGCTAAACTAGTAAGAGAAATTCGCTTAGAAAACAAACTGTCATCACAGTTTCCAAAATAACTTGTGTAAATATAAGGATGATACTTTCTGTTCCTATGATAGAAAAGAAACAATTGGTGTTTGGCCCTTGCATTAGACAGATACCATGCTAGGCATTTTTACATGTGTTACATCAAAAATACTCTAGTATAAATACTATTATACCTATTTTACAGAAGACATAACAGTAAGCCAAAAAGCAAAAGATACTAAGGGCTAGGGGAAAAGATCAATAGAGGAGTTACTGTCATTGGGTACAGGGTTTCTTTCTGAAGTAATGAAAATGTTCTAGAATTAAATAGTGTGGATGGGTAAACTTGTGAATATACTTAAAAAACCACTGACAGTACACTTTAAAATGATGCATCTTATGATATGTGAATTATATCTTGATATTTAAAAATTGCACAATTATGGTAAACATTAAAATTGGGGGAATCTGTGTAAAGAATATACAGGAAATTCATTGTACTATGTCTTCCAAACTTTTCTTTAAACCTGAACTTATTTCAAAATTAAGGTTTTTTTAATTTAAAGAAACAGCAATGTGAATATAGTTACATCAGTGAGCTGTACACTTTAAAAAGTTATGAATAGGTCTTATATTACATGTTTTTTTAACAATTAATAATAAATAGATAAAGGAATTTGTCCAAGATTCTAAATTAGTCAGTAGCAGGATCAGTATTCAAATTCAGCTCTTTGCAAGCTCAAAGTCAACATGCTGTAAGACCAAAAGGGCAGAGTTATTATTGTGTCTGTCCTGTGATAGAAATGAGATTGTTACTTATGCTTACTGTAAAGCTGTACTGAGACACATACTTACACTTTTTTAAATAAATGAAAACACTATCAAGTAAATAGGTTTAATGAAACATTTCTGAGCTTCTTTAGGTTTATCTGGTAAGATTATGAAGGTGTGTCAAAGAAGAGATGGTTTGGGTACTGTGCTGTCCATCAAATAGTTACTCCTAGGCTGGGCATGGTGGCTCATGCCCATAATTCCAGAACTTTGCTTTGGGAGGCCAAGGTGAGAGGACTGACTGAGCCCAGGAGTTCAAGGCCAGCCTCGGCGAAATGGTGAGATCTCATCTCTACAAATCAAAAAATTAGCCAGGCATGGTGGCACGCGCCTGTATTCCCAGCTACTCGGAAGGCTGAAGCAGCAGGATCACTTGAGCCTAACAGGCAGAGGCTGCAGTAGCCGTGATCATGCCACTGCACTCCAGCCTGGGCGACAGAGTGAAAGGTCAACTCAAAAAAAGAAGAAAAAGGTCAGATGGGGTGGCTCCAGTCTGTAATACCACAACTTTGGGAGGCTGAGGCGAGAGGATTGCCTGAGCTCAGGGGTTCAAAGAGCAGGCTGGGCAAATGGGTGAGCCCTCATCTCTACAATAAATCAAAAAATTATCCGGGAGTGGTAGGGTGCGCCAGTTGCTCAGCTACTTGGGAGGCTGAGGCGGAAGGACTGGTGGAGCCCAGCAGGTCGAGGCTGCGATGGCCATGAGTATGTCATTGTACTGCAGCCTAGGCAACAGAATGAGACTCTGACTCAAAAAAAAAGGATACTCCTGATTGAAATACTATTTGGCCGGACCTATTCAGCTGGTCTTGGAGACTCAGCCTGTAAACCCAGCACTTTGGGAGGCTGAGGCGAGTGGAATGCCTGAGTCCACGGGTTCGAGACCAGCTCAGGCAACTTGGCAAGACCTCGTCTCTACAATAAATCAAAAAAATTAGGCAGGCATGGTAGTTCCGGCTACTTGGAAGGCTAAGGTGGAAAAATCGCCGGAGCCCAGCAGGTTGATGCTAGGGTGGCTGTGAGTGTGCCACGGCACTCCAGCCTGTGCAATGGAGTGAGACTCCAACTCAAAAAAAAAAAAAGAAAGAAAAGAAAGAAAGAAAATATTCAAAAACAAGTGGCCTTATGTTAGAATTTTTCTTCCCAGTCAAAATTTCAGAAATCCCCATAGTGCCATGTAGAAATGAACATGAGAAAATATAAAAACATGTTTTTACTCTAAAGTTTTTTTGTTGATTTAAAAAATCTTTTAACAGTTTAGCAAGAATAAGGATGCATTTTTTAAGTTGCAAAAAAAGTAGAGATGCAGTTTCAACATGCTTTCAATGTGCTAATTTACTAAACATTGACACATATTATGATGGGTATTTGCATAAATGGGTATATCTGGGTTTGATTTGGAGGCTTATGACTAAAACCTTTAGTATGCCAAGTGCATAAAATATCCATACGCCTTTATAGATCTCATTTACTCAAGAATGTTAAGAAGTGGAATTTAGTGTTCTACTTAAGTTGCAATCAAGTATATACTGCAAAAAAAAAAGAGAAAACTCCTTTTTTTAAAAAAATTATATATATCAGGTGGAAATTCTAGGAAGGGTCATATTTTTACCAATATCATTCATTTTTATATCAATAACTATATGGTGATTCTTAGCAGAGGTGTTGATGATATTTTGGGCATAACTAACACATCACTGTGTGTAAATTCTTGTGTAATCCAGACACTGCAGTGATCCTGGACCGCTAAATAGCAAGAGACACCCCTAATTCAGTCATTGGTGACAAAACATCACCCAAGATTTCTAAACACCCTGTGGAGGTGGTAGCACCCCCAGGTTCCATACCCAAACAAGCCTTGACACCTTCCACCCCTTAGTATTTCACAGTCAACTGGTGAGTGGGAAGGTGTTTCTATCAATCAGGCTGGGGGCCAACCCTTTCACGCACTGCCAGGATACCACAATTTGAAATCACTCTTTCTCTTACGTGGCCTATCAGCTACAACTTTGGATTTCCAGCATCGGTTACTCTTACAACCAAACACATCTGCATTAATTTGATTAACACCACAACTCCTCTAAGAGAAATGAACATTTAAAAAAATAAAGGTACCCTGTCATTATTTAACACAGACTTTTACAGTCACGGTCTTCAAAAGTCTTATGGCCTCGAATTTCTAGCTTTTTAAACATAACAAGTCATGATTTACCGATCGGAAAAAAACCACTGGCAGTTCAATTTTCAAAACAGAGAAATTATACCAAGAGCCCAAACCCCATGTTTCTGAATACAAAATGTTCAAGTTCAATGCCTCTGCATACTTAAGTTATCCTATGACAGAAACAATGCAGAATTTATAAAAACTAATTTAGTATAAAATTAAAAAGAGCTAAGTTTGATACATGGTTCTGAGAAGTTTTATTTTTAACTATAACAGAATGAAAGAAATCTCAAAGCAAGTAATACTTTAACTCAATAAAAGAAAATCCTGAATCTTCAATGTTAAATTCTAAACAATTATCAGTAACAGAATGGTACAATCTTTTTACTATCCATAAGCAAAGTCCCAAAGGCCTGCCTAATTGATAAGAAGTCACTGTCTTTATCCCTTTGAAAAATATTTAACTGCCTCAAATGCTGTGGTATGTTATTTTCCAAGTTCTGACTAGAATCCTGTAAGTTCACAGAACTGGATCATCATGCCACACAGCACAGCGCTAAATACCACAATCTATCACCAGCATTAACTGCTCCCAGGCCTAAGACTTTAATTTCGAACAAGGCTACAACTCAGAGACTGAAGACCGGCAGAGTTCTCTTTCAGCAGGCATGGACAAAGACCACATACTTTCATACAAGCTGGTGCATATAAGAAACTGTTGGCTGTTCCAGTCACAAGCATGTCCAAGACAAGTTTCTAAGTGAGTCGGTGAAAATCCTACCCAATGCATTTTCACAGAATAAGTCCCAGATTATTTTAGACCAGTCCATGAAGATTAAGTGACCAAAGCTCCAACAGGTTTTCCACAAGCCACAAGCTTTTGAAAAACTTTTGAGTAAAAAGATGTCCTATAAAATTGTGGTCTCACAACACTAGACCATCCATTCCCATTTCACAGACAAAATTATCTCAGCCCAAACTGCAACAGTTAGTATTAGTACATAATTACTGGTAAAGACAGAATCTGTGTTTTTAAACACACCTGAAACTTTTCTACCCTGAAAGTTCACTATTTCTACAAAACATAAAGTAAATGATATATTTAAAACTGTAGTATCTGTTCACAATGTCAAGTTGCTGCATGGTAGAAAACTCAATCTCTGCAGCAGCTTCTCAAGATAAAAACTAAATGTTAAGATGTGTGCTGCGGTAGGTCTACTTTCCAATTACTAGAAGCAAGGATACAAGAGATATAATTAGTTATGACACTAGGACAGGCATACATGTTTCAACACACACGCAGCTCAGAACAAAGTTTTTGGCATTATATGACAGAGGACTTAAACCAAAGACGCGAAGAAAGGTTATGGAGTGTGTGTGTCTTTTTTTTTTTTTATTTAAAACTTGCCACATCAAATTATTTTTTTTACATTATAAGCATTTTTTGATCTGTTTAAACATCTCTTTAAAGGTTTCTTATGGGAAAAAAAAAACAACCCTGTGGCTTTCACTGAGCCTACTTGCAAATTAAGGAAGATGACTTTTTTTTTTTTTTTTAACCAAATGAGTTCTATAATCACCTTCCAAAGAAGGCTGCATGTTGACCAAACACACTCAGGAAACTTTGTAAGTTCTAGTCAGAGGTTTGTCAATCAGGAATAAAACACTAAATTCTAAAACTAAAACATTCTAAGCTGTATAATTTCAATAATTAAAAGCTTGTCCCAGATATCTCAAGATACCCCAAAACCATAACCACTGAGAAAGGCTTTGAAAATTAAAACATGAAACTATTAAATAATTAGTAAATCATGATCCAGTTAGGATCATTTATTCCTTGATAAAGACAGAAAAGTGAGAAGACCATGATAGTATACCTGAGAATCTACAGAGCAGTATGTGTGGAAGACATATAAACAGCTGATTACAATAAAGTGTGATTAAGCTCATATGAAGCAAAAATTCAGAAGCTGGAGAGACAGATTACATATGTACATAAAAAACCGAAATACCTAAAGAAACTTTTGTGCTCCATCTCAAAAGATTAAAACAAGAAATATTCCAAAGCATCCCTTTTCTAAGGAAAAGGTCTCTGTACAAAGACTTTATTAAAACGAAACCTGTAATGCAGTAGCTTATAGAAACACAATAAAACTCAAAATATTCATAAGATATTCTAAGAAATATCCAGTATTAATAAATGCTATCCCTTAGTATCTTATCAGACGTGAATTTCTCTTGCTGAGAAAAGTAACTCTAAAAACAGGATTAAAACATAAAGGTTCAAAATATCAAGGTACAGAAAAGGCACCCAAAAAAAGGAGGTAGACTTCAAGTTTGACAGCTCCCATCTCCCAAGTCATATACTGTCCTCAATCTGCAAATGAAATCCCATCGATGAAGTCAGGTGTAGTGAAGAGGAGGTATTGTGAATGAGTGTTGGAAACATAAAGCTTATAATTAAATGCATTCTTGAGTATAATAATCCACCATGGAACAAGATAAAACATTCAGAACCTATCCAACATAAAGCAGCCAGACCTTATACTCCCACAGGAGTTCCAGGACATGACAATGAATTACGAACCAAATCCCATCTCATGGGCCAAATGGTCCATGAAGACAGCACACACAGTCCCTCCAAAGACAGTGTTAATTATGCCCTTGAGTTTTGGTCCAGCAGAGCTTTCCACCTTATAACAGAGTCGGCTAAAGAGCCTTCTCTACCTTCACAGAACTGTTCAAGAAGCCTAGTATACTAGTTATGTAAAAGAGGTTTAGAGATTTCAGCTAACACCAGAAAAGTCAACCCTAATGTCTACAAGTTCAGCATCCCGAATCTGAAAACCAAAAATGCTCCAAAATCCCTCATGGGTTAAGCATGGACATGATGCCACAAGAGGAAAATTCCACACTTGATACCCCAGGTGATCCTTCTGCCTCTTGAGTGGCTGGCATACCATGCCAGGCTAATTTTTGGATTTTCTGTAAAGATGAGGTCTCACTATATTGTCCAGCCTGATCTCAAACTCCTGGCTTAAAGCGATCCTCCCACTTCAGCCTAAACTGCCGGGATTACAGGTGTGTACCACCAGGTCCAGTCACCTTTGCTTTCTGATGGTTCAATGCACACAAACTTTGATTCATGCATAAATTTATTTAAAATATTGCATAAAGTTACCTTCAGCCTACGTGCACAAAGTGTATTTTTTTTTTCAAATTGGAGTCTCACTCTGTCGCCCAGACTGGAGTGCAGTGGCACGCTCCCAGCCACTGCAGCCTTGACCTGCTGGGCTCAGGTGATCCTTCCGCCTCAGCCTTCCAAGTATCCGGAACAACAGGTGCGCACTACCACGCCTGGCTAATTTTTGATTTATTGTGGAGATGAGGTCTCGCCAAGTTGGGAAGGTCTCGAACCCGTGGGCTCAGGCAGTCCACTCGCCTCTGCCTCCCAAAGTGCTGGGATTACAGGCTGAGCCACCGAGCCCAGTCTATAAAGTGTATATTAAAAATAAATTTAGCCAGGCATGGTGGCATGCATCTGTAGTTTCAGTTACTTGGAAGGCTAAGGTGGAAGGATCACCTAAGCTCAGCAAGTTGAGGCTGCTGTGGCCATGAGCGTGCCACTGCACTCCAGCCTGGTCAACAAGAGTGAGACTCCAACTCAAAAAAAGAAAAATAAATGAATTTTGTGTTTAGACTTCAATCCCACCCCTAAACTATTTCATTATGTATATGCAAATATTCCAAAATCTGAATATGAATTCCAGCTCACTTCTGGTCCCATTCTAGCATTTTGAATAAGGGATACTCAACCTGTACATCCAACACAGGTTTGTCTTAACTTTCTTTCAGATAAGAAAGTTGCAAAGTTTCAGAGAGCCCTGGGGGAAATGAAGAAAGAAACCTAAAATTAACTTTCCTAGAGTTAAATTTATTTCATTCTTTTTGTTGTTGTTGTTTCCTGAATTCTCATTCCTCAAAAAACATCTATAAACTTTCTAGATGGGGTATGACTTCACAAAACAGACTGAATTTTCAAAATAGCTTTTAAAATTTTTAACCATGAAATGATTCTGAGATCTGCAGATGCCATGCAAACTTTATGCTGTGAAGAAGAGGTCGTAAATAAATTGGGAGGAAGTTCAACAACACAGATTTTTCCCACAAGACATTAACTAATGCTTTTCTTAATTGATAAACCAGGAAGTCAATATAAAGAGATTAGTGTTAACTCAAACCACAAGTTGCAGGTATTCAAAAACAAGTTTTAAATCAAACACACATACACACACACACACACACACACACCACACAATATCAAAATCATATTCCTTCTAAGCAACTACTTTTTTCTTTAACTTTTGCCAAACACCAGTATGCATGAGACTGCCTTGGAAAAAGTTTGTGTGCACAAATTTGTACTTCACTAGCCTGCTCATAACTAATGGCACGCGTATTTGTTTATGCACCCTCACACAGATTTGCTCAGCAAAAATAAAATAGACAATGCAGGTTACGTGTCAACCCTGCTAAGTTCTAGCCTGAGAGCTATATAAAAATTGTTTAGGCCAGACTCGGTGACTCAGCCTGTAATCCCAGCACTTTGGGAGCCTGTGGGTTTGAGATCAGCCTGGGCAACTGGGAGATATCTCACCTATACAATAAATAAAAAACTAGCTGGGCATGGTAGCACGCGCCTGTAGTTCTGGCTACTTGGAAGGCTGAGGTGGAAGGATGGCCAGAGCCCAGCAGGTTGATGCTGAGGTGGCCGTGAGCCATGAGCATGCCACTGCACTCTGGCCTGGGCAACAAAGTAAGACTACAACTCAAAAAAAAATTGTTTAATATTATGAAGCACTCGTGCAGTCTCAATATCTTGGCTAAAACTTTTCTTGATTTCCTTCTTTCCTTAGAAGCCTTGTCAGGTTCCAACCTATAATAATTTCATCCCGCACCTTTGGGAGGCTGAGGTGCGTGGATTGCCTGAGCCCGCAGGTTCGAGACCCGCCCGGGCAACTTGGCAAGACCTCATCTCTACAATAAATCAAAAAATTAGCCACGCATGGTAGCGCGCGCCTGTAGTTCCGGCTACTGGGAAGGCTGGGGCGGAAGGATCGCCGGAGTCCTGCAGGTCAAGGCTGCGGTGGCTGGGAGCGGCCACTGCACTCCAGTCTGGGTGACAGAGTGAGACTCCAACTCAAAAAATAATAATATTAATAATAATTTCATATAGAATCCACAAAATTTACTCTACAGTGGAATTTACAAGGTACTTACCACACAGAGCTGGTTACATAGGGCTACAAGATGATGACATATTTTGGTCAATGGAAAGATGTGTATAAGCACGCATGTGCATTCACTTGATCTATAGATGCACACAATCTCATACCAAGCCTTACATAGCTAAGTGACTTTTTGGATTTAAAACAGTTTCATAACTGGTGGGGAAAAGACTCAATATGTCAAAGTTGTCCCCCCGGGGCACTGCACTTCTTCCAACAATGCTACCATTGTTTAAAACATTCCTAGAATTCATCCTCTATAAATACTTCTAGATCCAACTCGTAAATAAACTATCTGTAAAAAAAATCAATTTTGCCTTTAAAAAAAAAAAATCAAAAATAGGCCATGCCTGGTGGCTTACACATGTAACTCCAGTACTTTAGGAGGCTGAGGTGGGAGGATCACTTGAGGCCAGGAGTTTGAGACCAGCCTGGGCAACATATTGAGAGATTTTGTTCCTACGAAAAATAGAAAAAAGGCCAGGCTTGGTGGCTCAGCCTGTAATCCCAGCACTTTGGGAAGCTGAGGCGAGAGGAATGCCTGAGTCTGGGGGTTCAAGATGAGCCTCGGCAACTTGGTGAGATCTCGTCTCTACAATAAATCACAAAAAAACTCTCCAGGCGTGGTGGCGTACATCTGTAGTTCCAGCTACCTGGAAGGCTGAGGCAGAAGGATAGGCTAAGCCCAGCAGATGGAGGCTGCGGTGGCCATGAGCACGCCACTGCACTCCAGCCTGGGTGACAAGAGTGAGATTTCAACTCAAAAAAAAAAAAAAAAAAAAAAGAAAAAGAAAAAATTAGCCAGGTGTAGTAGTGTGGGGCTGTAATCCCAACTACTCAGGAGGCTGAGACAGGAGGATCGCTTTAGCCCATGAGTTCAAGATTACAAGCGCAAGCTACGATTGCACTACTATGCTCCAGCCTAGGGGATAGAGCAAAATCCCATCTCTAAAAAATAAACAAACACATACAGAAGTAAAAGACAGACTTCTCCAGCTTTATCATCTACCAGTGAGTTAATCAGCCTTAATGCCAAAAGACTTGAATTATTCCGAAAATCAAAACTTATTATTCAGAAAATCAAAACTTATATCACAGAAAATCTGCTAGCACCAAATATACAAAAAAGGATTAGACACAGGGTATCTGAAATCAATGTCAAGTGAAGAGCTCCCCACCCCCCAATTTTTTTTTTTTTTTTTGAGTTGGAGTCTCACTTCACCGCCCAGGCTAGAGTGCTGTGGAATGCTCACGGCCACCCCAGCATCGACCTGCTGGGCTCGGGCAATCCCTCCACCTCAGCCTTCCAAGTAGCCAGAACCACAGGTGCACACTACCATGCCCGGCTAATTTTTTGGTTTATTATAGAGACGAGATCTCACCATGTTGCCCAGGCGGGTCTCAAACTCGTGGGCTCTGGCAATCCTCTCATCTCCACCTCCCAAAGTGCTGGGATTATAGGCTTGGGCCACCATGCCCATCCTCCAAAAATATTTTAAGCTATGACACCATTAATGCATTACCTTCTAGGGAGACTATTTTATAAATAATACTTATTTGTAGTTGCTTATTTTTTTCAAGTTTCCTTAGTGTATCATTCATACATTAATTATTTCAATGTTTCATTCAAGTTTATGAATGCTGTCAAACATTTGATGAATAAGTTCTTCAAATATTATAAAAACTTCATTTAATTCAAGGTGTTTAAAATGAGTACATAGACTTCCTTCCAAATTCTAAGCATACAATTTCTTTATTTCCCTATAAGTACCTTTAAGATTGCATATATGGTCCTGTGTAAAACTTAGTCACAGCAGTGATTTTTATAGTATGTAAGTTATATCTCAATAAAGCTGTTTGAAAAAACTTAAGACATGGAAACCTAAATAATCTAGGTAAGTGTCATTAAAAAAACAAACCACTAGGCGAGGTGACTCAAACCTGTAATCTCAGCACTTTGGGAGGCCGAGGTGAGTGGATTGCCTGAGCCCGTGGGTCTGAGACCCACCTGGGCAACTTGGCGAGACCTCGTCTCTACATAAATCAAAAAATTAGCCAGGTGTGATAGCGCACACCTGTAGTTCCAGCTACTTGGAAGGCTGAGGCAAAAGAATCGCCTGAGCCCAGCAGGTTGAGGCTGTGGTGGCTGTGAGCATGCCACTGCACTCCTGCCTGAGCAACAGAGTAAGACTTCAACTCCGTTAAAAAAAAAAAAAAAAAAATCAGCCGGGCTCAGTGGCTCAGCCTGTAATCCCGCACCTGTGGGAGGCTGTGAGTGGATTGCCAGAGCCCACGGGTTCGAGACGCACCTGGGCAGCAAGACCTCATCTCTACAATAAGTCAAAAAACCAGCCGGGCGTGACAGCACATGCCTGTAATTCTGGCTACTTGGAATTGGAAGGCTGAGGCAGAAGGATCCCCGGAGCCCAGCGGGTCGAGGCTGCGGTGGCCGGGAGCGGCCACTGCACTCCAGTCTGGGCGACAGAGTGAGACTCCCACTCAAAAAAATAAAAATAAAATAAAATTGAGAGAAGATATTTATTAAGATTAATCAAAAACCCAGATCACCCACCACCAGACCTATCAATTTTCAGTTACTGAAACAGTTCACATACCTCCCACACGTATGTTAGCACAGATACAAAGGACTCCACCACACAAGTACTCTGGAATTCCTTGAGACTTGGAAATTCCACTAGAAGTTAAATATTAAGAAATATATAGAGAGATAGATACACACATGCATGCTGAATTTCACATATAATTTCTCACTTTGAACTCAACATGAGATCTGTGTGATCTTTCGAATAGTGGGAACAGATTTGACACTGTCACCAGTAGTTCCACCACAGTATTCAAAAGCATAAAATCTGGGAAATAGCCTGACTACAGAGATACATTTTGCTTAAACAAAAGTTAACCATCCTTGCCCAGATCATGCTCGACCCATAATCAAAACTTGAACTGCACAGCACTCCCCTTAAATACATACCATGATATGCACACTAAAAGACACACACCAAATAGAACAAGATAAAAATCAAATATCTAATACGTTTCCTCACATCTTCCAAGATGAATTTTGCACAGCCCCTGGAATGTTGACATCCATCCTGGAAACCACAGTTCTGACTGAGCTAAGCCTAAGTAGTCAGAAAAGCGCAGCAGCAGATGCCATAAATAACTCTCCACGGAATAACTAGAACCTGATGAACATGATAAAGGGTAAGTTCCTGATCACAAGGACAATCTTATGTGGCATGTTCGTTTAGTCATCCAATAAATATCTGTTGAGTCTTCCACATGCCAAGGCACCATTACAAGTGGTGGAAATGCAGAAATTAACACGACAAAGGATCCCCCCTACTTTTATGGGGACTGTGTTGGGGGTGGGCGGGAAAAATGATAAAATACATATGAGGGGGCTGGGTGCAGTGGCTGTCATCCCGCACTTTGGGAGGCCGAGGTGAGTGGATTGCCTGAGCCTGCGAGTTCGAGAATAGCCTGGGCAAGTTGGGAAGACCTCATCTCTACAATAAATCAAAAATCAGTCGGGCGTGGTAGTGCGTGCCTGTAGTTCCGGCTACTTGGAAGGCTGAGGTGGAAGGATCGCTAGAGCCCAGCAGTGTGTCACTGCACTCCAGCCTGGGCATCTGAGACTCCAACTCAAAAAACAAAAACATACAAGGGGAAACCCAAAGACAAGTATTTTTTGAAGGGCTTCCCCATTAAGCATTCTAGAAACCCACCGGCAACAGTGTACCAGCTAGTGCTGTGAGAGGCTGCATTCGGTTTCAAATCTTTTTTGGAGATTCTTTCAATGTGTTTGCTCATTTCATGATGGTTGATTTATTAGCACACCTGCTCACACCACCCTGAGCATTCTGCAGGTTTTTTTGCCAAAAAACGGCATGACCCCTGTGTTCCATCCTCCCTCCCTATTCACCCAATATTACCCCAGAACCTTTTTTTTTGTTTGTTTTGTTTTCCAGGATGATAAAAGTCCTCAAAGGGAAACATTTTTTGCAGATATGGAAGAGGTGATACAAAAAATAGCAGAAGCACTGAAAGGCATCAAAATTGACAAGTTCAAAAACTGTTTTGAGCAGTGAAAAAGTCTTGAGAGTTGTATTGCATCAAACAGAGAATACTTTGAAAGTGACTAAAGTTTAAACATGTAAGAATACAATTTTTTATAAATAGTCTCTAAGTTTTTTAGGGGGTCCTCCCTCGTCTAACAAAAATAATTAAATGCATTTTCAAGTGGTGATAAGTGCCTTAAAGGAAAAGGCAGGATAAGAGGTCAGAGAAACACATACTGTGAGGACATGGTAGGGAAGGTTGGCAGGAAGTTCTCTTTGAAGGAGTGTCATTCTAGGGGAGACCCTAGTGAAATGGAGGAAGAAGCCCCGCAAAAGAGTGGGAGAGGACCATTACAGGCAGAGGCAGACCCCAAGCAAAGGGCCGAGGCAGGTGCAAGCTTGGCAAAGTCCAATGAACAACAAGATCAGCACGGCTCAAGCAGAGGGAGCAGAGGCAGGAAACCACGCAGGAGAGCGGTGCAGGGTCATGCATTACATATCCCCTTCAGTGATGGCAAGGAGATGGGATTTCACGGTAGCTGTGATGAAAAGTCACTGGAAGGTCCTGAGACGACAAAGTCTGAGTGTGGTGGGCAGGGGAGAGCCCAGGGTAGAGGTAGCAGGCTAGTTAGAAGCTACTGTAGAATTCGAGATGACGGTGTTTGGATCAGGGTGATGGTGGCAAAGGTAGAAAATGAGTAATAATCAAAAGGCAGATCTGACGGGACCACCCAGTAGGTGAGGGGTACAAGGGGAGGAGACCCTTAAAAAAGTCTCGAAAAACGTCATGAAAATGAGCATTAAGGAAGCGCATAAAACCAAGTTGAGGCCACTCATTTTAACTAGTTGTCTTTTAAAACATCTTTTTTTTTTTTGACTTGCCGTCTCACTCTGTTGCCCAGGCTGAAGTGCCATGACACACTCAAAGCCACCCCAGTGTTGACTCGATAGGCTCTGGTGATCCTTCGACCTCAGCCTTCTAAGCAGCCAGAACTGCAGGTGCAGGCTACCACACCCAGCTAATTTTTGATTTACTGTAGAGACAAGATCACCAAGTAGCCCGGGCTGGTCTCAAACCAGCCAGCTCAGGCAATCCACTCGCCTTGGTCTCCCAAAGTGCTGGGATTACAGGCTAAGCCACCAAGCCCGGCCAATATATCTTTCTACTTACACTTTTACCATGTTCCACATTTCCCTTGTGCAGTTTCTCCATTCTCTCCACTACCACCCTTCACTTTATTTTCCTTTCGGACACCTTTTCAAATTTAAAATTTGGAATGTACTGAACCCTGTGGGTTTAAAATTCTCACATTACATGCTTGTACCACCACTTTTCTGAAACTTACATGTGGCCTGAGAATACGGATATATCCTTATATATAAAGATAAAAGACTGGACCCTAAAGACACCAGGGCAGCAGCCTGCTCTCTGGGCCACCAACTTCCATCTTTTTGCCTGATGTCAAGGAGATGTTTGTTCAGTGCCTTATCTTTCTACCTTCTCTTCCTTTAATAAATTTTTCTTGATATTCAAGTGTTTTAAAAGGAAAGAAAAGCCGGGCTCGGTGGCTCAGTCTGTAATCCCACACCTTTGGGAGGCTGAGGTGAGTGGATTGCCTGAGCCCGCGGGTTCGAGACCCGCCTGGGCAGACGAGACCTCATCTCTACACTAAAATCAAAAAAATTAGCCAGGCGTGGTAGCGCACGCCTGTAATTCTGGCTACTCGGAAGGCTGAGACGGAAGGCTCACCGGAGACCAGCAGGTCGAGGCTGCGGTGGCCGGGAGTGGCCACTGCACTCCAGTCTGGGCAACAGAGTGAGACTCCGACTCAAAAAAAAAAAGGAAAGAAAAGACTGAAAGTTAAAAAAAAAAAAAAAAAAAACTAACTGGGAAGTTTCTGGGATCAATCGATGTGAAGTTAAAGACATAGCAGTAGGCTGAGTGTGGTGGCTCAGTCTGTAATCCCAGCACTTTGGGACGCCAAGGCGAGACGACTGCCTGGGCCTAGGGGTTCAAGACCAGCCCAGACAACTTGGTAAGACCTCTTCTCTACAATAAATCAAACAATAAGCCAGGCAGGGTGGTGCGCACCTGTAGTGCCAGCTACTTGGAAGGCTGAGGGGGAAGGATTGCCTAAGCCCAGTCAGGTCAAGGCTGCAGTGGCCATGAGCGTGCCACTGACCTCCAGCTTGGGCGATAGAATGAGATTCCAACTCAAAAAAAAAAAAAAGGGCATAACTGTAACTTTCTGTTCCTTTTTAGCACCCATAATACAATAAATAGATGGTGAGCATTAAACAATGTAAAGCATTCCTAAAAATATTTAAAATCAAATTGTAACCTTTATTTTATAATGGAAAAAAGCAGAATGTAACTTAGGAAATGATCTGTCACAAAGAAAAAATTAAACACACACATATATATCCCCTCTTCATTTCCATAGCAGTTCATTCCATCTACATATAAGGTCAAAATCTCAGATCAAGATATTTCTCCTATAATCCCAGCACTTTGGGAGGCCAAGGTGAGAGGACTGCCTGAGCCTACGGGTTCAAGACCAGCCTAGACAACTTGGCATAACCTCATCTCTACAGTAAATCAAAAAATTAGCCAAGCATGATGACACACGCCTGTAGATCCAGCTCCTTGGAAGGCTGAGGCAGAAGGATCACCTGAGCCCAGCAGGTCGAGGCTGCAGTGGCTGTGAGCCTGCCACTGCACTCCAGCCTGGGCAACAGAGTGGGACTCTGACTTAAAAAAAAAAAAAAAAGATATTTCTCTATAAAGTATTTAACAATAAAGACTAGTAACTAGTTTCAAGGTTTCTCTCCTTTTTTTACAATGTACATCCTTTTTTTATACCATTTTCACATACCCATATACAAAACATGTTATGTATAAGGTAGACACATGACGGAATCCCCCAAGAAATTTAAAACGAGTGAAATGAGACTGCCATCTGCATTCGATCCATAAAAAAAAAAACCAAACAGATACAAAGTCACCTTAACAACTAGCTCCCAGGATAGTTGACTAACATTTGCTTGAAAATATTAACACATCTAAAGAAAAGGAATTGTCACAGAAGCAGAAAAAAAAGCAAGACGGATAAGCATTATCAGTTTTCTTCCAAGCACAGTCCAGGAGAAGAGGAGTATGTGTGTTCAAAGTGTACACTGTAAACAACACAGGCCACAGGGAAGGTTTTCCCCACAGAGGAAGGAAGCCCTCAAGCCCCCATCACACCACTAACATTCGCTGCTCAAATTCCAAGTTCATAAATAAATGAGCAACATTTGGATTATAATTTGACTCCTCAGATTTGCCTGCAAAGGACAGAATGTGATAATCATGCCAATGTGAGGACAGGAGCCTGCATGTGGTATGCAGATCTATGTATGTTCGTGCACACGTGTGCGTGCGTGTGTGTGAAATCTCCACACCTCAGTGGGTGAACAAACTGAGTAAGTCCCTGAAGTCACCCAATCTTTTTCAAAGGTCTATTAACAAAATTCGTTTTCCAGGCATATGAAGACCAGAGACATACAATGGACTATGGTTATGCTCCTTAATATTAGGGTGATAGACCAGGTGCAGTGGCTCAGGCCTGGTATGACAGCACTTTGAGAGGCTGAGGCAGGCAGATTGCTTGAGCCCAGGAGTTGGAGACCAGCCTGGGCAACGCAGCGAAATCTCAATCTTCAGAAAATGAAAAAAACCAAAAACTTAGCTGGCAGTGGTGGCCTGTGCCGGTACTCCCATCTACTCAAGATGCTGAAGTGGAAGCAATGCCTGAGCCCAGGAGGTCGAGGTTGCAGAGAGCCTTGATTGTGCCACAGCACTCCAGCCTGGGCAACAGAGTGAGACCCTGACTCAAATAAGCAAACATTAGGGTGACAGCTTCTACATCATCTGTAATACCTACAGCACCTAAGAGTATGACAGATATCACAGAAACTCAAGTGTTCGTTAAACTGTCATATTCTTAAAAAAAATTAAAAATCATGTTGTACTTTGTGAACACAATCAGAACTCCCATGCCTATGCTACATGTAAAGCTTGAATAGCAAAACCTAACATTTTTTAAAAGCAACTTTTTTATATTTACCAAATGAATACACAATTGACTAATGTTTTGTGCAAATGTGTGGCAAGTTCTGCTACTTATAGTTCTGCTACGTATAGCAAACAAACATTTACTTGCTGGCTGTTAACAGATTTATTACCTTGGCATATCTGTACTTCAGGAATACAATTTGACAGCAATACTAGTAAAACATTCAGTGATACACTAAATATTCATCCATGTCATCCATAAATATATCTAAAATCACAAAAAACAAAGTACCAGGTATTACCTACTGTAGTATGAAAATACAACAGTACCTCTCCCCCCCAAAAATTCTGTCAGCCGTACTCTTCTGTCTTCCACCCTCCCCCATAAGGAAGCTGCAAATTACCAGTTTCTCTTGGATGCTTCTTCACACACATTAATTTCATTAGATCTAATTATTGTCCGCTGTACACAAAAACGTCAGTGACAGGCAGCTGTTTATGGATGCAAGTGAAACTGCAAAGACTAATGAACACACGTAAGTACTTTATGTGAAGACATTTCTTTTGACTTCTTTATTTTTTAGCTACAAGGTCTCACTACGTTGCCCAGTCTGGACTGGAACTCCTGGACTCAAGCTAGTCTCCCACCTCAGCTTCCCGAGTAGAGGAGACCATTCATAGCCTGGCCTTTAGCACAAAAAATATTTCTTACATTTAATGGGTGAAAATTTTGACTCAAGACCTGATACAACTACTGGGTTATTTCTTTACTTTTTAAAATATTCTTTAGAGCTAATACACTGTGAGGAAAAAAATTAATGTTTTAGTCTATCAAAAAACAATTCAATTATGTTTTGTTTCAATCACCACTTTGAATGAGAGAAAAATGTCAACTATCACGTTGTACTTCCAGAAGCCTACTTGTTAGCATACGTGTTGATGGAAGGAACTTCCCTAATCCACTTGATAGTGAAATGTGTATTACAGGGAGATTAGATACCACAAAACAGAGAACTGAGTGGACTTTAAGTGGCTGTATTGTTAATTACATTCTTTATTTCCTCAAACCATATAAGATATCAGTCATAGCATACATGATTTTATCAGTCTATAGATATAAAACACATGTGAACACGTGTCAAACATGCTAAAAATACAGAAAATTAACATTAATTTAATTCATCAACAAATATGTCCTTTGGTATAACAAAATGTACATGTAACCAAAATTCATGTGTGTCTGCTAAACAAAATTTTTTGCCATAACTATTTTTAAAAATAATGTTAAATCCTCTATGGAATTTTCACAAGAAAAGAAATATTTTTCAAAATATATCATGAAGCCGGGTGCAGTGGCTCACACCTGTAATCCCAGAACTTTGGAAGATAGAGGCAAGAGGACCACCTGAGCCCAAGAGTCTGAGACCAGCCTGGGCAACTTGGTGAGATCTCACCTCTACAATAAGTCAAAAAACATAAGCCAGGTTGTGGTAGCATGTGTTTTTGGTTCCAGCTACTTGGAAGGCTGAAGCAGAAGGATTAGCTGAGCTCAGCAGGTCAAGGCTGTGGTAGCCGTGATCTCATGCCACTGCACTCCAGCATGGGCAACAGAGTGAGACTGATTTTTTTTTTTTGAGGTGGAGTCTCACTCTGTCGCCCAGACTCGACCTGCTGGGCTCCGGCGATCCTTCCGCCTCAGCCTTTCGAGTAGCCGAAATTACAGGCAAGCGCTACCACGCCCGGCTGATTTTTTGATTTACTGTAGAGATGAGGTCTCGCTGCCCAGGTGGGTCTCGAACCTGCGGGCTCAGGCAATCCACTCACCTCAGCCTCCCAAAGGTGCGGGATTACAGGCTGAGCCACCGAGCCCAGCTGAGACTGATTTTTTTAAAAAAAATTATATGTATATGTAAAATATATATAATTTAATGGAAAACTACAAATGGAATATATAATATATAAATGGAATATATATGAAATACCACTTTAAATTGGCTAATTACTGTTATACACGCAAACATTTATAAGAAAGAAAATGCATACTCATCACATATAAATGTGATGTTAGCCACTAAATTAAGATTGACACTGGCTAAATAATGAAATTTTTAAATAAAATAACTGGCAAGGAGCACACAACCTCACGCTGGGAACACGGGCTACTACCAGGGGAAGAAAGGGCTTGCTAGAAGGCCAAACCTCATCTGCAATTTACTTATATAGTAAATCCTCACATGTACCCCATAATTCTAAAATAAAGAATACAGAAAAGGAGAATAATAATTTTAAAAATTAAATATGAATTAAAATTAGTGGCTAACAGCCAATAACAGATAATGCAGGTAAGGCAAGAATGGTCCATCCAAATATTAGAAAAGCAATTACTCAGATGGAAATATAGCTCATTATTAGCACGAATAAAGAGAAAATTAGAACTTTTTTTTTTTGAGTTGGAGTCTCACTTGGTCGCCCAGACTGGAGTGCAGTGGCCGCTCCCGGCCACCGCAGCCTCGACCTGCTGGGCTCCGGCGATCCTTCCGCCTCAGCCTTCCGAGTAGCTGGAACTACAGGTGTGCGCTACCACGCCCGGCTGATTTTTTGATTTACTGTAGAGATGAGGTCTCGCCAAGTTGCCCAGGCAGGTCACGAACCAGCGGCCTCAGGCAATCCACTCACCTCAGCCTCCCAAAGGCGTGGGATTACAGGCTGAGCCACCGAGCCCAGCTGAAAATTAGAATTTTAAGGGAATAAATATTTCTTTTAATTTCACAGTGATGCGACATAGCTGCCTCCAAATTAAGTTACTTTCATTGACTCTCAAGTTTCTCTAATTCGACAATGAAGAATTTTAATTACAAAATTTGCCAGGTGAACTACAAAATAAGTTCATGTTTCCAAACATGACATGCCAGATTTGAACATGGTAATTTATTTAAAACTTAACTGGACCAGTTATTTTGGGTTTGAGATCATACAATAATTCTTAGTTTCATCTCTGTTGGTGTTTTTCTAGTCATGACGGGATGTCTAGGAAGACAAATTTTCTCAATAATGTTTTTTTCCCCTCTTTCGTTTTGAGGTATTTATAAAACCAAAAACAATTATTTCTGGGTACTTAATTCCACCCTCCGGGGCATGAAGTAGTTCTCTTATCGTATAGAACACCTAGTATGCTTTTAAACTCAACGATAATTAAGAAACATCAAAGTGAAACCAGGGTGTTTCACAGGGAACTAGGAGCTATCATCTTTTGGCTACCGAATGACATATTTCTTGTCCCCTGGAGTACCACCAAGAGTTTTTTACCTAAACAATAGAATGTTCTTTCTTAACGTAGCTTTACTCTTCTGAGGATCAGATAAATCTGAGCTTTAAAAGTAAACTGCTAAAGGCAACAGAAGCAAGCATAGACAAATGGAACTAAATCAGACTTAGAAAAACTTCTGTGCAGCAGTAGCAAAGGAAGCAATCATCAGAGTGAAGAGATAACCTGCGGAATGGGAGAGAATATTTGTAAAACACATTTCTGAAAAGGGATTCATATTCAGAACACAGACAACTCCTAAAACTCAACCAAAAAATCCACTTAAAAATAAACAAAGGACTTAACAGACATTTCTCCAAAGGGGACATGCAAATGGCCAACAAGTAGGTGAAAGGATGCTCGACATCACAAATCGTCAAGGAAATGTAAATCAAAACCACAATGAGATATCACCTCATACCAGTTAGAATGAACACCATTAAAAAAAATGGAAAAGAAAATAACAAGTGCTATGAGGATATGGAGAAACTGGAATCCTTGTACACTGTTGGTAGGAATGTAAAATGGTATGGCCACTATGGAAAACAGTATGGAGGCTGCTCAAAAAATTAAAAAAGAGACTCACCATATGCTCTAGCAAGCCTGCTTCAGGGTGTACATCCCAAAAGAATTGAGAGCACATCTTTTAGAGACGTTTGCACACTTTTTGTTCACAGCAGCATAATTCAAAATAGCAAAGAGATGGAACCAACCTAAACATCCACCTACAGGTGAGTGGACAATGTAGTGTATACACACAACAGAATATTATTCGGCCTTAAAAATAAAGAAAATTATGTGATGGGATACAACACAAATGAACCTTGAGGACATGAAGCTAAGTGAAATACGTCAGAACAAAAAGACAAATAGGAAGGCTGAGGAGCAAGAATCACTTGCAGCCAGTTAAGTTCAAGGAGAGCCTGGACAACATAAAGAGACACATGTCTGCAAAAAAAAAAAAAAAAAAATTAAAAATTAGCTGGGCATGGTGGCGTGCACCTGTAGTCCCAGCTACTCAGGAGGCTGAAGAGGGAGCATCACTAGAGTCCAGGAATTTGAGGTTGTAGTGAGCTATAATCACACCACTATACTCTAGCTTGGGCAACAGAGTGAGACCCTGTCTCTAAAAAAAAAATTTTTAATAAAGAAATACTGCATGATTCCACGTTTATACGACAACTAAAGTAGCCAAACTCCTAGAAACAGAAAACAAAACAGCAGTTATCCACAGCTGAGGAAAAAGGTAAAGGGGAGTCGTCCAAAGGGTAAAGAATTTTGGTTTTGCTAAATGGAAAGGTCCAGAAATCTGTCGCTCAACAAGGTACAGAAAATATGTCTACACTGTTAAAAATGATGAACATGATAAATTTTATATGCTTTTCACCTCAATCACGTAAGCTTTTAAGGCAGCAAACCGCGAGGGAACCAAGAACAGCTAAAACAATCTTGAAAAAGAGGTACAGAAATCACACTTCTCAGGTGCAAGACTCAATACGAGCTACAGTAGCCAAGACAGTATGGTACTGGCACAAGGACAGATGCATAAATCCATGGAACAGAACAGAAATTTCAGAAATAAACCCTTACATCTATGGTCAATTAATTTTTGACACGAGTGCCAAGATGATTTAACGGAGGAAGAATTGTCTTTTTAACAAACGGTTCTAGGAACAAGAGATGTCCACATTCAAAAGAATGAAGTCGGACCCCTACCTCAGACTATTTACAAAAGTTAACCCATCCATGAACCTGTCCCGTAGGAGCTAGAACTATCAGTCACTTAGAAAAAAAACGCAAAGATGAATGAATCTTCATGACCTTAGGTTAGACAATGGTTTCTTAGATAGCACAACAAAAGCATAAACAACACAAGAAAAAATTGGAGTTCATCAAAATTTAAAACTTCTATGCTTCAAAGGGCTCCATCAGGCCAGGCTCAGTGACTCAGCCTGTAATCCCAGCAATTTGGGAGGCCAAGGTGAGTGAATTGCCTGAGCCCGCAGGTTCGAGACCAGCCCGGGCAACTTGGCAAGACCTCGTCTCTACAATAAAATAAAATTTAGCCAGGTGTGGTAGCATGAGCCTGTAGTTCCAGTTAGTCAGAAGGCTGAGGCAGAAGGATCACTGGAGCCCAGCAGGTCGACACTGGGGTGGCCATGAGTGTGTCAGAGAACTCCAGCCTGGGCAACAGCATGAGGCTGACTCAAAAAAAAAAAAAAAAAAAAAAAGGTTAAAGATAGAGTTGCCACATGATCCAACAATTCTACTTCTAGGTATATGCCTGGGAAAAAGGAAAATGTATGCCACAAAATACTTGTACATTAATGTACGGAGCAGTGGGCAACCTCTTTCAGGGCCTCTCCCACTGTGGGAGCTTTTCTGGCTTCTTAATAAATCCTACTTTCTCAAAAAAAAAAAAGTACAGAGTAGCATTACTCCTAACAGTAAAAAAGTAGAAACACTCCAAATGTCTACTAATTGATGAATGGATGCGTAAGAGGTGGTAAATCCACACAATGGAATATTATTTTTTCTTTTTTCTTTTTGAGTCAGTCTCACTCTGTCGCCTAGGCTAGAATGCAGGGGCATGCTCATGGCCACCCCAGTATCAACCTGCTGGGCTCAGGCAATCCTTCCACCTCAGTCTTCCAAGTAGCTGGAACTACAGATGCACACCATCGTGCCCAGCTAATTTTTTTTATTTATTGTAGGGATGATGTCTCACCAAGTTGCCCAGACCGATCTCGAACCCCTGAGTTCAAGCAGTCCTCTCGCCTCAGCCTCCCAAAGTCCTGGGATTACAGGCTTGAGCCACCGTGCCTGGCTGGAATATTATTTAATGCATATTTTAAGTAGGTGATGTATATGGTATGTGAATTGTATCTCAATGAAGCTATCACAAATATAAACTACTATGATTATATAGTCCTATCACATAAAATAAGAAATGTATTCACTGGAAAAAAACTTACGGAAATTTTACAAATGAGAGAATGGAGATTCACCTTTTACAAATGAGAGAATGGAGAGTCTCAAATGGAGATGGCACAGAACAGGGCCTGCGTGGACACCCAGACCTAGGGCTGTTCTCTGTTTTCAACAAGCATGGTACAACCACTCCCCAAGGAGTAGTCCATAAGCTGCACAGAGATACTGGCCGGATGAAAAATAGGTGCAGGATACCTGTAGAGAGTAGCTATTGCCATGTATTCCTTTCTCTTTAATTAACACAAAGCACTGGCCTATTCTGTTCTAGCTTTGGGTGTTTTTGTTTGAGGGGAAGTTGAATTCTATCCTTCTTCACAAGTCCCTCCTTCCTCTTCTCCTACTACTCCAAACACAAACCATAATCAGTGGTCACAGGACGACTTGAAGAAAGTTACTCATGCCCTACCTGCGGGAAGACTACCAGGTCACCCCAGATGACCAGGGCAGACCATCTCAATATCTTCTAGACAGTACTTCCACCTCTTGGGCAAGGGGCTGGGACACAGCCCTAGGAAGGCTGGGCATTTACCTGACAATTACTGAGTTTTTGTCTCCCTGGAAAGAATGGAAATTCTCAAGCGATTCCCACCTGAAGGAAAGAATGTGAAAAACAGCTCATCTCTCTTCTCTGAAAGATAACTTAGCCCATTAATACTTTCACAAGACACCAAGAAAAGCTTGACAGAGAAAGTTTCAAGTACAACTAATAAAAATGTAGCCTTGGCTCAAAGGGGTAAGGATGATAAATCATTCATACATTTGAAAAATTATCAGAAAAGTCTCAAAAGACTTTGGTAAACTGACAAAAATTATTGAAATTGGGAAGACAATTATTTTATTCACCACTGGTAACAAAGATTCTCCTAGTTAATAAAAAAAAAAAAACTTTTGGGTAAAGAGGGACAAAGATATTATAATATACCATTTTCTACTCAAATGTTTTGAGAATTATTTAAAAAGCAATTCTATTAACCTTCTAAGATGTTGAAACACTATCCAATCTAAAATCTACAAACATTTGTATTTATTACGATTTGAAAATGATCATCCTTTTACTTCTTTTACATCCAGCAACTAAAAGCAAACACACTTCTAAAGTGTTAACACCAGACTCTGCCAAAGGAAAAATCAAAAGGGGGAAACAGCATAGGAAAGTTAATAGGCTATATTATTTTTACATAGATTTTATAATACATATGTGACATCTATGAAATATCTTTTAATTCTTTTCTAGATATGTAAAAATTAAGGTAAATTGCTTGTGCATCTATTCATAGACATGGGTTCGTCAAAACAAAAAAAGAGCCACATTAGTCACCAGAAATATTGCTTTTGTCCTCTGAAAATTTTTAAAAAAAGAAAGTAAGACTTTTCACCACTGTCAATCGTATTCAATTCTCCCCTCAAATGAGGTTTAGATGAAAACAACGTGACTGACAAGCTCAGCACAGGCAAATCTTGGCAACCCTCAACTCTGTCTCTCCCCTTGGCCTGTTAAGAGAAATGCCTTCACAAACTGTTGGTCTTTGCAATAACTCCTACAAAGCTCATTACTGCCAGTGACGGCCTAGCTCCCATGTCGTGCATTTATCCCTGGGATGCATATCAACATGTGGCACATGTCCCTGACATGCACAGAAGAGCTGCACCCCAGGACAGCAGCATGCGCGACAATAGTGTCGACTCTTACTTCTTTATGGTTGCTGGGATGTAACCAAGAAATCTAATAACTGTGACAGTGGGGCCTTTTGGTTTTTCCTTGCCTTTCCAGACAGTGAAGCTGCACAGACACTAATGAAAGGTTAAATGAATAGGAATAGTTGACAAGAGGTACAATAAAGAAGGAGCTTGGTAATCCACAGACACTGAGCAGAGATCCTTGGCTCAAGCAGAGAAAGGACAGCACATCGTCGAGTCACAATATTTAAAACAGCTTGCTATACACAGAGTCTTTTGTGTCTGGGTACACGTCTGGCTTTGGACTGAAAAAAAAAAAAGATACTGAAAAGGAATTTCAGCATGGGGCACTTTGGCAAATGTAAGGTCATAATAAGAGAAAAATGTTTTGTGTGGGTTGTTACATCTTTGTACTAAACACAAAAAAACAGGGACTATGAACTCATGAACCACGAGTTCCAAGACAATACTGTACATTTTGACAACTATTAAATACGGTATATCTAGAAGCCTGGCTTGATGCGATTCCCACTGGTAAAATATATATGCAGTGAGTCATTTAGGAGTTCCACATTCTGCCTTCCTTGTGGAAGAATTCCTGATACTCATCTTATTAGAGTTTTACAGTCAAGTTCTAGTCTTTTAGTGAACATGATTTGTTACAAACACAACCAAAACTCTCAAGCCATCTACCACTCACTGCACAACTTCCCAGCAGTGACTCTAAAGCAGCTGAATTCATCATACTAGCAATTTGTGAAGTATTAAGGCAAACTTCTTGTAATTTCAAGTGACTACAATTGCAATATGGCCTCAACTGGAATTCTTAATTATTTAACTTGTTATTTTTCAGTGCTCCTCTCACTATACCGTAAGGGAAGGTTGTATTCCTTAGGGGAACTAGTTTTAAATTGTAATAGCAAAATAATTTAAATCACCAAAAAAAAAAAAAAAAGGGCTCCAAAATGTCAGAAAAAATAGAGCAAAAGAACAACACTGACACTGTTATGTACAGATATTTTTTTAAAGGAAAAAAGTGATTACTCTGCTCTAGCGAAAACTTAAAAAATGACATATCTGTAATATTCTCATTCATATGCATGAGTTAAAATATAGGGTCACAACGAATGGTAAAAGCGTACTGAGAACATATTTTAAAACAAGGGAGGCTCTTTGAACACAAAATTAAATTAGAGCTGAACTTTTGAGTGTACGGAGGTTTCTAATAAGCAACAAATAAAGACTTTTATTGGTTAGCAACATAATGAGAGCTACTGTGCAGGAAATTAAACAAAGGACAAATCTGGGTGGTTTATCTCACTGGATTATTTACTTAAATGGTAAATAAGTTTGCCCAAAGTAATGCTCCTATAAACTAGTATATAAACACTAAAGAACAATTATGATCAATGACTCTTTAATATCAACATATCACACATTTTAGTGGAAAGTGATAAACAAGTGCAAATTAAATGGAAGATATTGAATTTAATATGACTTAAGTCCTGTTTATTTCCTTATTTATTGATTCAGCTTTACAAACGCTTTACTATTTATGCTTATGACATGAGGCAATTATTTCTTTAAAAATTCTCTAGAATATGGCAGTTGCATGAAGAACTACTTCAAAATCATCGTTTACTAAAAGAAGGTCGTCCTTAGGAAATGGAAAGAAGTTATCCCACCTCCCAGGGATTTGGTAAGGAAGTTACTTTTATCAAAACTTTGACAGTTAGCCTCCTAAAATGAAAATAACTCCTTTGGTTGACAAAAACGGCAAACAGCAGTCAGGCAAACCGAAACACACAACAAATAGTCTTGGGTTGCATTTTTGCCTGATCGTCAAATCACCTGAAAGGTAAAAGCCTAGAAAGCTTAGCTGACGCCTTGACTGTTTTCGTAGGAAGTCCTTTTGCTTCTGTCTCTGCTAAAACACACACACACACACACACACACACGTGCACACGCGCGCACGCACACGCACGCACACGCACACCCCACAGTGGCACCTTTAAGCCTAAACACTGAGCCAGCATTCATGACCTACTCTTTTTGTGCAACATTCTGATTGCCGGAGTGTTTTTTTTAACCTTAAGTATATCTAATAAAATCATGAGGCTCCCTCTAGCTCTTCAGAGAGGAGTTTACTAACCAATATATACATCCTATATAATTCCCATCTAACAGGAAAGATTTGAGGCCATCTCCCCTTTCACAAGACATGCTGTTTTCAACTCTTTCTTGAAAGGATATAGAGATGGTAAATGAGACCATCTACTGAGAAATTCAGAAAGTATTGCTTCTCATATATTCATCAGGTTAAGAACCTATTAATTGCTTCCAATCTAAGCTTTATATACAAAATTCCATAGCAAAACTTGTTTTAAACTATGTATACATTCTCAACTGAGATTTACCCATATTATCTAACAGTAATCTTAATCTCAAAAACTGAATAATGTGTGAGCATCCACAGAAATTCAAACTTGTGGTCTGGTCTCAGTTTTAGAAATCTGTATTTAAATAAAGAATCTCCAAAATAAAGAAAAAACCACTTTTTTATTAACAGCATATCTGTGGAGTTTATGTAAAACAAAGATGCTTATGGCAATTTATAGAAAACATTTTCATGTACTGTTTATACACAACACTGGTATAATGATGACTTTTTAATTGTATAATCTTTCTGCAACTCAGTATTGGGTATTTGGGTATTGTAGTTGTTTAGAAGACTATAAATAATATAGTTGAAGTATGCCATCTTACGATAGTCATAAAAGCCACACACACACAGTTGATTGGCAAACTATTTCAAATGAGTGAATATGAACAATGCTAAACCAAACTCCTCACACTCACTAAGGCCATCTTTCAGATACTTAAGAAATACTTAAAATAGTGCTGAACCTTAACCCTAAAATTAAAAGTAAAGAAACCACTAACTTCAAGTCATCACCTATTTTGGACTCCCTTAATATAAGAAATATTCCCAGGAACACAACAAAAAGACTCGTTCCCTCTACCCCCCCAACCCCCAACCCTTTTTGAGCCAGTGTCCAATTTCTTCTTTTCTGAACAGCTGTATTATCCAACTTAAGTTGCTCTGCTAATTTCAGTCCCACAAGGACTAACTTGGAAGGCAAAAAAATACAAGAAAAGATCAATTTGCTGGGAAAGATCAAATGAGAAAACTGTGGGGACAGCACCAGGTCAGCGTGTGGAGAACTAAGCAGACCTGTTCTTCATTAACTGCAGCTCTCTGGGGATGTCACACACTACCTGTCCGTGGGCTTTATTGAACCGCCTAACCCGCCTCTCTGTTCCATTCTTCTGGGCCCAAGTGAATCATATCCTGCTGCTGACAAGTTAGCAGGGGACTGCGGCTGCAACATGAAAGTACTTTTCTTTCTTGTCTAAATCAGGCAGATTTTTGAAAAGACGACACAGCATTGACTCGTGACATGGCAAGATGAAACGAGAGGTCTGGGCCGGTCTTGGAGCTGTGCAGATAAAAGTAATCAAATGACACCCCTGGAATGCAAATTGGCATTCTTGACTGCAGCAATTGCACAACCATGAAACATCCCTGACAGCAAGCAAGATTAGGACAAAATGTTATGTAAAGCACTGAACTCAAAAACTCTCACTTGAAAATTCAAACTGTAACACTTACATTTTAATATAGCAATAGTCAGCTCTACTTTTGTCTGCTTCTTTTTGTAATCACAAACCACTATCTGACAGATATCTTACATCTCAGGTAGAGGGGGGAAAATCAGGTATTAGGAATGCACTGCTGCTATTAATATTTTAATATTAATTTTAAAATATCACACGGGGTTGATTCTTATTCAAAGTTTTACATGCAAACCTCCCCAGCCCAATATTCTCAAGGGGGTATGGGGGGAAGCCGGTTTCAGACCTTTCTCCAAAGACCCTCTAAACCAAGTTCACATTCAAGCTCAGTTATGACTTCCCTCAGGTGAAGATATTCCCGTACTTTGGTAAAGTGATTAGCAATCTGGATTTTAAATACACTGCTCTCTGGGAACAGAGAGAGCAGCTACAACTAAGAAGTTCATTAAGACCGAACAGCTTAAATGAAACAGCTACCCTTATAATATAAAACCCAGACACCCTCTAAAGGTCCATAAGGGGTTTTTTGGTGATTCCAAAGGGTAAAGGAAGTTCCATTAACTACGACAAGGTCTCACCACTCGGGTACACCTTCAGACAGGGCACGCTAAGCAATAGTGTCAACAGTCACTTCCCCCACTTAAAGCATGCACGGTGTGCACCGTGACATCCGAAACAGCGGGATACAAAACAGGGGAAAGCAGATGGGCTCAGCCCCTGTCCCAAGTACTCAGTGTTACGGGAACAGATGCGCCGACTCCTAGGTGACATAGGCTGGGGGAAAGGGGAAGAAAAATAATACCTACAACCGGCTTTGACCGCGTGCTTGCGTTAGAAAAATGCCATTAGAAGAAAAACTCTCGAGCTCTGAGCAGACGTGTTCAATATCGTGTCCTGATGCCTCGCTGGAACACGGGTTCCCACGACTGCAAGTGTCCGCGAAGTGCATAAAAAATAACAGGCCACTTTCTGCCACTTGAATCCTGGGCACACGGGATTCTTTTACGATGTCCTTTTGACTCCAGGGTAAACGGGAGCCACCGTAAATCGCACGCTGCTTTCAAACCCACTTTAATTTCTCAGCGTGACCGTCACCGCAGTCCTGGGCGCACGCGTGTGTGTGTGTGTGTGTGTGTGTGTGTGTGTGTGTGTGTGAGAGTGAGAGAGAGAGAGAGAGAGAGAGAGAGAGAGAGAGAGAGAGAGAGAGAGAGGTGCGTGCGCGCCTGCATTTGACAGTCGCGTCTCCTACACTCGGGTTGTGACTTTGATCACTGAAACAAGAGATGTCACATTAGGGGGAAGGGGGACGGGGACGTGCCTGGCCCTTCTGACACCCTCCGCCTGCACACGCACACCGCCCCTCGGGTGCCCGAGCGGGCTGACAGCGGCACGCGGGTGGAGGCGCACGACCAGGGAGCGGCCGATCCCGAGGCGGGCGCTCCCCGCCCCGGGCGCGCACGGAGCGGCTCCGCGGCCGGCGCGCGAGGCACGCGTCCCCGCTGCGGAGAGGCCGCCCCGGCCGCCCGCGCTCGCCCCGGGAACTTTCGCGCGATCGCGGCCTCGCCTCCCTCGGGATGCCCCCCGGGTTTTCCTCCCCCTTTCTTCTTGTAATCGCAAGAAAGAAAGAAGCCCGGCTCGCTCCCGGGCTCCGGAGGCCGCCCTCCGCCCCTGGGTCAGGGACGCGAGCCGGCTCCCCCGGCGCTCTCTCTCCGCGGTGGGATCCCGGCCCCGCGCCGCGCCCTGCCCGCTACGACCCGCAGGAGCGCGCCGCCATCCCCACTTGCGAGGGGAGGGGGGGGGGGCCGGGGCCGTCCCTCGCGGCGCGGCCCGGCCCGGGCACCCACGCCGCCGCCGGCGCCGCGCTCGCGCGAGTCGCGAAAGTTCCCGCGGGTCCCGGCCGCCTCGCCGGAGCCCCCTCGCGGCCGCGCGTCGCGGGCCGCGCGCCGGCCGAGCCCGCCCGCCGCGCAAACTTGGGGCCAAGTTGCGGGGAGGGTCCCGGCGGCTGCCCTCCGCGCCCCGCCGCCGCCGCCGCCGCCCGCCGCCCGCGCAGGGAAGCGCGGCCCCCGGCGGCCCCGGCGGCGCCCGCGCGCGGGACTCCCGTCCTGCGAAGTCTCGAATGAAAGGGAAGGCGGGCGGAAACTTCTTACCATCTCGGCATGCTGGTTGTCAAGTGCAGCCCCCGCCTCCCGGTCTCCGCTCGGCGGCCGCGCCCGGGCCAGCCCCCGGCCGCCTCGCGCCCGAGCGTCTCGGCCTGGCGCTCCCGCCCCCTCCGGCTTCCTCCGGGCCGCCGCGCCCGCCGCCTCCGCCTCCCCCCGCCCGCCCGCGCGCGCCCTCGCCGCGGCCCCTCGGCGCTCAGGTGACTGATTTACACCCGCGCCCGGGGTCGCGCCCGCGCCCCGCGGCCGGGCCTGCGCGGCCCCTCCCCGGGACGAGCGGAGAAGGAGAAAGGAAACAGGCGCGGCGCGCCCGGGTCCCGGAGGGGGCTGCGCGCGCGGGCGCGGCGGGGGCGGGGAGCGGGGCGCGGGGGGGCGGCCGCGCGAGCCCACGAGTGTCTGCTCGCCCCGCGGGCCCGCCGGGCCCCCAGCCGCGTCTCCCCTGCGGAATAAAAGTAGGTCCGCCTCTTGTTTGTCCTCGGGTTTCGAGGGGGCTCGTGGGGGCGGATGGAGGTGTCGCCCTCCCCCACCCTGTAACTTTTTTTTTCTTCCTCCTCTTTCGGAGGATGGAAAAACAACTTTCCGGGATGGAAAAACAACTCTGGCGCCCCCCCGGGGGGCGCGTCGCGGAGGCGGAGGCGGCGGCGAGCGCCCGGCTGTAAAAAGGGGGGAGGCGGGTGGGGAGTCGGGGGCCGGGGTCGGCGCGAACTTGGTGCCGGCGGCGGCGGCCCCTCCCGGCCCCGCACGCGCGGCCGGCGGCCCCCGCCCCGCGGGGACGGCGCGGGAGCCACGCGGAGCCCGGGCCCGACGCTGCACGAGGGCGCGCGGGGAGGGAGGGCCGAGAGTTGCGCGCAGCTGGGGGGGAAAAGTTTCGGGCGGCGGCGGCGGCGCGTGTCGGGCCGGCCCAGACGCCGGCTTGCGGCGAGGGCTTCCTTCCCCTTCGCCGGGTCTGGGCCGCTGGCCTCGGGCTGGAGAGGAAGGAGGCTGTCGCGCCCGCGGGGGGGCGGGCCCGTCGGTGGGGGACAGTGACCCCGCGCCCGCCGGGCCGAGCCGCCCTGCCCCGGAGCCTCCCGACCGCCGGCGGCCGGCTGGGCGCGCGCACACACGCCCGCCGCGGGGGACGCTTCCCAGATGCGGGCGCAGCACGCTCCCCGGCCGCAGGAACGGGGGGCCGGGGCGCTCGCTCGTCGTGGTCTTCCCGGCGTCCGCGGGGGGCCAGAAACATCTCTGCGTGGTGCAGATGGATCGTCGCTAGAGCAAACTTTCTGCTTATCTGACGCGGGAGGAAGACCGAGGTTTCCAGCACACTCCCCGCGCACTAAGAAATCAGAACCGGTGGAGACTTACTTGGCTGAACAACAGGTTTGGGGGCCGGCTCCTGCCGAAAAGTAAAAAAATCATCCTTCCTTTCCCTCCCTCCCCCTCTCCTCCCCAAGTAGAGGGAGAGGAGAGAGACTGCTTGATGGCATTGCGGGGTCAGAATTAAATTCCCTTGAAATCAGGCAGCCTTGGAAGTACGTCGTTTTGTGTTCTCGGATGCACAGCCTGGTCTTAAGTGTGATATACATTCTCACAGCAACGAGTTTTTAAAAGTTGCTCGGGAGCCGCTGACGAGAGACTAGGTCCCAAGTAGCCACAGCTGTCTTGAAAATGTGATTAGGCTTATTATTCACGTGGATCCAGCGTCTTAACAAGGGGCCACCGCACCTGCAGTTCTGTGCACTGATTGGGCCCAAATTCCTGACCTTTTCTAGGCCTTTTCAGAGCAGACTTCAAGTCACTTCTGCATTTGTGGATTCTGTGCATCTTTTTTTTTTTTTTTGGTGAAAAAATGTGAGTGGTAAACACTTCTCCCATATTATTTGTAGTCAATACCTGAGAGTTCCAGGCGCATGGTGCATCTGGAGGTTTCCAGTGGGAGACAAGATTACTTCTCTCAGGATAGCATAAGTCTAAGTATAGACTAGATAGCCAACAACCATCCACAGATATTTAAATACGTGTTATCTAAGAAGACTCATCTTTAAATGATTTGATTAAGGCGTGGAGCAAGTTCCCTTATTCTCTAAACATGACTCTAACATCATCCTATACTTTGTAGAAACTGATTACACAAGGGATAATGACGACCAAATGTGCATTCTGAACAACGAGGATCATCGCAAGAATTCTCCAGAAATGAGCCAAGTTCCGATGTGTCTCCCCACATCATGGAGAGATGAGAAAGGCTAGTTGCTAATTTCAGAGTTATTACCCATACAAATCCATTCACACACTTACCGCTTTGGACAAGTGACAGACCAGCAATTGCCAAACAATTGTATTCACACAGGGCGTTCTTGGCTGTGCATCTACGCTGGCCAACGTGCAGAAGTGATTCTACATCAAGCAACCTGTAATTTACATTCCCCTGATTGGTTCCAGATCTGTCTGTTTTTGATGTTAGCATACAAACAAGTTATGTGAGGCAAGATGTGTCTATTTGGGGTCTCGTGCCTTTCTGGCGAGTCGTCATCATAAAGGTGGGGAATGTGTTGGGCTCAAGAGCAGCCCTTGGAGAAAGTGGAAGAATTTACAGAAGGAAGAAAGCCTAGCATGTAAGAGAATTCCACGGTCTTTTATTTCCTCCAATGGTTTGTGTGGCAATGGTTGTGTATCCTGCAAGACCTTAATGATCTACATCTGCCTGACTCTGTCAGCTATTTTATTCCATTTGTTCCTTCCCCTGGTGGACTCCGCTGAAGTCACACTAGCTTGCTTTCTGTTCCTCTTACTTGCCAAGGTCCTTCCTGCTCTTTGCCTCTGACGTTCTCTCTACCTGGAACGTTCTCCCAACAAGTTTTCTTTTTCTTTCTTTTCTTTTTTTTTTTTTGAGTTGGAGTCTCACTCCGTCGCCCAGGCTGGAGTGCAGTGGCATGCTCATGATCACCCCAGCATTGACCTACTGGGCTCAGATGATCTTTCCACTTCAGCCTTCCAAGTAGCTGGAACTACAGGCATGTGCCACCATGTCCGGCTAATTTTTCTTGATTTGTTGTAGAGACAAGGTCTCGCCAAGTTGCCCAGACGGGTCTCGAACCCCTGGGCTCAGGCAGTCCTCTCACCTCAGCCTCCCAAAGTGGGGGATTACAGGCGTAAGCCACAGCGCCCAGCTCTCCCAAATTTTCTAACAGTTCCTTCTCATCATTCTTGTCTCATAGCTCTAGTATCAATTCTGCAGACTCTAGTTTAAGTAGCTCTTGGCCTACCATCCTTAACACCCTGTCACACCTACTCTCCTTTCTTATTTTCTCTTCTTTCCTTTTTTTTTTTTTGAGTTGGAGTCTCACTCTGTCACCCAGGCTGGAGTGCAGTGGCATGATCATGGCCACTGCGTCTCACCTGCTGGGCTCAGGCGATTCTTCCCCCTCAGTAGCTGGAACCACAGGTGTGTGCCACCATGCCCAGCTAATTTTTTTTATTTTTTTGTAGAGACGAGGTCTCACCATGTTGCCTAGGCTGGTTTCGAATCCGTGGACTCAGGCAATCCTCTTGCCTCTGCCTTCCAATATGCTGGGATTACAGAGGTGAGCCACAGCACCTGGCTACTTATTTTCTTTATATCCCTTTTCAGTATCTAAAATTGTCTTTTTTGCTGTGTGTTTGTTTGTTCAACTGAACTGTAAGCTCCATGAGGGCAAGGACGGTACAGCAGGTCCTCAAATAACATAATTTCATTCACCATCATCTTGTTATAACATTAATGAGAAAAAAATTGATTTTCAGCCCAGGCCGCTGTCTTTGTGGAGTTTGCAAGTTCTCCCCATATCTGCATGAGTTGTCTTCAGGTATTCTAGTCTCTTCCCACATCCTAAGGATGTGCCTGTTAGGGTCATTGGTGTGTCCACAGGGCCCTAGTGTGAGTGTGGGGGGTGTGTGAGTGCACCCTGCCATGGACTGGCGGCCTATTCAGGGCTGGTGTTTTGCTGTCTAGATAGTCTCCAGCCGCCTGAACTGGAATAATTGAGTAAATAAGTATCTTGTTTTATTATCTTTCTTAAATGTATGTATCTCTCACATTTATTCAATGTTTAAGATTAGAAGTGTGTTGGGCTGGGCATGGTGGTTCACACCTGTGATCCCAGATCTTTGGGATGCGGAGGCAAGAGGATTACCTGAGCTCAGGGGTTCGAGACCTCGTCTCTACAATAAAATCAAAAAATTCTGCCAGGCATGGTGACACATGTCTGTGGTTCCAGCTGCTTGGAAGGCTGAGGTGGAAGGATCACCTGAGCCCAGCAAGTCAAGGCTGCGGTGGCTGTGAGCGTGCCACTGCACTCCAGCCTGGGGGACAGAGTGAGACTCCCACTCAGAAATAAAAAGAATTGTTTGGGTCTTTATTTAGAGGTTTGGTAATGTTTTGGGGACCAGAAATATACAGTAGAAACTTAATTCTTGTTTAGCTCCATCACCGTATGTTAAAAGTGGTTTCAATAAAGTCATTTTGTTTCAAGTTGCAGTCTCCAAGAACCTATCCACAACAATAGTGGGGATAGGTGAGGATGTGTTGCGTTGCCTCCGTGATAAAAATAAAGACCTCGTTCGTGTACGTAGCCTCAACCCATAAAACAATGCCAGGCACAAAATAAGCTGCTATAAGTATTGTTAGAATTGAGGAAGACGTGTCAAAATCATTACACTATATTGATCTGATGACCTTAAGGCCAAACAAGATCTGGTAAGAATATGGAGGGGAAAAGTTCATTCTTAGGGGGAGGTCGCAAACACCATTGGCTTTCTGCAGCAGAGATCCTCACGGTGTGGACTGAACCCCTAAAGGTCACCAAGACCCTTCTAGGAGGTCCATGAAGTTGAAACTATTCTTATTTTAATATTGGGAAGTTGCAAGACCACCAAAACCCTAACTTCAGCAGAAGAATTCAGATCACCAAAATAAAAGCCCAAATCTGGGACAAAAGGATAATACTATATATATAGAGAGAGAGAGAGAGAGAGAAGTTATTTGGGTTTCTTACATTCTCTCCTGTGTGTACAGTGGGGTTTTCCAAAGACGGTGTAGCATGTGATATCACAAGAGACTGAATGCAAAAGCAGATATGAGAATCCACCTGTCTTTTTTCATGCCAGACGTTAAAGAGGTCTGCCAAAAATGTAAATCAATACCACTCTTCTCGCTAATTTTTTTGTTGTTTTGGAAAAGTTATTTTTCATTTAAAAATATGTGTATATATTTATTTCCTTTTGCTTTTGTGACAAATCACCACAAACTTTAGTGGATTGAACAATACAATACAATAGGGCCGAACTCGGCGGCTCAGCCTTCATCCCAGCACTTTGGGAGGCTGAAGCGAGTCGATTGTCTGAACCCGTGGGTTCGAGACCAGCCTGGGCAACTTGGTGAGACCTCATCTCTACAATAAATCAAAAATTAGCCGAGGAGTATGGTAGCACGCACCTGTAGTCCCAGCTACCTGGAAGGCTGAAGCAGAAGGATTGCAGGAGACCAGCAGGTCGTCGCTGGGGTGGCCGTGAGCGTGCTACTGTACTCCAGCCTGGACGACAGAGTGAGACTCCAACTCAAAAAAAAAAAGATACAAATGTATTATAATTTTGAGGTCAGAAATCCAAAATAGGTTTCACTAAGCTAAAAAATTGTCTTCCTGTAATCCTTTTTGGAGACCCTAGGGGAGAATCTATCCCTTTACCTTCCAGCTTCTGGAGGTCACCCTGAATACTTCACTCGTGGCCCCCTTCCATCTTCAAAGCCTGCAATAACAAGACGTGTTTCTCAGGTTACACCACTATGGCACTACTCTGTCACCCTCTTTCAAATGTAATTCCCCATGTGATTACGTTGGGTCTACCTAGATAATCCAGGATAATCTACCCACCTCGAGATCCTTAACTCAATCACATCTGCATATTCATAGGTTCTAGGAGTTAGGATGTGAACCATTGTTAGGGGTATAGTGACGGTTTAATGTTATTTTAAATGAATTAGTAACTTCTTTAAATTTCCGATACATATCAATAGTGACTGTCGCCATAAACAAAAGCATTTTGCAGCCCTCAATAATTTGTAAGAGGTCATGAGATAAACAGTTAGAGGGTGACTGACCTGCAAATAGCCACTGTTCCTTCCTCTGTGCCTCAGGTTAAACTCGACTGTTCTAAACTGATTGTGGTGGCCCCTTTCCCCTTTGCTGTGATTGGTTTAAGGATAAGCATGTTGGCCAGGCACTGTGGCTCACATGGGTAATCCTGGCACTTTGGGAGGCCAGGGGCTCCAAACCAACCTGGGCAATATGGAGAGACCTCACCTCTACAAAAAATCAAAAAATTAGCTGGGCATGGTGGCACTTGCCTGCAGTCCCAGTTACTTGGAAGGCTGAGGTGGAAGGAATGCCTGAGCCCAGTGGTAACTGTGATCGTGCCACTGTATTCCAGCCTGGGTAACAGAGTGAGACTCCGACTCAAAAGAAGAAAAAAAAAAGATAAGTCTGTTACTAAATTCTAAACAATAATGGGAGAGAAGTCCTTGTCCCTTTTCTTCTCTGGTGTTAGAATGGAAGAATGTGATGCCTGAAGTAGCTGCATTCATCTGGGACCAGGAGGGAACCCATATACCTGGAATGATAGAGGAAGAAGGTGGTAAAATATTCTCATCAATAAAAAAGATATTACTGACTTACTGAGGTAACTAATCCCAGATGGCTTGGAACTTCTTATCATTGGTATAATTTCTTTTTTTTTGAGTCTCTGTCATCCAGTTTGGAGTGCAGTGGCACACTCACAGCCACCCTAGCGTCAACCTGCTGGGCTCTGGCCATCCTTCCACCTCAGCCTTCCAGGGAATCGGAATTACAGGCACACACTACCACACCTGGCTAATTTTTGATTTATTGTAGAGATGAGGTCTCACCAAGTTGCCCGGGCTGGTCTAGAACCCACAGGCTCCCAAAGTACTGGGATTACAGGCTAAGCCACCACACCTCGCCCGTTGATATAATTAATCCCTTTATCATTTAGTCCCCTTTGAGGTTGCATGACCATTACTTGCAGCTCAGAGTTTTCTAAATCTTAAAGGGAAATGGCATATCTTTTTAGAGTTTCCATGCAACGTATTTATTTTTTTCCACATCCTGAGAAAAACTTGTGAAGAAATCAGCAAAATGAGCAAAGTATTATAATTATCCTGTGAGAATTAAAACTTAACAATCAACATAAAGACATTACTAATTAGAATGAACGCAAAAGCAGGAAATGCTGACACACAGTTGAGCTAAGGTAACATTTCCAGAAGCCGTTACCATCTAATCAGTCTTGTTTGTAGCCGTGGCCATGTTGTAAATGTGTGTTCCTGGCCCTGACAGCAGCTATTGATGAGTCATTCTTGCAAGTTAAGTAAATATAAGCTTATAACAAGTTTTGGAAACAAAATGTCCTTAAATCGACAATTTCAACACATGATTTTATATAATGCCGTTAATTTTACTAGTAGATTCTAAATATGACATTATTCAAATATTACTCAATATATTCACAAATGCCTCCAGTTCTTTGTAAGTATAAAGAAAAGGAAATATAAACATTGTGGAAAAAATTCTGAATTGTAAAAAGCAGTTCGATTTCAATATGAAAACCAAAATAAAGGCAGACAAAAGGTGTCCAACACTAAAAAAAGATGAATTGATATGGAATATAGATACTAATGCTCAATTTTAGGATGCTTTCAGACTTATCAATGAAAGAAATGTTTCTACTATGGAAACTTTATCATGAAACCAAGATCCAGAATATCAGATAAGGCAACTGATGTTTTTCTTTTTCTTTCTTTCTTTCTCCCTCCCTGACTTCCTTCCTTTTTTTCTTTCTAGTCAGGATCTCACTCTGTCACCCAGGTTGAGTGGAGTAGCATGATCACAGCTCACCATACCCTTCACCTGTGTTCAGGATATCCTTCTACTTCAGCCTCCTGAGTAGCTGCAATTACAGGTGCACACCACCACACCTGGCTAATTTTTATTTATTTATTTACTGTAGAGATGAGGTCTTACTGTGTTGCCTAGGCTGGTCCTGAACTCCTGGACTCAAGCAGTCCTCCCACCTAGGCCTTCCAAAGTGCTGGGATTATAGACGTGAGTGAGTGTACCCAGCCGCCATTGATATTTTCTAATTTTTAAAATTTTATTTTCACAATGATAACTTTTAAATATTAAATATGTGTGGTTTGATCTTATATATTAATTTTTAAATGTATTTTATTTAGCATTGATCTTTTGTTAATACACCCTATTTTTTTTTTTTTGAGTTGGAGTCTCACTCTGTCGCCCAGCCTCGACCTGCTGGGCTCCGGTGATCCTTCCGCCTCAGCCTTCCGAGTAGCCGGAATTACAGGCGCGCGCTACCATGCCCAGCTGATTTTTTTGATTTTTTATTGTAGAGATGAGGTCTCGCTGCCCAAGCGGATCTCAAACCCGCGGGCTCAGGCAATCCACTCACCTCAGCCTCCCAAAGGCGCAGGATTACAGGCTGAGCCACCGAGCCCGGCTCACCCTATCTTTTTTTAGAGTTTTTTGATTAATAAATGCCCTTATCAGATAGTTAATGTTTACATGGTACTGAGCCAAATAATCTTGTCGCAATGTGTTGGTTTATATATTAATAAACCACACATTGATTATTATATTTTTTACAAAAAAATTATTTCAACCCTATCACAAAAAATCACCATGATCATTATTATTATTACTTAAAAATATATAAGTGAGGTGTTATGAAAAATGCAGAATAACTTATGATTTGGGGAATCCTCAGAAATTCCAATTTCTCACTTCCAAATCTAAAAATTAACATCTGCCAGTGGCCAGTCCCATTGGTTCAGCTGTAATCTCAGCACTTTGGGAGCCCGAGGTAAGTTGATTGCCTGAGCCTGTGGGTTCGAGACCAACCCGGGCAATTTGGTAAGACCTGTCTCTACATTTAATAAAAAATTAGCCGGGCATGGTGGCACGTGCCTGTAGTTCCGGCTACTTGGAAGGCTGAGACAGAGGGATCGCCAGAGCCCACCAGGTCGACCCTGGGGTGGCCATGAGTATGTCACTGCACCTCAGCCTGGGCGGCAGAGTGGATAATTTTTTGATTTATTGTAGAGACGAGGTCTCACCAAGTTGCCGGGGCTGGTCTCGAACCCGTGGACTAAGGCAGTTCTCTCATATCAGCCTCCCAAAGTGCTGGGATGGCAATCAGAGCCATGGAGCCCGGCCCCAAATCCCATTCTTTATGACTCTCGGATGTACATGATAATGTTGACCTTTCCTTTCTTTTTTCTTTTTTGACAAAGCAGGATGTATTGAGAGGACAGAAAAGCTCTCACAGTGGAGGGGACCCGAAGGAGTTGCCCTTTTTTAATTTTAAAGATGTGGGGCACAATGCAGGGTTAGGTGTACAGAAGTTCATTATGCAGGTACCCTTGTTGGTGAGGTGTGCCCCTCCCTCTCCTGGCAGTCGCCCTCAGTTGCCGATCCCTCCCCCCCATAATGTTGGACTTGCAAAAGCGTTCCCCTCTAGTGGTTCCTAGGCTGCCTTACATCCTTACACACAACACATCCTCTCCCCACTCCTTCCCACTCACTTTTTCCACACAACGTGGGAGTTGCCCAAATGGTCAAACCTCATGGCTTTTCTCTTCTCTTTTTATCATGGTCTTCTTTGGGGTCTGAACCTCCTCAGTTGCAACCTGGACTTGACTTGAGCTTATATCGTCTGAACAGATCTTGAAAATCGAACGTTCAGGCAACCCCTCTGGGTCCCCTCCCACTGTGGAAGCTTTTCTGTCCTCTCAATAAATCCTGCTTTCTCACTTAAAGAAAAAGATAGAAAAGAAAATTGATTGTTCAGTAAATAGCTCCTCTTCATCCCAAACTTAACCCAACACTGAAACTATAGTAACCCTTCCAAATTTCTCCTTTCAACTTTCCTTTTTCTGACCTTCCTGTTCTTTCGTTTATTTAAGGGCAAACCTTGTATTCCATGTTCACTAATCTTTTCTTTGCCTTTCTATTATCACTATTACATGATTGAGAAAGAGGCTCTGAGACTGTAACTGTCTTGCCTAAGGACAGGACGGTGTATAAGAATTAGAGCAAATATTCCATCTCAGGTCTATCCTCCAGCCCTAAATCCCAGCCCTCTTTCAGGATTTGATCAGATTTCACATCCTTCATGAAGCCTTCCTTTATTTCTGTGGTTCTTCTCTCTCCTCTGAGCCCCTACCATATTTGTAGCCTGGATCGATTTGTCACCAAATCACACACTATTATGTATCGGTGGCGGTTTTGTGTGTGTCTGATTTGTCTCCTTAGTGAGAAAGTAAGCTCTGTGATGGCAGAGACCCTACAGACTGCACCTTTCTGAACTCCCCACCATCCCTGGTACGGTGACAGACACACAAGCAAAGAAAGGGCTTAATGAAATAATTTGTGAAATCAAAGTTCTAACTCTGAAACATGAAATAATAGGTAAAAGCATACTTCAGTAGAAATCGAAGTCCTTTATTGACTGAAATGCCAGGGGTTCAGTCGGATCCCATTGCTGGGCTCACAGAAAGCCAATTGCTGAGATGAGTATTGCCAAGGGAGGAGGGTTTTTATCTTGGTGATATCGTCTGAGGAGAACAGGATTTTGAGTCTCCAGTCAGTCTCTACAGCCAATTGAAACTGGAGGTTTATACAGCAGGAACCGTAAACCAGCAATTAGGATGGGTAAGAAAGCAATGGCGAAGTGTGATTGGTGGCGCAACTCCTAGGCTGGGATGCTGTGTTCTGGTGAGTTTCAGCCACTTGCCTGAGGGGCTGTCTCCTGAGGTAGGAAGTCAGATAAGGCAAATGTAAGTTTCAGGTTTTAAAAGGAGGAGGGTCAGTTTCCGTTTGTTCAAAAAGGCCCCCAAATATCAGTTCTATGCGGAAAGTAAACCAATTTCATTAGCTTAGATTCTTTTTTGTTGTTGTTTTTTTTGAGTTGGAGTCTCACTCTGTCGCCCAGGCTGGAGTTCAGTGGCATGCTCCCGGCCACTGCAGCCTCGACCTGCTGGGCTCCGGCGATCCTTCCACCTCAGCCTTCCAAGTAGCCAGAAATATAGGCCCACGCTACCACGCCCAGCTAATTTTTTGATTTATTGTAGAGACCGACGAGGTCTCACCATGTTGCCCAGGCTGGGCTCGAACCCACCGGCTCAGGCAATCCTCTCGCCTCGGCCTTCCAAAGTGCTGGGATTATAGGCTTGGGCCACTGCACCCGGCCCATCAGCTTGGATTCTAAGAGTACATGTGTTCATAAGCTTGACTTCAGTTGTGTCGAGTCATCTGGACATTAGGACTGGGCTACTTTCTGTTTGCTTTGTTTCTTTCTTTTCTTTTTCTTTTTTATTGAGACCAGGCTGGTCACAAACTCCTGGATTCAGGCTATCCTCTCACCTCTGCCTCCCAAAGTATCAGAATTACAGGTGTAAGCCACCATGCCCGGCTTGTTTGCTTTGTTTCTATTACATGCTGTTTTGATGTATCAATGTATTACTTCAGCCATGTAGTTGTGTCCACCCACAAGTAGAAAGGGATTTTGTTACAGTCCCATTTATTCTTGAGCTGTGTGTGTAATTACAGTGTAAATGTGTCAAGTAACCCACACCCCATGCATCTTTTCATCTCCTGTGTTCTCTGTCCTTTATATAGCCAAGTCATGTCTCTCTTATCAAGAAAATACATTTCTCATTTATGGACTACAAACTGTGTGCCCCATCTATACTTAAATGTTTAAATCTTGCCCTAAGAATGCTTAGAAAATGTGTTTGATCTGTTAAATTCTCAGGCTCTCGCTTTTATCCTTAATTTATACTGAGATACTATAAGCCATTTGTTTTATAATTTGCCATATGCAAACTCAGGTATATATTATTTTGCTGGGCTAGTGTTATTCATTTCTTCAGAACCATGACTCAATTTGTCTAGCCTGAAAAATGCAAGGGTCCCATTCATTGTGGTGAACGTGAACCTCTCCCCAAATTACCAAAGTTAAACACGTTTAACAGAGTTTGCTTTTGCAGCCAAGTGAAACATACAAATAACCTACACATGAGTCTAGTAGTCAACAAGGATGGGAATGATGGCCATTTTGATAAAGTTTATGAGGTTAGAATGCCGTAGGACTTTACTCAAGGTATAAAAAGGTTGAAGGCTAAACTTAATACACAATTTACACTGGGGGTGTTGACTCGTGCCTGTAATCCCAACACTTTGGGAGGCTGAGGCGAGAGGATTGCCTGAGCTTAGGAGTTTAAGACGGCCTGAGCAACTTGGCGAGACCTCGTCACTACAATAAATTTTTAAAAATTAGCTGGGCATGGTGGCACATGCCTATAGTCTCTGCTACTTGAAAGAGTGAAGTTAAAGGATTGCCTGAGCCCAGCAAGTCGCGACTGCAGTGACTGTGAGTGTGCCACTGCACTCCAGCCTGGGTAACAGAGTGAAACTCCAACTCTAAATAAGTAAAATAAAATAAAATAAATAAACATAGTTTTCAGAGGGATGATCCTATTTACCTCAGACTAAGCTACTGGATCCTTAAGGACCAAAAAAATTGAAGCTAACACTTAACTGAATACTTACAAAGAAATTTACCTGGATTATCTTATTTCATTTTTTTCAACAACCCTGTGATACAGTTATCACTTTCATTTTACAGGTGAAAGAATTACTGCTCAGAGAAATTATACTTTTACAAAGGCCACAAGCCACAAAAAGAGACAACCCAAGATTATAGCACAAGCTACCAATACCTTGTAAGCGCTTTGTCCACTATTGGCATATGGACTAATTGACTATATAGTCTCATGCCCTTTGACTCTTTTTTTTTTTTTCCGAGTTGGAGTCTCACTCTTATCGCTCAAGCTGGAGTGTAGTGTCACGACCATGGCCACCACAGCGTCAATCTGCTGGGCTTAAGCAATCCTTCCACTTCAGCCTTCCAAGTAACTGGAACTACAGACGCATGCCACCATGCCCAGCTAGTTTTTGTGATTTATTGTAGAGGCAAGGTCTCGCCAAGTTGCCCAGGCTGGTCTCAAACCCCAGGCTCAGGCAATCCTCTCACCTCAGCCTCCCAAAGTGCTGGGATTAGAGGCTGAGCCACCACGCCCGGCCCCTCTGACTCTTTTATCACCAAAGATTTTGGGGAAGTCCCAATCACTTAGTTGCACCCCTAGCTGGCAAAATAAGGCCTGAGCGTTTGTATGACCCTTTATCTACTTTGCACATATTAAGTGCACTGTGTGCTTTTCCAAGCGTATAGTCTCTTTTTCCTCTATTCTCTTTAATGTCTAGATTTGCACTAGAGAAATCAAGCTTGCATCTATCTGTAGCTTAGAACTAGGTTAACACTTTTCTTCCCCAAGTATTTTAGCACAATAAGCATTGCCGGTGTTATCATTTGAGAATATTTTTGAGAAGTGCCTTTTGGCATGGTCGGCAAAAGCAGTTTGGTGGCTGTGTGCAATTGCTGTTCACACTTGGTAATTAATACATTCTGTTGGCTCTTTTGGAGGAGTCTGAAGGGAGTCTTGGTTTGTTAGAGTTGTGGCCTAAAAACACCGAGCCAGCTCATCAGGGCTGCTGATCTCGTGCCCTTCTTCTGGCAAACCATGTGTCGGATGTGGTAGGGAAGAAAAAAAAAATCTCCCTTTCAGCAACAGAATATGTGCAAGCTACACCCTGAATTATCCCATGATGACCTTGCAAATGTAACACATGCCCTTGTGACCACAAGGCCCGACAACTGTAATTTCCTCTGCTTTTTATCAGAGCTCCTTTGCTGCGGGCAGCAGGCACAGCATGCTAGGGTACAGCTGCTCCCTGACACCCAGGACACCTGCCTTCCATGCTTTACTACGTGTATGTATAAAAGATTATCCAGTAGGAAGCTGGACATAACCCACCGTTAGGCAAACTCTGTGCGTGTCTTCCTGAGTGAACTGGGAAGCCTGGCTGATGTTTACTATGTAGCCAGCTGACATTTCAGAACTATTACCTAATGCATTTGCTGAAGTCATTCCAGAGATCATTATTAGGCAATTTCTTAGAGCAATCCATGGGTTGAAGAGGCATCTCCTCCAGTGACATCACTGATGAATATTTCATTTATGCAACATGTACATATATAGCACTTACTAGATGCCAGGTATTGGTCTAGGTGTTGAGAATGAAGTCTCGACTAGGGCAGACAAGACCTCTACTTTGCCTCTTTGCCTAGTGAGGAAGACAGACAATGAATAACTTAACAAATTAGAGTTCAAATAGTGATGATGATGATGATGATTTTTTGGTGTCTCACTCTGTTGCGTAGACTGGAGTGCAGTGGCATGCTCCCAGCCACTGCAGCCTCAACCTGCTGGGCTCCGGCGATCCTTCTGCCTCAGCCTTCCAAATAGCCAGAACTACAGGCACATGCCACCATGCCCAGCTAATTATTTATTTATTTATTGTAGAGACGAGGTCTCCCCATGTTGCCCAGGCTGATGTCAAACCCACGGGCTCAGACAGTCCTCTCACCTTGGCCTCCCAAAGTGCTGGGATTATAGGCTTGAGACACTGCCCTGGCCTGATAAATGTTTTAATGAAATAAAATAGTATGCTGAGATCCAGTGCGATCAGGGGTAAGGTGCTGGTGTCCGATAACTGGAATAAAACATTATAGTATGAGAGAGTCAAAGAAAGCCCAACGATGGCCACTTGTATACCTAATCCTGAATTGTACACCACATCCTTAAAATAAAACAAATAAATAAAAGAAAAAATTATATAATTATTTATATAAACCATAAAAAAAGGAAGCATCTCTTAGAAGGTGATATGTTGTTGGGATTAGAATCATGATAAACTTTGTAAAAAAAAAATCATGGGAAACTCCTCCCAAACTTGCAAAGCCCCTGAGGTGAGAAAGAAGTGAGAAAGGAATTTAAAGATTGGTCTGATAAGTGTATCTGGAGGGGAGTGGGAGTTGGTTGGAGAACTTGTATATTCAGCCAAAAGGTTATGCAAAGGGAGAAAGATCCCAAGATAAAGGTCATTCCAGATGAGGTCAGATTCACCAACTGGACAGTCTACTGTTGGGTCAGAGTGAATGGGAACCTTGGCTACATAGTAGGAATTCTCAGTGATTTTCCTTCTTGCAAGATATACCTGGAGGCCGGAATGTCCAGTCATTGCTAATTCAGATACCCATTCTACAATTTGACTGTCACCACTACCACCATCATCTTATCATTGGTGTCATTTTAAATTTTAGCATTTTCTGAGAATTCAAATGATGATGTCTTTTTAAAATTTAATTTAATTAATTTATTTTTTTGAGTTGGAGTCTCACTCTGTCGCCCAGGCTGGAGTCATGGCACACTCATGGCCACCGCAGCCTGGACCTGATGGGCTCACACGATCATTCCACCTCAGCCTTCCAAGTAGCTAGAACTACAGGCGTGTGCCACCACACCCCGTTTTTTAAAGACCTTATATTGATGTCTTTTTAAAAACCTTATATTGTCTTATCATTTGGTTTGCATTACACTCAAGAGTAAGAGATGGACACGTAGGACAAGATAGTAACCATAAATGCTAAGTGACTCGACATCTAAAATAAATATTCCCAAATCCTGTTAAGTATTTGCTAACCACATGTTTTCGAAACCATATTAAAAAATGCTCACTCGAACTTCCAGAATGTCATTGGCCCTTACCTTGACTCTCCAAATGACTCTCTGGACACCTCCCGTGTGCCTTCATCCGTGAGTCACAGGTATCCCTGCCAAGAAACGTTGTGTGGTCTCATCAGCAAAAAGGCGACATACCTGTGGTTTGGTACAGAGTAAACCGGGCCAGGAATCTGGGGAGCAAGACTTTATTCCCATCATTGCCAGTCACTCTGAGATCTTGAGCTAATCAAATCCTCTCTGTGCTTTAATTTATACCCATGCAAAATGGAAAACATAATACTATAACGGTGCTCTGAACACACGCAGCCAAATCAGATGGAAACATAACATTGAGGCTATTTGATCTGCTTCACGCTGAAAGGCGTGACCTGGAAACCTCCAGTCACAGAGACTAGAAATCTTTTTTTTTTGAGTTGGAGTCTCACTCTGTTGCCCAGACTGGAGTGCAGTGACCGCTCCCGGCCACCGCAGCCTCTACCTGCTGGGCTCCGGCGATCCTTCTGCCTCAGCCTTCAGAGTAGCTGGGCCTTCAGAGTAGCTGGACCTACAGACGTGCACTATCACACCCGGCTATTTTTAAAAATTTTATTGTAGAGCCTAGGTCTCACCAAGTTGCCCGGGCTGGTCTTGAACCTGCAGGCTCAGGCAATCCACTTGCCTCTAAGCCTCCCAAAGTACTGGGATTACAGGCTGAGCCACTGAGCCTGGCCAGAGACTAGAATTCTTAAGAGAACCTCAAATAGAATGGAGAGAATTTTAGTCCTAGTTTATTTTGGATGTGGGCCTTTAGATAGATCTGGCCATTGTCTCTTCTTTTGGAGGACTATGATGAAAAAGAGCTAACAGAAAGCTAGCTTACATGAATATCTCCTGTACAAAGGCTTAACATTCACCTATTCATGGCCATGATATCACATTAAAATACAACAGAATCCGATGTTGCTTAAACTCTCTTTTAACTAGCTTTGGGCCAGCATGGAAGGTTCCATTTCAAGGAAGTTTATACATTCTGACTTTAAAGAGGTCATTGTTATTTACAGTACCTCAGGAAGGCAAGCACAGAGAGGTGGGGCAAGAGACGTGCCTTCAACAAGACCCCAGTAAAGACTTGTGGCAAGTCTAGGGAAATGGGACCGTTCTTCTGGCTGGAAGAAGAAGTAGGAAGTGGCATTTGAGAAGGGCCTGGAAAAATTCCAATAGGCCGAGGACCTAGATTACAGGTAGAAGGAAATAAACGTGCAAGGAAAGAACATGCACGTTTTGTTTGGGATGGAGGAAAGACAAGTAGTACATGGGAAGAGCGGTTGGTCCAGATCGGCTGCACAATTAACTGGTGAGACTGAATAAAAACATGGGGTTCTGGGCTCCTTCCCAGACTTCATGAATAAGAATTTTCAAAGGAGCAGATCTAGATTATGTCACAGGTTTTTTTGTTTGTTTTTAATAATTTCGGTTTCTCCGAGTAATTCTAATGTGCAGCCAGGTTTGGGTATCACTGTAGTAGTTTCTACCAAACTCGAAGAAACTTGCTATTTTTGACACCATGTAGAATCCATGGTTCGAGACCAGCCCGGGCAACTTGGTGAGACCTCATCTCTACGATAAAATAAAAAATCAGCCGGGTGCAGTAGTGTGTGCCTGTAGTTTGAGCTACTCGGAAGGCAAAGACCGAAGGATCACTGGCACCCAGCAGGTCGAAGCTGGGATGGCCATGAGTGTGCCACTGCACTCCAACCTGGGCGACAAAGTGACTCCAACTCAAAAAAAGAAAAAAAAAGAAAATTAATTTAGTGAGTTGCATTGCATATTTTTTGTTTGGTTTTAAAATGTCAGAATACAATCCAGGCGCGTGGCTTATACCTGTAGTCCCAGCACTTTGGGAGGCCAGAGCGGAGAGATTGCTTCAACCCAGGAGACTGAGAGCAGCCTAGGCACCATAGTGAGACCCTGTCTCTACAAAAAAGTTAAAAATTTAGCTGGGTGTGGTGGCATGCACCTGTAGTCCCAGCCGCTTGAGAGACTGAGGCGGGAAGATACTTGAGCCCAGGAGTATGTGGCTGTGGTGAGCCGTAATTGTTTCACTGCACTCCAGCCTGGGAGATAGTGAGACCTCAACACAAAAAAAGAAAAAAAAAAAAAGTCAGAATGCGGCCAGGTGCAGTAAACACATGCCTCTAATCCCAGCTACTTGGGAGGCTGAGGCAGGAGAATCAATTGAACCCAGGAGTTTGAGTTCAGCTGGAACAATATAGTGAGACACTGTTTCTAAAATACATATATGTATGTCAGAAAAATATATATATAAAACATATCAGAATTATATATCAAAATGTACTGTATGTAATAATGCTAAGAACTTTTTGGGAAGTATTTGTTTATTTTTTGGGGGGATTTTTTTGAGTCGGAGTCTCACTCAGTCACCCAGGATAGACTGGAATACAGTGGCCACTCCCAGCCACCGCAGCCTCGACCTGCTGGGCTCCGGCGATCCTTCCGCCTCAGCCTTCCAAGTAGCGGGAATTACAGGCGTGCGCTACCATGCCCGGCTGATTTTTTGATTTATTGTAGAGATGAGTCTCACCAAGTTGCTTATGTTGTTTATGTTGTTTGTGTGTTTGCTTTTGTATATGTTTGTGTTCTGGGCCACAATACAATATGTATATCTTGCTGATTTTTGTGTAACAAAAAAGATGGTGTCTTAATCTGTTTTCTGCCCCTGTAACAAAATATCACATACTGGGTAATTTATAAAGAAAAGTTGCTAGGCATTGTGCCTTACACCTGCAATCCCAGCACTTTTGGGGCGTGGAGGTAACAGGATAGCCTGAGTTCAGGAGTTCAAGACCAATCTGAGCAACATGGCGAGACCTTGTCTCTACAATAAAAATCAAAAAATTAGCCAGGCATGGTGGCGCATGCCTGTGGTTCCAGCTACTTGGAAGGCTGAGGTGGAAGGATCGCCTGAGCCCAGCAGGTCAAGGCTGCGGTGGCTGTGAACATGCTAACTGCACTCCTGCCTGGGTGACAGAGTGAGACTCTGAATAAAAAAAAAAAAAGTAATTTATTCAGCTCACAGTTCTGGAGGCTGGGAACCCAAGAGCATGGTACTGGCATCTGGCCGGGGTCATGCCATGGCTGAAGGGCAAAAGGCAGAAGTGAGCCACAAGACAGAGAAGAAAAAGGAGCTAAACTCTCACAATAGCTAGCCCACTCCTGCAATAATGGCATTAATTCACTCATGAGCGCTCTGCCTCCCAAATCCTCAATTCTCAACACCAGCAGGATGGCAACCAAGTTTCCAGCACATGAACTTTTGGGGGATACATCCAAACCATAGCATATGGAATTGTTTTTTTTCCTGAGTCATAGTCTCACTTTGTCATCCAGGCTGCAGTGCAGTGGCACGCTCATGGCCACTGCAGCCTCGACCTGCTGGGCTCAGGCAATCCTTCTGCCTCAACATTCCAAGTAGCTGGAACTACAGGCACGCACCACCAGGCCTGGCTAATTTTTATTTATTTATTTATTGTAGACATGGGGTCTCTTCAAGTTGCCGGGGCTGGTCTCGAACACTTGGGCTCAGGAAATCCTCTCGCCTCCGACTTCCAAAGTGCTGAGATTATAGGAGTGAGCCACTGCGCCCAGCTGGAAAGATCTTTTTTTTTTTTTTTTTGAGTTGGAGTCTCACTCTGTCACCCAGACTGGAGTGCAGTGGCTGCTCCCGGCCACCGCAGCCTTGACCTGCTGGGCTCCAGCAATCCTTCCGCCTCAGCCTTCCAAGTAGCTGGAACTACAGGCACGTGCTACCACGCCCGGCTAACTTTTGATTTATTGTAGAGATGAGGTCTCGCCAAGTTGCCCAGGCAGGTCTCGAATCCGCAGGCTCAGGCAAGCTACTCACCTCAGCCTCCCAAAGGCGCGGGATTACAGGCTGAGCCACCGAGCCCGGCTTGGAAAGATCTTTTATTGTAGGAGAAGTTTGTGTTTACTTTGGTTGGCAAGTCTCTGAGCTGGGAATGACATGATCAGATTTACACTGTCAAAAAGTATTCAGGCTGGGCACAGTGGCTCACACCTGTAAACCCAGCACTTTGAGAGGCGGAGGTAAGAGGATTGTCTGAGCCCAGGGGTTCAAGACCAGCCCGGGCAACTTGGCGAGACCTTGTCTCTACAATAAATCAAAAAAATCAGCCAGGTGTGGTAGTGTGCCTGTAGTTCAGGTTACTTGGAAGACTGAGGCAGAAGGATCACCAGAGCCCAGCAGGTCGACACTGGGGTGGCCGTGAGAGTGCCACTGCACTTCAGCTTGAGCAACAGAGTGAGACTCCAACTCAAAAATAAACAAATAAATAAAAATTTTTAAAAGTATCTGCTATTGGCCAGGCAGGATGGCTCACACCTGTAATCCCAGCACTTTGGGAGGCCGAGGCGAGAGGATTGCCTGAGCTCACAGGTTGGAGACCAGTCTGGGCAACTTCACGAGACCTCATCTCTACAATTAAATCAAAAATTAATCAAAAATTAGCCAGATATGGTACTACATGCATGTAGTTCCAGCTACTTGGAAGGCCAAGGCAGAAGGATCACTGGTGCCCAGCGGGTCAACGCTGGCTGTGAGTGTGCTACCGTGCTCCAGCCGGGGCAGTGGAGTAAGACTCTGACTCAAAAAAAAAAAAAAAAAAAATTTATTCAGGCAGCAATGTATAGAGTAGATTGTAATGAGAAAAATTAGAAATGAATGGTTAGTAAGAATATATCAACCAATTTTAAGAATCAGACTAAAACATATATATATTCTAAAATTATTTGTATTTGTAATTACCATCATTAATTGTTTTCTTTTTCTTTCTTTTTTATTTTCTTTTTCTTTATGAGTGAGGGTTTCACTCTGTCACCCAGGCTGAAGTTCAGTGGCACAATCAAACTCACTGCAGCCTCAAACTCCTAGATTGAAGTGATCCTTCTGCCTCAGTCTTCAGAGTAGCCGGGACTATGGATGCATGCCACCATGCCTGACTAATTTTTCCATGGAGAGACAATTGCCTTACTATGTTGCCTAGGCTGATCTCAAATTCCTGGGCTCAAGCAATCCTCCACCCGAGCCCTCAAAGTTCTGGGGTTATAGGCTTGAGCCACCAAGTCCAACCTAAATTTTTTTTTCTTTACGTTTTTTTTCCCTAAGCCAGGGTCTCACTCTGTTGCCCAGACTGGAGTGCAGTGACAAGGTCACAGCCACCACAGCCTCGGCCTGCTGGGCTCAGGTGATTTTCTGCCTCAGCCTTCCAAGTAGCTGGAATTACATGTGTGTGTACCACCATGCCTGGCTAATTTTCTGATTTATTGTAGAGATGAAGTCTCACCAAGTTGCCCATACGGGTCTTGAACCCCTGGTCTCAGGCAGTCCTCTCGCTTCTGCTTCCCAAAGTACTGGGATTACAGGCATGAGCCACCATACCTGGCCCATATTTTCTTTATTAATCCAGAAGGCACATCAGGATTGAGCAGGACGTCCCATTATTATGAATATTAATTATTGCTAAGCCGCTATTAGCCTGAAGTTTGTGATTAAGTGATATACCTCATTGTTTGAATTCTGAGGAGAAAAATAAAAGGAAATACTTAGGGGTATATTGTAGGCAATCTAAAAAGCAGGTTTGGGACCAGAATAATCATTAAATTATGGACAGTGTCTTAGTCTGTTTGTCCTGCTGTAGCAAAATACCAAACACTGAGTAATTTTTAAAGAACACAAATGTATTTCTTACAGCTGTGGAGGCTGGGAAATCTGAGGTCAGAGTGTTGGCATTTGGTGTTTACTGAGAGTTGACATTTGGTGTTTAGTGAGGTACCCTCACCAAAGCTGTGAACTCATTCCCTCGAACCTTTTTATAAGCCCATTTATGAGGGCTCTATCTTCATGACTTAATCACCTCCTAAAAGCCTCACCTTTTAATACTATCACGTTGGCCATTAAGTTTCAACACATTTATTTTGGGGGGCACAGAACATAGCTGGCTATGAAAGAATTTGAATAGACCTTTTCCCAAGAAAGATGTATAATTCACCAACAAGCACATGAACATCACTAGCTAGTAGGGAAATCTACATAAAAGCCACACAAAGAGCTGGGCTCGGCCTCCCTAAATGCTGGGATTACAGGCTGAGCCACCACGTCCAGCCTATATCATTACTCATAATATCGCAAAAGTGAAAACTACCCCAAATCCCAGCACTTTGGGAGACTGAAGCAAGTGGATTGCCTGAGCCCATGGGTTCGAGACCAGCTCCAGTAATTTGGTGAGACCTCATCTCTACAATAAATCAAAAAATTAGCTGGGCATGGTAGTGCACACCTGTGGTTCTGACGACTTGGAAGGCTGAGGCAGAAGGTTCGCTGGAGCTCAGCAGGTCGACGCTGGGGTGGCCATGAATGTGCCACGGCACTCCAGCCTGGGTGACAGAGTGAGACTCCAACTCAAACAAACAAACAAACAAAAACACATAGAACACATGCTATAACTGGATGAACCCTGAGGACATTAAGTGAAATAAACCAGTCACAAAAGGACAAATACTGTATGATTCCATTCAAAAGAGGTACCTAACTCAGAGACAGAAAGTAGAATGATGGTTGCCAGGGGGATAGAGGGAGAGGCGACAAGGAGAGTTATTTAATAGGTAGAGTTTGATTTTTTTGCAAGATGAAGGGTTTGTAGATGAATAGTTGGTGATGGTAACACAACAGTAGAAGATAACTTACTGCAGCTGGGCTCGGTGGCTCAGCCTGTAATCCCGTGATGTTGGGAGGCTGAGGTGAGTGAATTGCCTGAGCCCATGGGTTTGAGACCGGCCTGGGCAGGTGAGACCTCATCTCTACAATAAATAAAAAAATTAGCCGGGCGTGGTAGCATCACCTGTAATTCCGGCTACTTGGAAGGCTGAGGCAGAAGGATCACCGGAACCCAGCAGGTCAAGGCTGCGGTGGCCGGGAGCAGCCACTGCACTCCAGTCTGGGTGACCGAGTGAGTCTCCAACTCAAAAAAAAAAAAAAAAAGATAACTTCTACTGAAACATAAAAACGAACATAAGTGATGAATTTTATGTCATTTATTTTTTACCACAATGAAAAATTTTAAAGATCACATTGAGACACCACAAAAATGGCTAAAATCAAAGAGGCATATAGTAACAAGTGTTGACAAAGACGTGGCAAAATCAGCCCTTCCATACTGTGAGCAAAAATGTTAAATGGTGAAGCCACTTTGGAAAACAGTTTGCTGGTTCCCCAAAATGTTAAACACAGAGTGCATTCTTAGGTGTTATACCCAAGCGAACTGAAAACGTATGTCCCACAAAAACCAGAATGTTCATTGTATCTTTATTTATTTATTTTTTTAACTTGGAGTCTCACTCCGTTGCCCAGGCCAGAGTGCAGTGGCATGCTCGTGGTCACTCCAGTGTCGGCCTGCTGGGCTCCAGTGATTCTTCCACCTCAGCCTTCCAAGTAGCCAGAACTACAGACACATGCTACCATACCCGTCTATTTTTTTTTTTAATTGTAAAGATGAGGTCTTGCCCAAGTTGCCCAGGCCGTTCTCAAACCCATGGTCTCAGGCAATCCGCTCACCTCGGCCTCCCTAAGTGCTGGGATTACAGGCTGAGCCACCACGTCCAGCCTGTATCATTATTCATAATATCGCAAATATCCATCAACGAATAAATGGGTAAATAATAGGGGCCATAAGTACAATGGAATATTATTCAGTCATAGAATAGAATGAAGCACTAATACCTGTTACAATAATGAAAAAAATCTTTAAAATATGCTAAATGAAAGAAGTTAGACACAAATTAACACGTATATGATTCTATTTATATAAAATATCCAGAATAAATAAATCCATAGAGGCAAAAATTAGATTCGTGGTTTCCAGGAGCTGAGGGGAGAAGGGACTAGGGAGTGATTACAGAGGGGTAGGAGATTTCTTTTGGGGGTAATGAAAATGTTCTGGAATTTGACAGAGGTGTTTGTTGCACAATTTTGTGAATATACTAAACACCACTGAATTGTGCAATTGAAAGGGCTGAATTTTATGGTATGCAAATTATATCTCAAATGGAATAAACTGTATCTTAAGTACAAACAAAAAAACTATGGACGTTGGGTGCTACAATTAAGAGCACATGCTTGGAAATCAGACCACCTATGATCAAAGCCTGGCTTGATCACTCACGAAGAGTGTGGTCCAGTGGTGTGTCACAGGTCAGACTGCTTAACTTCTTTGTGCCTTAGTTTCCTCATCCGAAAAATGTGACAATATTCGTGCCTCTATCATAAAGTTGTTGTGAGGATTAATGAATAAATCCAAGAAAACAGTTTAGCATAATGCATGGCACATCATAAGAGCTCGATAAATAGGGCCGTCACTTTGCTAAGCTATGGTCTGGCCACGTGGTTCTTTGAGCTGTGGCCGCCATGTTTCCTAGCTTTGGCCCCCTCCCCTACCTTGGGGAGCTGAATCTTCTCTCTCTCTGTCTCTCTTTCTCTCCTTTCTAAATAAACTGTATTTCCCAATCTAAAAAAAAAAAGTTCACCCACTAATAATTTCCATTTAAAAGTGTTTAAACAAGAGTTGAAAAAAATGAAGGGGAGAAAAAGAGTTCAATAAATAAATAATAGCTAGTATTCTTCTTATTAAACACTCTTTTGAGTAACGTCAAAAGTGTTGAAAGGCAAAGAATACTGTATGCACCAGAAAGTCATGAGGCAGACAGAGTTTAGGAGAAAGCAAGGGAAAGTGGGCCTGTAAGTAAAAGGAGAGGTGGCTGGTCAAACAAGCTTATTAAAGTAACATTATCTTTGGCCGGCTAGCCCGCTTTCTTCTTCCTCTTAGCACTGGTCACCCCTGACATTAAAATACGTTTTCCTTGAGGCAACATAAATTCTATCAATGTAGGATTTTGATTTTGTTCAGTGCTCTTCCTGGCACCTAGAAAACAGTGCCTGGCCCATTGAGTAGATTACACTCAGTGGTTGAATATATCAAATAAAAGAATGAGAGAGGCTGGCACGGTGGCTCAAGCCTGTCATCCCAGCACTTTGGGAGGCCGAGGCGAGAGGATTGCCTGAACTCAGGATTTCAAGACCAGCCTGGGCAATTTGGCGAGACCTCGTCTCTACAATAAATCAAGAAAAATTAGCTGGGCGTGGTGGCACGCACCTGTAGTTCTGGCTACTTGGAAGGCAGAGGTGGAAGGATTGCTGGAGCCCAGCAAGTCGATGCTGGGGTGGCCATGAGTGTGCCACTGCACTCCAGCCTGGGCAACGGAGTGAGACTCTGACTGAAAAAAAAAAAAAAAAAGAATGAGAGAAAGCAAGAAGGGAGACCAGTATTGAGTTTTAGGGTTTTAGCTCCTTTTCAAATCTGGGACAATTATGAATTGCTTCCCCGTCAACAAGTAAGTCTGGGAAGCTGGGACCTCACCTGTTCATCACAGACTTTGCTATGGATTGAATTGTGTTTCCCCAGATTCCTGTGTTGAAAGCCTAACCCTCAATGTGATGGTATTTGGAGACAGGGCCTTTGGGAGATAATTAGGGTTAAATGAGATCATGAGGGTGAGATGCCCATGATGGGATTATTATCCCTATAAGAAACCACTATGTGGGGACATGGGAAAGAAGGCAGCTGTCTACAGTGAGAGAGAAGGGAGCCCTTTTAAACGCCTAGTTACTTTCAGATACAGTGCTGGGAAGTGATAGAGCCCTTTGCATTCCTGATTTTTTCAGAGTGGAACGGATGCAGATGCAAGGAACCTTCAGATTTTGCCATTCCACCCGGGATTGGGTCTGCTATCTTCCATAATACATATTATTTTTCTTTGGCTTAATAATTTTAAAATGTGAGGCTATTTTTGGAGCCATGCAACTGGGTACATGGGCAGATTTGCTTCTGGCAAGTGTTACAACTGCTTCAGCTGACAACTGACTCAGAGCAAGGAGATCTGGATTCCAGACCTAACTTTGACCCCTATTTGCTGCATGACACTAGGCAAGTTATATAAGACCTTTCAGCCTCCGGGTTATTGCCAGGGAAATTTTGAAAATAAAACCTAACTCACTGTTGTACAAACTCAGAGTATGTTAAAGTATTTTGTTTCTACTCTGAGGCACTGTAGAAAAGCAACTTGTAATAATAACACTGTATGAGCCACCTGGGCCGGGCTCGGTGGGTCAGCCTGTAATCCCAGGACTTTGGGAAGCCGAGGCGAGTAGATTGCCTGAGCCCGCGAGTTCGAGACCAGCCCAGGCAACCTGGCAAGACCTCGTCTCTACAATAAAATAAAAATTAGCTGGGCATGATAGTGCGCGCCTGTAGTTCCAACTACTTGGAAAGCTGAGGCGGAAGGATCCCCTGAGCCCAGCAGGTCAATGCCGGGATGGCCGTGAGTGCGCCATTGCCTTCCAGCTTGGGTGACAGAGTAAGACTCCAACTGAAAAAAAAAAAAAAATTACAAATGCTCATATCCTTTGAACTTCTAGGAAATCCAAGACATACTTTGATTTGACTTGAGGAAAGTGACAAAGTAATCCATTGTCACTTTGTTTATAATAGCAAAAGATAGAAAACAATGTAAGAGCCCATCCAATAGGATGCTGAGTAACTTAACGTTATGGTACAGGGAAACCCCCTCAGTCCCCTCCTGCTCTGGAAGCTTTTCTGTCTTCTTAATAAATCCTGGTTTCAAAATAATAATAAGAAGAAGAAAGTTATGGAACATGGAGTACTATATAGCTCTAAAGAAGAATGAAAATCTATTTTAAATACCGAAGTTGAGTAAAATATAGTAAGAAAAAAGCAAGGTGAAGAACAGCGTATACAGCATGTTACCTTTTGTGTAAAAAGGTATCTCTATGTACTTGCATATATGTGGATAAAACATCTATAGGAGAATACACAGGAAACTGACAACACATGGTCAGAGAGCGAGAAAGGTTTGTGAGTGAGGCCTTTGAGGAGACATGTTCCTTTGGATCTTTTGAGATTTGAATTGTGGGAATGAATAACCTATTCCCAAAAATAATTTAAAATACACAAATTGCAAAGTCAATCTAATTCTGAAAGACTCAATTCCAGAGGACCTGTGAATCAGATCCTGGTATATACGTGTATAAACAGTGTTCAATAACAGAAAATAATATAAGGAAATTAGCCGGGCTCGGTGGCTCAGCCTGTAATCCCGTGCCTTTGGGAGGCTGAGGTGAGTGGATTGCCTGAGCCCGCGGGTTCGAGACCCGCCTGGGCAGCGAGACCTCATCTCTACAATAAATCAAAAAATCAGCCGGGCGTGGTAGCACGCACCTGTAATTCTGGCTACTCAGGAGCGGCCACTGCACTCTGGTCTGGGCAACAGAGTGAGACTCCAACTCAAAAAAAAAAAAAACAAATATAAGTAAATTTAGTCCACATACAGAGCACATTTAAATTGCCATACAGTTAATAATTTATTTTCTGAAATGATAAAATATTGCTTTAGAATTCATTATTTTTATTAGAAGATATTCCTTAAAAGTTTAAGAAAAAGAGTGGCTTTTTAGGCTTACAAAACTAAAAGCAACTGAAGATAAATGGACTTTAAAAGTTGGGAAACACAAAGTTGATTAGTTCCTCTTTGTTTCCAGGGCTCTGCAGCTATCTCCCTCTGGCAAGTTTTTAAGCAGGAATAGCAGCCCATTATTTTCAGAACACGAGGCCAAATGCTTTGACAAGAAAATCCTGTATACAAGTTTTCAACATTTAAAGAACTAAAATTGACATAGGGAAAGGACCCTGTGTTAACTGTAGGTATGAGAAGAGGCAGGTTTGGATCCAATATCGATCATCTGTAGCATTGGAACAGAAATTTTGAAGTGCAAGAACAACCCTTGTGAAGGGCTAATGTTTACATGGTAAGTGTGGCAGGTTGTTAAATATGGCATGGATTCCATCTGTGGGGCCAGGGGGACGCTTCCCTTCTGCTCTGTAAAGGTTTCCTAAAATTGAACTAAGTATAGGCAGAATAATAGGAGAAAGGCATATAAGTGTATCTAACCTGCATAAGCATGGGGCACTCACGGGAGAATGTTTCCCGGAAAACCCAATAATGTCCAGATGATTATATACCATTCTTCACGGCAGGAGGGAAATGTGGCCATTTTGAGGGGTAGTAAAATAATTTTGGGGGAGAGTGCACGGACCCAATGATCAGACAAATGGTTAGTAAGTAACTCTGTTGGGAAATTGAATGGGCCTGAGAACAGACAACAGTTTAGGACAAAGTTCAGCTGGACTCCAAGAGTACTGTATAATTTTCAGTCTCTTCCTCTGTGATATGAGTTTTAATCTTCTCTGGTTAATGAATCTTCAGGGAGGGCATCAAAAGCCGTTGCGTTCCTCTTTGGTGGTTCTGGTTTCTAGGCAGATAAGGGAACTTCAGAAAACAGCTCTCCTGGGCCTTGGGAGAGACAGTGGATTGCAGGGTGAAGTGGGGGTGATCAGACAGACCTCGAGGCTGCTGCTTTTGTTCAGCATGTCACAGTGCCGTATTTGGGGGTATCGTTTATCAGGTATGTGCTCACCTTTGTAATGTGACAGTCTGTTCCCCCATCCCTGTGACTCTGGCCTCATGTCTTGCTTCGGTTGGTAGAATGTGGCAGACATGATGTCTGCAATTCCCAAGGCTAGACCTCAGTAGGACTTGTGGCTTCCTCTTTCGTCCGCTTGGAACCTTGCCCTGAGAACATGGGAGGGAGCTGGGCTAGCCTACAAGAGGATGAGAGGCTACCTAGAAGAGAAGCAAGGTGCCCAGCCCATGGCCAGCACTAGCCACCATTCATATGAGTGAGGCCAGCCCTTCCAACCCAGCTACTCTCCAGCTGGACGCCCCGTGGCATAACTGAGCCCAGGTAAAACCAGCTGATAAGCAGTCCAGGGAACCCACAGAATTGTGGGAGTAATACATTGTTGTTTTATGCCATTGTTTCCGGCTTGTTTTTTTGCCAGAAAAAGCTAACTCAATTAGTAAGGTACTTTCACTTCTTTTTTTAAAGCAGAATTTATTAAGAGGACAGAAAAGCTCCCACAGTGGGAGGGGACCCGAGGGGGTTGCCACTTTCACTTTTATCTAGCATAAATTGTAACCTGTGCCAGGGTAGATTCCTTGTTTGTTTTACATCGTCTCTGGTATCCCTACCACTGTGCCTATTATAGTCCACCATACATACCGTAGGCACTCAATAAATACTTGTTAACTAGCCCCAACACACATATTAGCCTTCGGGTATATTTATATTTCTAAATGTACTAATTTACTAATTTGCAAACTGCTGAAAAATCAACATAATTATCATCAACAATTTGTATTGCTCTCCCATCACAAGTGAAACAATAGAACATGTAATTGGGATATTGCTCCCTGGCTGCAGTGGGTTATAACAACTGTCATAATAATGCTGGTAAGATTATACAGTGAGCTAGCCCTCAAATGCGGGTTAATAAATGAAGCAGTGGACTTCTGTAAGTGAAGCCCTGAGACAATTTTTTAAATTGCCACTAAAATTGTACTGGGTAGGGTCATAATAAACAGATCAATGAATCTTGGCAATGAACCAGATGTCCTCTACCGATAAACTAATAATGGCTTGCGACTTGTTTACATAGCTGTCTCACTTAATACCAAGATTGCAAAAGCTGATCCAAAATAAAAAGAAGTATGCTGCTCAGGAAGGAAAGTAAAAGCAATGGGAGACTGGAAAATATCAATGTAAAATCAGTTATCTCAGTGATAAGGAGCTTCACAGAGTACTAGTCCACTCTTTCAAATTGGCTATTACCCCCTCTTTGATGTCAAATCAGAAGACACTTGGCATGTCACCAAATATTATTCCAGTAATGGAACATTAATGTACTTGACCAATAGAGTACACACTGAAGCTAAAAACATACCAGTCTGAACTGTAAGCTATACATACATATATTTACTCCAAGATGCTTTCAGATGGATCCTTTTTTTGTTTTCTTTTCTTTTCTTTTGTAGAGATGAAGTCACCCTATGTTGCCCGGGCTGGTCTCAAGCTCCTGGGCTCAAGTAAGCCTCCTGCCTTGGCCTGTAGGGCTGAGATTACAGGCGTGAGTCACTGCACCCAGGAACACCTTTTTTTTTTTTGAGTTGGAGTCTTACTCCATTGCCCAGGTTGGAGGGCAGTGGGATGCTCATGGCCGTCCCAGCATCTACCTGCTGTGCTCCGGCGATGCTTCCACCTCAGCCTTCCAAGTAGCCAGAACTACAGGTGTGCGCTACCACGCCCGGCTAATTTTTAAATTTTATTGTAGAAGTGAGGTCTCACCGTGTTGCCCAGGCTGGTCTCGAACTCGGGCAATCCTCTCGCCTTGGCCTCCCAAAGTGCTGGGATTGCAGGCTGAGCCACCGAACCTGACCTTTTTTGTTTTTTTGGTTTTTTTTAATTAATTCTTCAGCATCTCAGGGAAACCAGGCACAAGACTTTGGACAGGTTTGTGTGATCCAGGGAGTCAGTATTGGAGAGACTAAAATGAGGTGTCCATATTCAGATTATAACTGCAAGATGCTGCTAGTAAGATAATTCCTATAGAGCACAGTTGGAGGCGGAGAAGGAGAGTCAACTATCCCATTGGTTGGTTTTCTTTCATTTCAGAGGTGGAGCCTCAGCCAGCCTACCCATCCTAGAAAATACTCCGTTTCCATTTGTAGGTGTGTTGTGACTGGCATAAGGAGAACAGAAAAAGATAACAAGAAATGAATTTATTTATCTTAAACTAGTTATGAAGGATGCACATTCTCTGAGGACTCACAGACCCTTCTGCTCATCTGGCAGGTAAAGTATATCCTCAGAAAACCCATAATCAGTCACCCCTCACAGCCAACTTTAAGGTGCAAGACTGGATGAATTGAATCATAAAAACCTTCTAAAACAAAAACAAAAACAAAGCAAACCTTCTAAGCCAGCTGTGTAAGGACCTCAAAGTTGCAGTACAAAACCCAAGTTCTGGTTCTGGTCATTCTTTGTACAAAACTGTGATGCTGGCCAATAAATGAATCCTTTGGAGTCAGAGTCAAGACTTATTTTTAACCACCCTAATTTACCTCACAACCTCTCTCTCCCCACCCCAATCCCACCCTAGTTAAACTTGTCATACCCACACACAGCCTCTCTTTCCACCTCCTCTGGAAAAGCTGCAGGACACATACATGTAGAATAAATTGTGGAGAGAAAGAGCTACTTTGGCAAAGAAAAGCTGGGAGTGGGTGAATAAGGAAATTATGAATTATGAAAGCTCTCCGTCTCTTTTGACATTTCTTACATTTTGAGTGTTAAGATGTGAGAGGTGCTTTTGGGAACTGGGAGCTGCCTTGGACTCCAGAAAATACAGTTTTCTAATCTTTTAATTTTTACCTTCTTTAAAATTAAAGAGCAGGTACACTCTGGGTTTTAAAGTGAAAATATCATAGAATTGCATTATATAGAACATAAGTCACTTTCATCTATACTCTACACCCTGGCTCCTGTTAATAACATGGTGCATATTCTTGGCTCTGAAGAAGAACCAGAGACAAGAAATTAGGACTTAACTGATTGGGGCTGGCTAGAGGTTTGAAAAAGAGGATTCGAGATCATTATGGTCATTTAAATACCATTTCAGGGTTCTGAATGTTCTGCTTTAGAGTAGGGAAGCAGAAAGGGGTTCTGGATAAAAATCTTACTCAGTAATAGATATATGGTATGGTGGCTGGCAAACCCCTTGAGGAAAAATAATGTGTAAACAGTTAAATGGATATCGTCTTCTCTTAGTCTGATGCATGTGCCAGTAACTGGAAAACAGTTTTTCCTCTCTATTTACCCAAAGTCCCAGCAGAAAGCCCCTATTTATTCCATTAAGTTTTTGCATCCACTTACTAGTCATACCACTCATTTTGGCCTACAGAGACACAAACTTGTTGCCTTACACAATGCCACTCAAATATTTGTTAGATGCATGAATGACAAAAACCCTTCATTGAGATAAGAAAATATGACTTAGAATGAAACTAATAAAACATCAGACTCGGGGTTAAAAAAGTCTTCAACAGTGCATTGAGTGCATTAAATAGTGGAGTCTTACATCAAGACAGTTTAAAATAGAGGTTACTTAATGATGCTTAGAAGAATTCATGTCTACTTATTTTACTACAATAGGAAAACAGAATTATTCATTGAATGTCTGTTGAGAGATTATTGAGTATAGGGAATGTATCTTTTCAGCCTTATATCTTTCAGCACCGAGCATAATGCCTAGCACATAATTGGTACTCAGTAAATGTTGGTTGAATTATTGAGTGACCAAAGAAAGCCTCCATTGAAATGAATGCCTGAGAACAATTGACAGGCTCTTCAAATACTGTGTAAAATAAAGAATACTTTAACATTTCAGAACTAAAATATTTTCTGTAATGGTATAAATTAATTTGGGAAGTATGGTCAGTACCTGAGAGAAAAAAATTAAATGTTATTTTTCTTCTTTCTTGGTGAAATATGTTCTCTAAAAATGCTAGTAAATTCCCATTTTATGCTTGTGATAGAAATTGTAGAGAAATAAAGCTTGCTAAGAATGAATTTTTTTTTCTTGCAAAGTGGGCTACTTATAGATTAAAACCCAGTTTTTTATTAGAATGTTACTTAAGTTTTCAAAAATGTTCATTGTACTTCTTTTTTAGGTAAGGAGTAACTAAGACCAAGAGATTTTGGCATGATCTAGAGTCATTGTTTTCATCTTGAACTCTTTTGGGAGAGCCACGCACAAAATTAAATTCAGCGTTCTCTAGCACTTGACTCTTCAGCTACAGAGAAATAAAATTTAGAGACTAATATATCTTTCAGAAAATCTAATTTGATTATTTTATTCTTGTGCTTTTATATTATTTATGAACTCTACTTGCATCATGGCATCAGTGAAACATTTTTTTATGAAAACAATTTGAAGCCGGGCTTGGTGGCTCAGCCAGTAATCCCGCGCCTTTGGAGGCTGAGGTGAGTGGATTGCCTGAGCCCGCAGGTTCGAGACCCGCCTGGGCAGGCGAGACCTTATCTCTACAATAAATCAAAAAAATCAGCCGGGCGTGGTAGTGCAGGCCTGTAATTCCAGCTACTCGGAAGGCTGAGGCAGAAGGATCGCCGGAGCCCAGCAGATTGAGGCTGCGGTGGCCGGGAGCGGCCACTGCACTCCAGTCTGGGCGACAGAGTGAGACTCCAACTCAAAAAAAAAAAAAAAAAAGAAAGAAAACAATTTGAATGTTTCCTTTTTATCAACACATCATTGCTTAGAATTAAAGACAGTACTTGTTCTCAATTTTCAAGTCTTGAAGCACTGAATGCCGGCTAAATGCTATTCCTTTTTTTTTTTTTTTTTTTTGAGTTGGAGTCTCACCCTGTCGCCCAGACTGGAGTGCAGTGGCCGCTCCCGGCCACCGCAGCCTCGACCGGCTGGGCTCCGGCGATCCTTCCGCCTCAGCCTTCCGTGTAGCCGGAATTACAGGCGCGCGCTACCACGCCCGGCTGATTTTTTTTTGTTGTTTTATTGTAGAGATGAGGTCTCGCTGCCCAGGCGGGTCTCGAACCCGCGGGCTCAGGCAATCCACTCACCTCAGCCTCCCAAAGGCGCGGGATTACAGGCTGAGCCACTGAGCCCGGCTTAAATGCTATTTCTGTGATAAACCCAGGGATACTTAAGGTAAGACCTATTCCTACCAGAGCCTATTTGTGACTCTGGGAGAAAGCAAGACACACAAAAGGAGTCCTTAAAAGCTCACAGTGCAAGTTAGCTTTGGATGTAAGTAAATAGCAAGGGTACCAAGACACAATCTGGGTGCAAATTCAGTTTCTTCTGTCAACCAGCTACATCACCTTGAGAAGGTTATATAACTTTTGTAATGTGGAGCCCTTCTCAGGAAAATGACGTTAAGAACACTGAAGTTTAAATTATTAACTAACAGAGGAAAAATATCTAATAAAACTAGCTAACACTCATGGAATGCTGTATGCCAAATACCATGCTAGTGATATTTCACCTACTATTCTTTTTTTTTTTTAAGATTAGGAAATATAGTTTATTTACAAACTAAGAGAGAGAGAGAGGAGAGGAGATTCACCTCCCCAAGGTAGGGGAGGGGGCCAAAGTTTAAGAAAACACATCCTGGCCCAGGTACAGTGGCTCAAACCTGTAATCCCAGCACTTTGGGAGACCAAGGTGAGAGGATTGCCTGAGACCAGGGGATTGAAGATCTCTACAATAAATCGAAAAAATTAGACACCCTGTAGCACACACCCTATAGCACACACCTGTAGTTCCAGCTACTTGGAAGGCTGAGGTGGAAGGATCGCCTGAGCCCAGCAGGTTCATGACTCGCTTGGGCAACTTGGCGAGACCTCATCTCTACAATAAATCAAAAAAATCAGCTGGGCATGGTAGCGCGCACCTGTAGTTCCAGCTACTTGGAAGGCTAAGGCGGAAGGATCGCCAGAGCCCAGCAGGTCGAGGCTGGCGTGGCTGTGAGCTTGCCACTGCACTCTAGTCTGGCCAGCCTTGGCGACAGAGCAAGACTCTAACAAAAAAAGAAACAAAACATGTCCTGGCCATAGCTCAAAGAGCACACGGCCACACCACAGCTTAGCAAGGCAAGGGCAGCAATAACCTTACCTACTATTCTTTTTCTTTTTTGAGTTGTAGTCTCACTCTGTCACCCAGGCTGGAGGGCAGTGGCATGATCATGGTCACCTCAGCCTTGACCTGCTGGGCTCAGGCGATCCTTCTGCCTCAGCCTTCCAAGTAGCTGGAACTACAGGCGTGCTACCATGCCTGGCTAATTTTTTTTTATTGTAGAGACGAGGTCTTGCCAAGTTGCCCGGCCTGGTCTCGAACCTCTGGGCTTCACCTACTATCCTAATATTCATTTTCAGAGGAAGACACTGAGGCGTAGAGAGGTTGACGCTTCGTTGGAGGCCACACAGTTATTAAGTGGCCTGCGTGGGCCTCTCTCAGAGTGTCTGGATCCATAGTGTGTCTTTAACCCCCACATTTTACTGCCAACAGTTTCCCATCTAGTAAGAGAAATAAGGATAATACAAATAATAATAAACTGTAAAATAAGTAGAGGGCATACAAGAGGTCAACAATGAAAAATGGAAAAAAGAAGAGAGAGTGGATCTTCATGACAAGGCTCTTCGTGAGCGCTGAGTTCAACTGAGGAAAACTGAAAGACATGCTAGGTTTTTAGAGTCTGAAAAAAGTACTTTATGTACTTTTCTGGGGAAAAGCCTGCACATGGCCATTTCTAGTGGCCCCTCATACCAATTTTCCATCCCTAATGGTGTAAAAAACCTATTCAAATTAATAACTTCAAAACCCTGAAGAAAGGTTTAAAATTCATTCTTAAAATATTCAAGATTTTCCCCCTCTGACATGCCTGGTAATGGAATACATATTCTCAGGAGCAGCAGAGGCTTACAGTAGCAGTGACTTTTAAAAGTAATTTTATCCCACGCTTTGGGAGGCTGAGGTGAGTGGATTGCCTGAGCCCGTGGGTTTGAGACTCACCTGGGCAACTTGGCGAGACCTCATCTCCACAATAAATCAAAATCATTAGCCAGGTGTGGTAGGGCGCACCTGTAGTTCCAGCTACTCAGAAGGCTAAAGCAGAAGGATCGCCGGAGCCCAGCAGGTCGAGGCTGCAGTGGCCGGGAGCGGCCACTGTACTCCAGTCTGGGTGACAGAGTGAGACTTCTACTAAAAAAAAAAAAGTAGTAATTAGTCCTCTTTTCTGACTCAGGTCTACTCCATGATGACTCCTCACGGCAGGGCCACCCCAGAACAGAACAGCCTCTCTCTATCTCCCTATTTCAATTTTCAGTCCTCTGATTGTTCTCTTCGCCACTCTTTCTGCTATGTTTGATTAATACTGATAAGAGTGATACCACCCAATACTGGCCTTATGTGTTAGCTTTTAAGTTATGACCTTCCAAGCCAAGCTAGTAATGGGAAACAATTTGTCATCAACAGTCTCGCATAACTTTTCAAAGGGTGTCATGAAGGCAGCTATCTGTCCCATAATCATATGACCAATCCTGGTCATCAAAGACATAGATTCTACCCCTAAGCAATACAATTAATCTATACAATGTTGCTTAAGGTTAATTTTTTTTCAAATAGGTCATAGCTGATATCTAGCTTCTCTTTTCAAAGGATAAACTCAGCATTGCCTAATCTCAAAAATGGAACCATTTTGACACATACTTTTTACTCCATTAATCTGTAAGCTCCTTCAGCACCAGGACCCTGCTTATTACTCTAATATTTCTAGTTTAGGATAATAACTGAGACATAATGGACACTCAACGAATGAATGCTGAATGAATAAATCTGTTTAGCAAGTATTTTTAGACTTATTTACAACTATGCTTTTACCATATGTGCAATTACAAAAATGAGAAGGCTTTCAGATATCTCTTAACTCTTTTATTTCAGCCAGATATGTTTAGCTACAGGCAGTTAAGAAAGCTATTATGTACTGTCATATCTCAATTATCTTTGTTTAGTTACAGGAGATTGAGAAACCAGTTACATACTGTGGTATATACACAGGAAGGAATGTTATAGATGCTGTACATAAACTACTCAAAGACTCTCTCTCTCTCTCTCTCTCTCTCTCTCTCTCTCTCTCTCTCTCTCTCTCTCTCTCAATAGAGAGGGTGTCTCTATTTTCCCAGGCTGGTCTCGATCTCCTAGTCTCAAGCAATCCTCCTACCTCGGCCTCACCAAGTGCTGGGATTTTGGGCATGAGCCACAGCGCCTAACTGAGATTTGTCAAATCACTCTGAAGAATTCATTTATTCTCCCCATGAGTCTTTTATTTACAATTTATTGGGTCTGTCTGAAGAAAAATGTCTTAACCCTTTTGTATATTGTTTTTTTCTTTTTAGAGTAAAAGTTGTGTTTTTTACTGAGACAATTGAGGATTACCATCTGTGGCAGAGATGGATCATTGCCCATCAAAAATTTGCACAACCCACTTCCATGGTGTAGAGTTGTCAGTGAACAGTGGCTGCCAGGTCAGTGACCACATTCCTCAGCCCTTTGCATCAAGGTGAAAGTGTGATTCCACCCAAGGCTTTTAAGAAGTGGATGTGTATGGGTTCCCCGTCCTCTCTTTACCCATCTGTGAACTCAGTGCAGGTAAATCTGAAGCCCTTGTAGTAGACCCACAAGATAAAAGTACCCCTGTCCCAGAGTTCCTATGGAGAGAAAAAGCCAGCAGTCAATTCCTTCTGTGATGTGAGCCAGACATACATTTTTATTGCATGCAGCCGCAAAAGTTGGTGAGTTTGTCACAGCAGCGAGTGTGACTCATGTGTGATGTTTTTCTTCCACCCACTCCCTGGTATACAGGGTAGCAATTCTGACACGTTGTCTAAGGCACATAGTTATTAGCCCCAAGACCAAAATGAAATGTGAGATTGACAGATAGTCCTCGTTCAGGTCCCAGCAGATAAGTTAGAGGACACGGCCAAATGGTAACAAGGAAGGCTTGAGCTAAGGGTGAGAGAGAAGGCCGTGAACAACAGGGGAAAGGAGATTACTAGGGTTCAGGGCAAGAAAGGAGCAGAAGCAGTTGTCTCCGAGAATATATTTTAAATTCCAGATCTTAGGAGGGGCCCGGGGCCAGGCATAGGGGCTCAAGTCTGTCATCCCAGCACTTTCGGAGGCCAAGGCGAGAGGATCACCTGAGCTTGCAGGTTCGAGACTAGCCAGGGCAACATGGTGAGACCTTGTCTCTACAATAAATCAAAAAATTAGCTGGGCGATTGGAACACGCGCCTGTAGTTCTGGCTACTTGGAAGGCTGAGGCGGAAGGATCACCGGAGCCCAGCAGGTTGACACTGGAGTAGCCGTGTGTGTGCCACTGCACTCCAGCCTGGGTGAGAGAGTGAGACTCCAACTCAAAAAAAAAAAAAAAAAAGAGGGAGGGGTCCAAACTAAAGGAATAGAGTATTGGCCAGACAGTAGATCCATTGCAGGAACAGAATGAGTATTCTGAATACAGGCCAGACGTGTACCCAAGGCTCCAACTGAATCTGACTAGAGAAGAGCAGGAAACCAGGCAGGTGGAACAGGAAACCCCCGAGAGCCAGCTGGGATACAGAATCCCAGAGACCTGAGGGAAGGGAGAAACTCCAGGTAACTAAGACCCTTGATCCAAACAGGCCAGGTAGATATGACTGACCTTTTTTTTGTGATGGTATTTAGGGACCTGTCATCTGATAATGCCACTGAAACGCCAGGCTCCAGCTTTGGCCCTTGGGCACAGACAGTACAAAATGATTTCTACATACTTCCAGAGTGACAGCCACAGGCATGATGTTTGAAAAAAAACCTTCTGACCGGGCTCGGTGACTCACCCTGTAATCCCAACACTTTGGGAGGCCGAGGCGAGTGGACTGCCTGAGCCCACGGGTTCGAGATCCACCTGGGCAACTTGGCGAGACCTCGTCTCTACAATAAATCAAAACTTAGCTGGGCGTGGTAGCTCATGCCTGTAGTTCCAGCTACTCAGAAGGCTGAGGCGGAAGGATCGCCAGAGCCCAGCAGGTCGAGGCTGCAGTGGCCAGGAGCGGCCACTGTACTCCAGTCTGGGTGACAGAGTGAGACTCCAATTCAAAAAAAAAAAAAGGAAAGGAAAAAACCTTATTGGCTTCTAGGACAAGATGGGCAGACTTTACCTGGGTACTTGTTGCAAATATGAGGATGGCTCGAGGACCCAGGACAGGGATTGATACAGATGCCCTGCCAGGTGGATAAGTAAGCATCTTAGCCAGCTCTGGAAGACTAAGCTCTCGATAGCTTCAGCTGTCTCCCAGGAGCAAATTAGAACTGAATAAAAAACTGGTAGGTCTAGTCTTTCTTGTTTGTTTGTTTGTTTGTTTGTTTGTTTTTTAACCTCACTTGTATCCAGAGTAAAGCTATTTGGCTGGGATCCCAAAGAACTAGTGAAAGTCCTAAAGATTTAAGTGAGCATTACTGTATAGAATATTTTCTTTTCTTTTTTCTTTTTTTTTTCTTTTTGAGTCAGGTATCACTCAACCCAGGCTGGAGGACAGTGGCAGGATCAAGCCTCAACCTGGGCTCAGGTGAGCCTTCCACCTCCGTCAGTCTCCCAAGTAACTGGGACTACAGGCATGTGCCACCATGCCAGCCATTTTTTTTTTTTTGTAGAGACAAGGTCTTGCTGTGTTGCCTAGGCTGGAACTCCTGGCTCAAGCAATGCTCCTACCTTGACCTACTAAAGTGCTAGGATTAGCCATGGTACCCAGCCCCTATAAAAAAATACGTGCTGTAAATGTGTATTTGCAACAAACTTTGCCAAAGATTTGGGAAGCTGAAGAAGAATAGCTATCACCAAGATGTGGAAAAACTTTAAAAATAAATAAATAAATAAAATAGAATTAAAATGTCCTGTAAAATTAGAATTTCTTTCTTTTTTGTTTTTTGAGTTGGAGTCTCACTTCGTTGTCTAGGCTGGAGGGCAGTGGTATGCACGCTCACAGCCACCCCAGAGTCGACCTGCTGGGCTCTGGTGATCCTTTTGCCTCAGCCTTCCAAGTAGGTGGAACTACAGGTGCATGATACCACACCCGGCTAATAAATTAGAATTGCATTAGACAATAAATAATTCTTTAATATCGGTATATCCGGATATTCTGTGGAACATATATACTCAAATTTTATTTGTTGTTATGAGAAGCAAACTCACCTGTCCAAAATCAAGGGATGACATAGAGATGTGGAGTGTAGCAGAAGTAAGATTTTAATGACGGTCTTGTAAGATCAGGTGTCTGGTGGGCAGGCACACCAAAGCCATTACACCTAGCATATTTGTTCCCTAGAGCACAAGTCCCTCCCCTGTTTTCACACAGGCTGGGTATTACAGAGGTTACGTCACTTTTCCTGACATCGATTGGGTCACATAATTACTTTATTTGTGTGTCCTATTTGTTGATTGGTTTATAGAGCTGTTACAAAATCCCTTCAGTTACATGTCCTTTTGCTGATCGGTTTAAAGGATTTCATTTTGATTGGTTCCCTCTGAAATTTGAACATAAAGCCTGCCAAAGTGAAGGGCTGGCGGGGGGGGGGGGGGACAAAGAAGACAAAGAAGCAGGAAGTGACTCAGCAAAGGCATTTAAACATGGCTCAGGGTTCATTTTGAAAATAAATCATTCTCTTTCTTACACTGTTTATCTGAAATTCAAATTTAACTGGGCATCCTGTGTTTTATCTGGCTACACAATTTCCCTAATGACCCAAAGGTAGAATCAATTATGTTCATTCTGGGTTAAAATGCATTCTTTTTTGAAAATTAAACTTAGCACATATAACATTGCCTAGCTTGTTGTAGATGCTCAATAAATATTAGAGAATGAATCACTGAGCAGCTCCCCTTTAACTTCTGAGGGAGTTTAGCATGGTTAAGCATTTTCCCCTTTAAATGATAGGGACAGTGGGGTGAAAGAAATACAAAACAATCTTTCTCCCAATCTGCTTTCTAAAATGTATAGTTTAGGATTAAGCTACTGTCATATTATGAAGTGAAAGAATTGTTGGCATGAGGAGGAACTGATGAGAAAAGACTTGGGAGGGCTGGATGCAGTGGCTCAAGCCTGTAATCCCAGCACTTTGGGAGGTCGAGGCCAGAGGATTGCTTGAGCTCAAGCATTAAAAACCAATCTGAACAACATGGTGAGACCTTGTCTCTACAATTAAAAAAAAAAAAATTTAGCCAGGCGTGGTGGTGCGCGTCTGTAGTTCCACCTACTTGGAAGGATGAGATGGAAGGATCACCTGAAGCCAGCAGGTCCGGGCTGTGGTGACCATGAGCATACCACTGCACTCCAGCCTGGGCAACAAAGTGAGACTTCGACTCAAAAACAAAAAAAAAAGAAAAAAGAAAAAGAAAAGAAAAGACTTGGCAGGAATTTAAATGTTGACTTCTTAGGATTTTTAAAATTGAGTTTTGCTTTTTTTTGAGTTAGAGTCTCACTCTGTCACCCAGGCTGGAGTGTAGTGTCACGACCACGGCCACCACAGCCTCGTCCTACTGGGCTCAGGCAATTCCTCCACCTCAACCTTTCTAGTAGCTGGAGCTACAGGTGCATGCTACCATGCCTGACTTATTTTTTTGATTTATTGTAGAGACAAGGTCTCACCAAGTTGCCCAGGTTGGTCTTGAGCTCAGGCAATCCTCTTGCCTCAGCCTCCCAAAGACTGGGATTACAGGCTTGAGCCATCGTGCCTGGCCAAAATTGAATTTTTAAACATCTTTTTTGTTAAGATAAATGCATTGAATAAATGTTTTCATTTCATTTGATTTATGGCTTTATCAGAACTATTAAATTCTAAATTTTGATCCAGATTTCTTATTTCTCTTTGTGTCTTATAACTGCCAGATGAAAGGCATTCAATTAATTTTGAAAGAAAAAACGAACAAAGAAAGAATGGAAAAGAGCAGGTTCGAGACCCGCCTGGGCAGCGAGACCTCATCTCTACAATAAATCAAAAAATCAGCCGGGCGTGGTAGCGCGCGCCTGTAATTCCGGCCACTCGGAAGGCTGAGGCGGAAGGATCGCCGGAGCCCAGCAGGTCGAGGCTGCGGGGGCCGGGAGCGGTCACTGCACTCCAGTCTGGGCGACAGAGTGAGACTCCAACTCACAAAAAAAAAAAGAATGGAAAAGAAAGAAGAGGGAGACAGGAAGGAAGGAGAAAAGGAAAGAAGGAAGGAGGGAAAGAGGGAGACGGTAATTCATGTAGGAAAAAGGAGGAAAAAGCTCAAATACTTACAATTTATATTAAATGGTTTTTAAAGGAAGTTCTCTGCTGGGCCCTGGCTCGTGCCTGCAATCCCAGCACTTTGAGAGGCCGTGGTGGGAGGATCACTTGAGCCCAGGAATTTGAGCCTGCAGTGAGCCGTGATCGTGCCACTGCACTCCAGCCTGGGTGACAGAGTAAGTCCCCATACTAAAAGAAAAAATTATATGAATAAACAAGACCCAAAGAAAGGACCATCAGAAGTGAATTCTCTTATTTCAATGAACATAAAAAGTTCAACAATTCAACGTAGAAAAAATTCATCCTAACTCATCAACATTTTTGAGCAACCACTATAGGCAAAGCCACCATACTAAGCAGTGTTCTATAGGCTGTTTTTGTTTGTTTGTTTGTTTGTTTGTTTGTTTGTTTGAGTTGGAGTCTCACTCTTGTTGCCCAGGCTGGTGTGCAGTGGCATGCTCATGGCCACCGCAGGCTCAGCCTGCTGGGCTCAGGTGATCCTTCTGCCTCAACCTTCCAAGTAGCTGGAACTATGGACACATGCCACCACGCCTGGCTAGTTTTTGTGATTTATTATAGAGATGAGGTCTCACCAAGTTGCCTAGGCTGGTCTCGAACCCCTGGGCTCAGGCAATCCTCTTGCTTCGGCCTCCCAAAGTGCTGGGATAACAGGCTGAGCCACTGCGACTGGCCTATATAGGTTGTTTAAAGATAAACTTAGGCACATTAATATTTTTTTAGATTAGAAAATATTGTTTGTTTGTTTGTTTGTTTGTTTGAGTTGGAGTCTCACTCTGTCGCCTAGGCTGGAGTGAAGTGGCATGCTCATGGCTACCCCAGTGTGTCTGGGCTCTGGAGATCCTTCCACCTCAGCCTTCCAAGTAGCCAGAACTACAGGTGCATGCTACCATGCCCGGCTAAAAAAAATATGGTTTATTTAAAAACTAAATTAGAAAGAGTGAAAGCGAGAAAGAGGTGATTCACCTTCCCAAGGGAGGGGAGGGGGCCAAAGCCAGGAAACACGGCCTGACCACGCTCAAAGAGCACATGGCCACACCAAAACTTAGCAAGGCAATGAACCACATTAAAATTTTCAAGAGTTTATTGAGCAGACAGTGATCTGGCGGCACCTGACTGCAAATGGTTCAGGGTTTCACTGAAGAGGCTTCAGGGAAACACTTGTTTAAGGTGCATGGGAAGCAAGATAAAGAACATAGCCTAGGCCAGGCGTGGTGGCTCAATCTGTAATCCCAGCACTTTGGGAGGCCGAGGTAAGAGGATTGCCTAAGACCGCGAGTTCAAAACCAGCCTGGGCAACTTGGTGAGACCTCGTCCCTACAAAAAAAAAACCCACAAAAAGTAGCCAGATGTGGTGGCGTGCATCTGTCGTTCCAGCTACTTGGAAGACTGAGGTGGAAGGATCGCCTAAGTCCAGCAGGTGGGGGCTGCGGTGGCCGTGAGCGTGGGCGACAAGAGTGAGACTCAACTCAAAAAAAGAAAAAAAAAAACAGCTTTAAGTCTCTAGGAGAGGTTGGTGGTTTCTGATGGGTTAAATTACCCTGAGTTGGGTTTTGGTTTGCTTACGTAGGATCCCAGAATGACGGAGCCATCTCAACTTAATGCCCTCCCAGTTAATTTTTTGTAACAAGGTGAAAATAAAATGCTGTCCTTCAAAAAATATACTAACTAGTGTTTGTGAGGGCGAAGAAGGGAAGAAAAGGTGTGTAATAACTAATAAACTTAATTCAAGGGAAAACAAAAAATATCACAGAAAAAGGACAAAAAAAAAAACAATGAAATAAATCACGTCCAGTTCCAGACATCAGGGGAGGACGTGCCACTTGAATTAATTGAACCAAGCCCAAAAAATGGGTATTCTAAGTAGAGAGCCCAGCCCAAGCAAAGATACAGAGGCAGGAAAACTCAAGGTCCATTTTGGGTTAAAGTAAGTACAGATGTTTTAGATGAATATCATACCACACACCTCTAGATACATCCCAAATAATGAGCAATGGGAGGATGGAAGCAGATTCAAAGACAACTACATGTAGTCAGCTCTCAGAATCCTTTTTATTTTTTAATGCAACAGGCTAGGATTACATACGTGCCTGCATACATACATACATGCATACACACACAAGCATATATAACATCTTTTTAAAATGTCTTTCCTCGGCCGGGCGTGGTGGCTCAAGCCTGCACTTTGGGAAGCCAAGGGAATCCCTTGCACTTTGGGAAGCCAAGGTGAGAGGATTGCCTGAACCCTGGGGTTCAAGACCAACCTGGGCAACTTGGTGAGAACTCGTTTCTACAAGACATCAAAAAATTAGCTAGGCATGGTAGTGCGCGCCTGTAGTTCCAGCTACTTGGGAGGCTGAGGCAGAAGGATTGCCTGAGCCCATCAGGTTGAAGCTGTGGTGGCTGTGAGTGTGCCACGGTACTCCAGACTGGGCAACAGAATGAGACTCTGACTCAAAAAATTAAATTAAATTAAATTAAAATGTCTTTCCTCATTGTTGAAAATTACCCAGCACAAAAGCACTGTAATATCTTTATGCCAGTCATGGCTGTAAGCTGCATTATAGCATTGCAAGTTTAACTCACACAGAAACTCTGTAGCTGGGTTCTGGGAACATCTTCCATGTGCTTTTTGTTAAATAATATGTCAGAATATCAAGAGAACTGAGTTATAATGCTCAACGCTGGAATGCTGAACCTTTAGCTACATATGCCTTCCAGCTACAATTTCATGTTTTTTGAAAGACTAATCCAGGCATTACATTATTGTCAGTGCCTCCCAAAATATTCCTTGCCAATTATTCTACTTGTTTTCAAAGGTTTTCTTAGTACAGGTATTTCCTGTTTTATTTCAAAATTAATGATAAATGATAGGCTTTTGAAGGTTTAGAGAATGAATTGTGGTCCAAGAAGCTTTTTTTTTTTTTTTATTGGATAGGCATTGCCTAAACTGTTCCAACAGTTTTCCTTCTCTCAAGTTGAAAAGGTAATTATTTTTTTCCATAGTCATACATTCTTGAGGACTTAAAGAATATGTCTTGAGAGCTTTTTTGCAGAATATGTTTTCAACGAAAACATCACAATACACTTTCACAAAGAGTAAAAAAGTCTCACTTTTACATGTATTTTGTTCTGAAGCATTGTCTTTATAATAACTTCCATCCTGTTACTTAATCATTTTAATATGGGCTCGTGTTTTTATTCTTCTTAATTGCCAAGAAAACTTAAAGGGGGGGGGATGTTTTTGAATGAACAAATACCCATATTAGGAAGGATAGGTATTTTTTTTCAATGTCATCATTGCTAGTGATGGAATGGTCCACAGAACATGGGTTTCCTTTTATTTTTCCCTTAAGGAAATGATGATATTGCAAGAAATTATAAGATCAATTCAGTCTAGTTTCCACTATTAAAGGCTACCAGTACAAACCCAAGGGGCGAAGAATATGCTTGAAATATACCATTATGAATGCACTTCGTACAAAAATTACGGTTTTATTCTTTGCTTGTTAATCATAAAGAAGACTTTCTGTGGCCCCAAACATACAATATGTTGAAGATCAGGATGCTCTTTAGGGCCTTGAGTGAATGTGACTGGCGCTACTTGCAATCCCTGAAAACCTGGGCAGAGAACCAGAGAATCACACCTGACATTCCAGTCCTGTCCAAGGAAGATGAAAACAAGGCATGCTGAACCTCAACCACCAGTCTGACCGAGGCTACCTGGCTCCACACACCTTTGTTCTGAAGCAGAAAGTTCACAGTGACCCACAGTCACACCAAAACCTGAAAGAGAGCCTCTCTTTTCCTCCGGGTCACTGCCACTGCCTCTGAGATGATGGAAAAGAACCTTATGTTCATAGCAGTTTTTTGAACCACCGGTTCTATATTAGAACTGAAAAAGACGTTTTCACCACACACACACACACACACACACACACACACACACAACACACACACTTACACACATATGTGTGTATTCTGAAAATAAACTTCTTAAAAAAAATAAAAAAGCATTGTTTTCAGAATTTATTGTGATACTGTACTCCTTTGGGCAACAATTAGAAATTTTAATACATTGGTAAGAACGATGTCCTTACATTTACTGAAGTTATTGAATTGCTTGTCACAACCACCTGGTGAGTTGGCAGTTAGGTTTACATGCTGAGAAGTGGGAGGAAAAGTAGTAATGATTAAAAATACATTTGAGTGCTACTCTTGCCTCTGGCTGGTTTACCTTGGACATCATAAACCCTTTTTTTCAGGATCTAATATTTGGGAGTATGCTTGAGAAAACAGAGCTTCAGGAAAAGCTAAGAACGATCTCTTTTTGGCTGACTCATTCTGACTTTAAAGTAGTATGTCTTTATAGAACATGGTAAGAGTTCCAAGTCTGCTTTTATATTTTCCATATTTCTTATTACAGGAAAAAATAATACTGTAACCCATGCATTTGTTTAATTCCTCCTTTTATTTCACTGGGATAAGCACGGCATCCTTTTGCCATGAAAGAAGACATAGATAGCATAGCTTCCTTCTTAAGATCTTCTTGGTGTTCCTTTAGTTCCACAAACTGCGGAAACGGAGTTAGGATTATTATGAGACAAGTTGTGTCCATAAGCCTGGTTTTAAAGAGCATAGCTAGGAATAGGCACGCAAGAATATACCGTAGTGGTAGAATTATCTCAGAAAGAATACAGACTTGGATTAGAAATCTGTACAAGAAAGATATTTAACCTCTTAAAACAGTTTTTAAATATTTATTTTTAGAGATGGGGGGGGTCTCACTACGTTTCCCAGGCTGGCCTTGAACTCCTAGACTCAAAGAATCCTCCTGCCTTGCTGTGACTACAGGTGCACACCACTGCATCCTGCAAAGATATCTCACATCTTGGAGCTTACATTTCTCCATGTAAAATGGTGATAATGCTTGCCCTATGGTGTCTTCATTATAATTTTTTTAAAAATTGCAACTGTGAAAGTACTCACGTTATACTTGGTGCAGATTCGGAACTCTAGCACTTTCCACAGGTGTATTGGCTTAATTAGCAAATTCGTCCTCTCTATTCTCAGGCCATTATCATTCTTTTTTTTTTTTTTTTTTTTTTTTTTTTGAGTTGGAGTCTCACTCCGTCGCCCAGGCTGGAGTGCAGTGTCACACTCACAGCCGGTCACCCCAGTGTCGACCCGCTGGGCTCTGGCGATCCACCTCAGCCTTCCAAGTAAACAGAACTATAGGCACGTGCTACCATGCCCGGCTAATTGTTTAATTTATTGTAGAGATGAGGTCTCGCCAAATTGCCAGGGATGGTCTCGAACCCGCGGGCTCAGGCAGTCCACTCACCTCAGCCTCCCAAAGTGCTGGGATTACAGACTTGAACCACCACACCTGGCCTCTCAGGCCATTTTCTTTCTTTTTCTTTTCTTTTTGAGTTGGAGTCTCACTCTGTCGCCCAGAGTGGAGTGCAGTGGCCGCTCCCGGCCACCGCAGCCTCGACCTGCTGGGCTCCGGCGATCCTTCCGCCTCAGCCTTCCGAGTAGCTGGAATTACAGGCGCGTGCTACCACGCCCGGCTGATTTTTGATTTATTGTAGAGATGAGGTCTCGCCAAGTTGCCCAGGTGGGTCCCGAACCCACGGGCTCAGGCAGTCCACTCACCTCAGCCTCCCAAAGCGTGGGATTACGGGCTGAGCCACCAAGCCCGGCTTCTCTCAGGCCATTTTCAAAGTGCAAATCTTGTTTTCTGCAATTTCTCCCTCCAGATCTTACTGCTAAATCTTAGGACTTACTAATCAGAGCTTTCTTGTTCCTTTTCAGATTCGCACCTGAGACATTTTCAAAATCCCCCTCTCCGTTTTATATCATGCAACCTGTGAGCTTAGTCCCACAATGGCCCATGGCTCTACTTGGCTCTGTTTTCCTCCAAAACACAACCGCTCCCTGAATCAGGGTACCTGCTCTGTATCCCCAGTCCAGTTCTCCCGCCTGGCTGACTACCGGGAACACTGGGAAGCTCTTGAAACATTCAGATTTGTGCCGATTCTGTTTCATTAGCTCACCACCAAATGTGCACGGTGCCGTGGCACACATTTAGTCAGACGAGCTCACCTCCAACTCAAAGGACGCACTCGTTTTTTTTCCATCTTCTTTCAATTACTCTTAGTCAGCCTGTGAAATCTCAGTCCTCTTGTTCTTCTCATGACTAACTCCCTAGGCTTTTCCCTAGAGCTTCCAGCATGCCAGATCACACTGGTTCTCAAAAAACTTTCTCTAGTTCTAGTGCTCTTCCTTCTTCCATCTCTTCTCTATAAACTTGAAGGAACTATTCCTTCTCATCTGCTCTGGATGCTCTGTAGTGGAAGGCGTCTCTGGAGTCCTGTCTCTGAATATCCTCTGTGTAGTCAGTCTACCCCTGCTCTGACATTCCTGTTGGCCTTGGTTGCCACAGTAATGTCTTCTCCTGGTTAGCCTCCAGCTGCATTCAGAATCTAGAGAGAGCTAGTTGCCTGCCTGGGCTCCAGCCCTGGCCCGACCTTTTCCCCCGTTGGCAGGACTTGCCCCCAGGGTGTGGTGGCAGAGGGCTTTGCTGCTGCCATCCTCAGTGCTGCCAGCTGGGCCTGCCAGGGTTGCCATAGAGTTGGACTGCTGAGAAGGCTGTGGATACACTCTGGTCTCTGGACCCAGGCTGCAGCCTGCTTAACTGCAAGAGCGGCTCTGTGAGACTGACCTGGACCGAGGGGCCAGGGGCAAAGGCTTTCAGTTTTAGCTTGCCAGAGCTGTCAGTGCTCCCAAGAGATGCATAGGAGAATGGGGGGTCTGGGAGGAATGCTGGCATAGGGGCTAATGATGCTTTGCTTATGACCGGACGATCAGCTCCATGAATATGATGATTCCATACCTCCAGCCCTTTCTTCTCACCAGATGGAAGCCAGCAACTTACTGCCTGCTGGACACCTCCCTCCCCTGTGTCTTGCTTTAAAACAAAACTCTTCATCTTTTCTCTGAAACCTATTTCCTGCCCCACATGTCCTGATGTTTGTCAGCAATTCTTTCTCCTTACTACCTAGGCTTGAAAATATGGACTCATGTTGATTTTGGCTCCTCCCTATGTACCAGTCTTTGACCAATTCATTTTAATGGCTCCTTTGAAATGCCTCCTCCCTTCCTTTGCATTGATCGTTTGGGTGGTAAGCCATAAGAAATCAATAATATTGGCTGGGCTCAGTGGCTCAGCCTGTCATCCCAGCACTTTGGGAGGCCAAAGCGAGTGGGTTGCCTGAGCCCGTGGGTTTGAGAACAGCCTGGGCAACTTGGCAAGACCTCATCTTTAAAGGAAATAAAAAAATTAGCTGGACGTGATAGCGTGAGCCTGGAGTTCCAGCTACTTGGAAGACTGAGGCAGATGGATCGCCAGAGCCCAGCGGGTTGACGCTGGGGTAGCCATGACGGTGCCACTGCACTCCAGCCTGGGTGACGGAGTGAAACTTCAAATCAAAAAGAAAAGAAAGAAAGCAATAGTATTAAGATGTAGCATATATATTATATAGCTTATATCCTTGTACAGAGATATCTGAAAATACTACTTGCTCAAGTCAGTACCATACTCAAAACTTTCAATGAATACTCATTGCTTAAAAAGTACTTAACCAGAGTGACTTGGTGGCTCAGCCTGTCATCCCAGCACTTTGGGAGGCCGAGGCGAGTAGCTTGCCTGAGCCCACGGGTTCGAGACCAGCCTGGGCAACTTGGCGAGACCTCGTCTCTACAATAAATCAAAAATTATCTGGGCATGGTAGGACGCACCTGTAGTTCTGGCTACTTGGACGGCTGAGGTGGAAGGATCACTGGAGCCCAGCAGGTTGATGCTGGGGTGGCCGTGAGTATGCCACTGCACTCCAACCAGGCGACAGAGTGAGACTCCAACTCAAAAAAAACAACAACTTAATCTCTTGATTTTACCAGTCACAGTCCAGTCCTTGGTCACGTCTCTATTAGGCCCTCAATTTTTTCTTGGGAGGAATTTGTTGCTTTCGCCTCGGCCTCCCAAAGTGCTGGGATTGCAGGCTGAGCCACCGCGCCTGGTCCAACAAATCTTTGAGCCCTTTGGATGGTGCACTCTCAGGGTATCATTCACAAACTTGCCATCAACATTTCTGCTTCCTGCCTGGCCTGCCTTCTGCACTTTGTTTTCAATTCAAGTTTAGGTTAAACTTCATCTCCTTTCCCCCAAAGCCTTTTCAGGCAGCTCTAGTTTTCTGGTTTTCCCCATTCACGTTGACTTTTATTTTCCCTAATATCCACATTATTTCTTCTAGGTACCTTCTATTCCCTTTGTTTTGCCCTTTTGTTTAAGCAGACTTTATATTAGTATTTTTTTTCCTTGTATGTCTCTATTTGTTCCTTCAGGCCAAACTTCTGTTGTTGGTCCTTGATAAGCATCACCTGGGACCTTTTTAGAAATGTAAATATTCGGGCCCCACAGCTAGGACTATAGAATTAAAATTGGGGTGGTAGGGTCCAACATTTGTGCCTTAACAAGCTCTCCAGGGGATTCTGATGTTCCTAGAAGTTTGAGAACCACGACTCCACCTCAGTGATTTGAGAATGAGAAACGGTTCTCATGCTGCCTGTTTATTTCCCAAGGATACTGCAAGATATTTGGGACCTTTTTCTGATGATGTGTTTGAAAGTCCTAGAAAAACTCTTAAGCCTTCACTGCATATATATGCAATGCTTTATTTTTACCCTATTTTAAAAAAAGAATTATATTTGAACCACCTTAAAGAGATGATAAAATGGAAAATCAGACAAAGAAAAGGGAGGCAAATATACTAACCATAAGGCTTACTATTGTTCTTATAGTGTCTCTGAGATTCCTGGCCGCTGGGAAAAGAAGGAAATTCATGTCTTTCTCGTCCCAAGTCTTCTAGAGGAAGTCAAAATTCTATTGGTAAATTCAAGAAAAATTTTCTTGTGGGGAACCTTATAGAAGGGCTCCTCGGAGAGACAAAAGATAAAATCCTCAGCAAAGATTTATAAAATATGCCCCAGTGGTATTCACATGGCTAGTTTATGTTTATTATCACCATTTAGAATTTGTGCCCACGCTTAGCATGCAAGAAAGAGAAGCTATTCACTAAATCTGTGACAGGAGCTTACTCGGCCATTCCTCATAATTGGACAACTGGAAGGGAGTGTTAATTTCTCCTGCAAGCCAGTCACCAGGAAATAATAGGATTGTCTTAGATTGTGATCTGTTCTGGCTGGACCCTGTTGGAGACAGGAAAGGTGTGATAGGGTGGGCCATAATCTATAGTAAAAGAATAAACACCTAAGGGAGGGCAGCTCTGAGAGGTCCTAGACTCTCTCTGACACCAAAGCTGAACAAGGAGAGTTTGGTCGGTACAGGGTTCCACCTCAAGTAGAAACCAAATGCAGTGAGGTTGGATCTGGAAAACTAGTGCTTTTACTGTGAGGGTGGGGTGCTTTTACTTGGTGCTTGATAATAAAGGACAGAATAAGGCTTTTCTGAAATTGGGAATTTAAACCAACATCATTGCATAAGCTCAGGGATGATTTTATTTTTTATTATTTATTTATTTTTTGAGTTGGAGTCTCGCTCCTTCGCCCAGGCTGGAGTGCAAGTGGCCGTGAGTGTGCCGCTTTACTGCAGCCTGGGCCTCCACCAGCTGGGCTCTGGCGATCCTTCTGCCTCAGCCTTCCAAGGAGTCGGAACTATAGACATGCGCTACCATGCCCGGCTATTTTTTATTTTATGGGAGAGATGAAGTCTTGCCAAGTTGCTCGGACTGGTCTCAAACCCGCGGGCTCAGGCAATCCACTCGCCTCGGCCTCCCAAAGTGCTGGGATGACAGGCTGAGCCACCAAGCCCGGCAGGGATGATTTTAGATAGGACTGGCATGCAAGTGAATTTATCTTTAGTAGGTCCTGATCCACTTAGGGTATGATTCTGTATCCACGAGCTGAGTCCTGTTCTCCTAAATTTGGCAATCCATGTGCAAACCAGTTGGGAGAAGAGGGGAACTGAGTTCCTAAGCATTAACCGATTCTTGGCTACAAAATGCTTTTAACCCCTTTGTTTTAAATGTAAAAAATATATGCTATGTCATGCATAAGACATACCTATGTACATAGCACTCTCAGTTCCTAAAGCACTTTCATGCATTATCTCATCTGAGGAGCTCTTGCAACTAGTTATCAGAGTCTGGAATTCCATAGAATCTGGAATCCTGACTCTAAATTGTGTGATCTTCATCACTTATTTATAGAGACTCATTATAATGCTGTCTTCAGGAAAATTACTTGTGCAGAATTACTTATGAGACCCCAACTTGAAAAAATACAATTTGTATAAATTTAAGAGGTGAGGGCTATTTCAGAGGAGTGACATATGCATTTCTCAAGTCTTGTTCAACTCCGAGTCCCAATTTCCATGGTGTTGTTTACTGAGTGTCTATTGCCTACTAGGTACTGTGCTAGGTTAACAACCATTTTGCAAATGAGGATACTGTCATACCAAGATATTACATTCTTTATCCAAGCTCTCACAGAAAGACTCGCTTTTTAAAATTATTATTATTATTATTATATATTTTTTGAGTCTGAGTCTCACTCTGTCACCCAGGCTGGAGTGCAGTGGCATACTCACGGCCACCCCAGGGTCGACCTGCTGAGCTCAGGCGATCCTTCCACCTCAGCCTTCCGAGTAGCCGGAACTACAGGTATACACCACTGCACACAGCTAATTTTTTGATTTATTGCAGAGACAAGGTCTCACCAAGTTGCCCAGGCTGTTCTCGAACCCATGGGCTCAGGCAATCCCCTCACCTCGGTCTCCCAAAGTGGATCCTTCCACCTCAGCCTTCCGAGTAGCCGGAACTACAGGTATACACCACTGCACACAGCTAATTTTTTGATTTATTGCAGAGACAAGGTCTCACCAAGTTGCCCAGGCTGTTCTCGAACCCATGGGCTCAGGCAATCCCCTCACCTCGGTCTCCCAAAGTTCTGGGATTACAGGTTTGAGCCACCGCGCCTGACCAGACTAGCTTTTTTTAGATAGGGTATTTCAGACAGATCTTCCACTAGAAGAGAAGGAGAGAAAGAAACAATATTAACAGTCGCAATAATAATAATGACACCTGACTCAGTGGTGCTTTGTCAAACATGTTACGTGCGTTATCATGTCTAATCATCACAACCACCCTGTGAGATGAGTCTTAGTCACCCAGTTTTACTGTGGAGGAAACAAGTTCAGAGGCTCTAAAGGATATGCCTGGGGTAATTCAGCTGAGACAGAAATCAATCCTGCCTGGAAACCTTAGGTTTCCACTATGTTCTACTGCCTCCCAGAGTGGAGCAGGAATAAGAACCATCAGATTGTTCACATGCAAATCAGTGAATTTGTCACTATCAAATTTCTGAAAAGGTTCCTCCCTAAATCTAAATAACTAAATTTAAGCATTTTCCAATTTTTTTTTTTTTTGAGTTGGAGTCTCTGTTGCCCAGGCTGGAATGCAGGGGCATGCTCGTGGTCACTGCAGCCTCGACCTGCTGGGCTCAGGCGATCCTTCCGCCTCAGCCTTCCCAGTAGCTGGAACCACAGGTGTGCGTCACCATGCCTGGCTAATTTTTTGATTGATTGTGGAGACGAGGTCTTGCCATGCTGTTCAGGCTGGTGTCAAGCCCCTGGGCTCAGGCAATCCTCTCACCTCCACGTCCCAAAGTGCTGTGATTACAGGTGTGAGCCACCCGGCTGGCTGTATTTTCCAAAATTTAAGGACTGAAAAGGAATCAATCTGTACAGTTGTTCCCCTAGAGTTTTCTAAGGTGACTTAGGCTTCTATTACATTTAAATTGAATATAAAACTTCTCATGATCTAGAGTGAGGGAAAAAATCAGTAACTGCATTATTTCCTCCAATCTAGTATTATTTCCTCTAATATAAAAATAGTTCAAACTCATCATTCCTCTTTCTGATCCTTTTCTTACATTCTTTAAGATACTATAATCATCTTTACATATAATGATCAAGGTGAGAAAAATAAGCAAGGCGAGGAAAGGAAATTCTTCTGCTTTCTGGAATGTAGTTGGCCTGAGTCTGTGAAAAGAATGCACAGAGGATTAAATATACTTCCCCCCGTAACTTGTGCTCGTTGGTTCCCACCTCCCAGCAAGACCAGCTACGTAATTTGCAGACCCTGTGCAAAGTGAAAACTAGGATAATTAAGAATTCCAAGACAGCAACAGCAGGGCATAAGTGGGCATTGAAGGCCTTCCTAAGAGGGACCCCTTACGTGACTGCATAGATTATAAGCTCAGGATGCCAGCCCTGCCATCCAGTACCATTTTAGCTCCAAGGATGCAGCAGTCACACACTTAGTTTGGTTCAGCCAACGGATAAATATCTTCAGGGAGCAATCAGTTGGGCCACTTAGTGTTGTCCAGCTAAGGAGTCCCTGAAGATACTGGTATCGAAGTCATGTAAGGCATCTTGTCTCTGATACAAGAACTTTCAATAGGCATATCATTGTTACATGTTGCTTCCTTGTAAAAACGATCCATGCGTTGTGTTTGTTAATAATCACATAGAATATTTTCTTTCTTTTTTTTTGTCAGAGTCTCACTCCATTGGCCAGACTAGAATGCGGTGGCACACTCATGGCCACCCCAGCATCGACCTGCTGGGCTCAGGTGATCCTTCTGCTTCAGCCTTCCAAGTAGCCGGAGCTACAGGCATGTGCTACCATGCCTAGCTTATTTTTTGGTTTATTGTAGAGGCGAGTTCTCACTAGGTTGTCCAGGCTGGTCTCGAACCCCTGAGCTCAGGCAATCCTCTTGTCTCGGCCTCCCAAAGTGCTGGGATTACAGGCTTGAGCCACCGTGCTTGGCCTAGAATATTTTCTTTTTTGAGTATTTTTGAGTTGGAGTTTCACTCTGTGACCCAGGCTGGAGGGCAGTGGCACGCTCAAGGCTACCCCAGCGTTGAGCTGCTGGGCTCAGGTGATCCTTCTGCCTCAGCCTTCCAAGTAGCCAGAACTACAGGAGCGCACTATCTAACATTTTCAAATGTCAATATCATAAATTAGAATAGCAGTATCAACTTTTAATTTTATATAAAAACACACCTATATAAGAAGTATGTATACACACACATGTATATATATATATTTTTTTTTTTGTCAAAGAAAGGTTATATTTAGCATATGATCTTGGTGATTATCATTGCTTAGTAGGCTCAGAGGGGCACTGAGGCGGAGGGAGACCATGGGACCTGGGTGGCACAGGAAGTACAGCACTGTTCTGAGAGTTGTTTCTGCTCTGTGCACACCACAAACAGGGGAGGGAGGGTTGCTGGGAGGGTGGCAGAAAGTTCAAACCCATGAATAGTACATGTCTTCAAGGTAGAATTCTAGATATCTATATATCTATGTCTATAAACATGCAATCTTCTAAATGAGACTTTTCTGGAAAAATTATTTCAATAGTTAGAATAATTATATTTTAGGTGAAAATTTAAAAGTCTCCCTTGCCGGTTAAAATTTAAACTACTAACAAGTAGAGAAAATACAAATATAAATCCTTGAATTACCTCTTTTCCATGTAGATTTGTACTCAGGACCCTGAAAATAAGGCAAAGGGAAATTTAAACAGGATAATCAATACAAAACAGAACAACCCAACAGCAACAAAAATCCACACTTCAACAATTCATCACTTTAAAAAAGATAGACCTTTAATGGGACCTTGACAAATAAATAATTCATCTGGTTTAAATCTTTTATTTTTATTTTATTTATTTATTTTTGAAATTTGAGTTGGGAGCCGGGCTCGGTGGCTCAGCCTGTAATCCTGCGCCTTTGGGAGGCTGAGGTAAGTGGATTGCCTGAGCCCGCGGGTTCGAGACCCCCTGGGAGCGAACCTCATCTCTACAATAAATCAAAAAATCAGCGGGCGTGGTAGGCTGCCTGTAATTCCGGCTACTGGGAAAGGGCCCGAGGCGGAAGGATCGCCGAGCCCAGCAGGTCGAGGTTGCGGTGGCCGGAAGCGGCCACTGCACTCCAGTCTGGGCGACAGAGTGAGACTCCAACTCAAAAGAAAAAAAAAAAAAATTGAGTTGGAGTCTCACTCCGTCGCCCAGGCTGGAGTGCAGTGGCAGGCACGCTCATCGGCCACCAGAGCCTCCATCTGCTGGTCTCTGGCAATCCTTCTGCCTCAGCCTTCCAGTAGCTGGAACTACAGACGTGTGCTACCACGTTTCTATTTTTTATTTTATTGTAGAGACAAGGTCTTGCCAAGTTGCCCGGGCTGGTCTCGAACCCATGGGCTCAGGCAGTCCACTCACTTCGGCCTCCCAAAGTGCTGGGAAACAGGCTGAGCCACCAAGCCCAGCCTGGTTTAAATCTTTTAAATGAAATGACCGGTTTTCCTTGGAGGGCTCTGGGGTGGAAGAAGTGGTGAGAAACAATTCTATAAAATTGTTACCGAGAAAAATGATCCCTTTCTTTGACATAAGTTTTGTACTGAGCTTGCTGATGGCCAAGTCTGCTTGTTAAATGTCATCTTGGAAAGCATACCTTTTTAAGTATGGAATATAGTCAATAAGATCAGCCATGGATCAAGCACCATGAGATTTCAAATTTATTGATAAGGTTAGAAAAAGTTAGTGGGACATAGTGGCTCATGCCTATAATCCCAGCTACTTGGGAAGCTGAGGCAGGAGGATTGTTTGAGCTCAGGAGGTCGAGGATGCAGTGAGCTATGATCCCACTGCTTTCCAGCCTGGGTGACAGAGTGAGACCCCATCTCTAAAAACAAACAGACAGACAAACAAAAGCAACAACAACAAAATAGTTAAAATAAATAAAGGGATATATTTTAGAAATAAATGGGTACAGAAAACCGAGAGAAGGACTAGCTGCATGGGAAAGCATACTGCTCAGAAAAAAACCAACAGATCACCCATAACAAAACACAATTTATGGGGAAAAGGCTAACAGAAATATATTACATATTTTAAGGGGGTAGATTGAATGTCTTTACAGGTATGCAGTGTTAGAAATACTGGTTCAGTACTCAACAACTATTGACAGTGGTGCATGCCTGTAATCCCAGCTATACGGGGGGGCTGAGGTGGGAAGATCACTTGAGCCCAGGAGCTTGAGGACAGCCTGGGCAACATGTCAACACCCTGTCTCAAACACAAAACAGACAAAAATTAAATTTGTTTCCCTTTTTTTTTTTTGGAGTTGGAGTCTCACTCCGTCGCCCAGGCTGGAGTGCAGTGGCACCCTCATGACCACCCCAGCGTTGATCTATTTGCCTCAGCCTTCCAAGTAGCCAGAACTACAGGCACACACTATCATGCCCTGCTAATTTTTTGATTTATTGTAGAGATAAGGTCTTGCCAAGTTGCCCAGGCTGTTCGCAAACCCATGGACTCTGGCAGTCCTCTCACCTCGGCCTCCCAAAGTGCTGGAATCACAGGCCTGAGCCACTGCTCCCAGCTGATGTTGGTTCTTTTTTTTGTTTGTTTGTTTGTTTTGAGTTGGAGTCTCACTCTGTCGCCCAGACTGGGGGTGCAGTGGCCGCTCCCAGCCACCGCAGCCTCGACCCTGGGCTCCGGCGATCCTTCCCCTCAGCCTTCCAAGTAGCCGGAATTACAGGCATGCGCAACCACGCCCCGGGTGATTTTTTGATTTATTGTAGAGATGAGTCTCGCTGCCCAGGGGGTCTCGAACCCGCGGGCTCAGGCAATCCACTCACCTCAGCCTCCCAAAGGCGCGGGATTACAGGCTGAGCCACCGAGCCCGGCTTGATGTTGGTTCTTTAAATACAAACTGAACTTGATGATTCAGAAAGATAGTTTTGGCATGAAGTGTAAGTAAAAGTTCAATCTGGCCTTACATAGTCAACATTATATGCTGTAGTGACTTCATTTTCTGGGGTCGGATATAATATTTATCCTACATATTTATTCGATGAAGCATTCATTGAGCATGTAGTGAGTGCCAGGCACTGAGCAAGTCTCAGGGATGTGAAGGAGGAAATGACATACAAAGACGTGATAAAAGACGAGGTAGGGCTGGATGAGGTTTCCACGCCTGTGAGAGGATTGCTTGAGCCCAGGAGTCTGAGATAAGCCTAGGGAACATAGTAAGACCTCACCTCTTTTTATTTTATTTTAAGGATGTGAGGTGCAATTCAGGGTTAGGTATACAAACGTTGATTATGCAGGTATCCTTGTTGATGAGGTATGTCCCTCCCTCCCCTGGCAGTTTCCCTCAACTGCCAATCCCACCCCCCTCCCTTGGCAGTTTCCTGCTACTGCCAATCCCTTTCTTATACTATTATGATAATTGTTCAAGGTCCACTTATGAGGGAGAACATATGGGACTCCGTTCTTTGTTTCTGTGATAGATCACTCAGTATGGTAGACTTTAAGTCCATCCAAGTTGCTGTGAAGTCCGTGTGTTTGTCTTTCTTTATGGCTGCATAATATTCCATTGTGTATATATACCACTTTTAAAAATCAAGTCCAGTTTCGATGGGCAGCATGGTTGGTTCTATGTTTTTGCTAGTGTGAGTAGAGCAGCAACAAACATGCGTGTGCAGGTATCTTTTTTGTAGAATGATTTGAGTTCCTCTGGGTATGTTCCCAATAGGGGAATTGCTGGTCATATGGAAAGTCAATTTCTAGTTCTTTCAGAAATCACCATACTGTCTTCCAAAGGTTGCACTAGTTTGTATTCTCACCAGCAGGAGAAGCTTCCTTTTTCTCGCTCCTTGCCAGCATCTGTTGTTGTTTGTTTTATTACTGATGGCCATTCTTACTGGGGTTAGGGGGTGTCTAAATGTGGTTTTGTTTGCATTTCTTGATGATGAGTGAGGCTGAGCACTTTTTCATGTGTCTGTTGGCTGCCCGTGTATCTTCTTTTGAGAAGTGTCTATTCATGTCTTTTGCCCACTTTTTTTTTTTTTCGAGTTGGAGTCTCACTCTGTCGCCCAGACTGGAGTGCAGTGGCATGCTCCCGGCCACCGCAGCCTCACCCTGCTGGGCTCTGGTGATCCTTCTGTCTCAGCCTTCCAAGTAGCCAGAACTACAGGTGCACGCTACCACGCCCGGCTAATTTTTGATTTATTGTAGAGATGAGGTCTCACCAAATTGTCCAGGTGGATCTCCAACCTGTGAGCTCAGGCAGTCAACTCGCCTCGGCCTCCCAAAGTGCTGGGATTACAGGCTGAGCCACCGAGCCTGGGCTTGCCCATTTTTTAATGGAGTTATTTGTTTTTTTTCCTTTCGGCACGTTTGAATTCCTTGTAGATCCTAGATGTTAGGCCTTTGCCAGATATACGTTGGCAAATATGTTTTTCCCCGTTGTGGGGTGTTCCCTGCTCTCTTGATGGTTTTTTTTGCTTTGCAGAAGCTCATCAGTTTGATGAGGTCCCACTTGTCTGTCTTATTTTTTTTTTTTTTTTTTGAGTTGGAGTCTCACTCTGTCGCCCAGACTGGAGTGCAGTGGCCGCTCCCCGGGCCCCCGCAAACCCCGACCTGCTGGGGTCCGGCGATCCTTCCGCCTCAGCCTTCCCAGTAGCCGGAATTACAGGCAGGCGTACCACGCCCCGGGTGATTTTTTTATTTATTGAAGATGAGGTCTCGCTGTCCCAGGCGGGTCTCGAACCCCGGGCTCAGGGAATCCACTCACCTCAGCCTCCCAAAGGCCGGGGGTACGGCTGAGCCACCGAGCCCCCGGGTTGTCTTATTTCTTATGGTCTGGGCACTTAGGGTTCTGATCAGGAATTGGTTGCCAGTTCCAATTTCCATAAGGGTGGTTTCCTGTGTTTTTTAAGATTCTCACAGTTTGAAAAAAATTAACTGGACATGGTGACATGTACCTGTATCTAGCAAGTTACTCAAGAGGCTGAGTCAGAAGAACTGCCTGGGGCCAGGAGATTGAGGCAGCGGTAAGTCATGATGGTACCAATGCACTCCAGCCTGGGCAACAGAGTAAGACTCTGACTCAAAACAAACCAAAACAAAATAAATATAAACAACAACAAAAACAAGACATGCACAAGGCATTGAGAGGAAAATCTACCCAGAACAAGCCACCTGAATGGGTGGCAGAGATGCTATTTGGAAGACTTTGGGTTGTCTCCCTACGTGATGAGGTGAATAGTATAGAGTAAGTGGGAGTGGATCAAGCTGGGAGCAGGGGTGGTGGTTGGGGTGGTAAGTAGAGGCAAAGTGCAAAGTCATCGAGATGAGAAACATGTTGATGGTGTGAGCTTGGAAACACAAGTCATGTACTGCTTTGGAAACTAAATTGTCAGGTGGAGACTTATGGGGCACGGGCTTGGTGAGGTACACTGCATGGCTTGTTGGTACAATGGTGAGGTACAAGGCATGAAGATATGGAAGGGCTTTATCTTTATTTTATTTATTTATTTTTTTTTTTTTACAGATGAACATTAGCAGGGAGGTTTGAAATTTGTATTTGTATTTTTTGAGTTGGAGTCTCGCTCTGTTGCCCAGGCTGGAGTGCAGTGGCACCCTCCTGGCCACCGCAGCCTCGATCCTTCTGCTTCAGCCTTCCCAGTAGCTGGAACTACAGGCGCGTGCCACCATGTCCGGCTAAACAACTAAATTACTTACACAAAGCTGTGGCAGGGTATAAACAAACCATGAATTCTAATGCAGTCCCTTGGAGCTAAGGGATGCTTTTATCCGCCTAAGACCTAAAGGGTCTGACTACTAGAACCTAGAGACAGAGGGCTGTGTGGAGAGGGCTGCCCAATGAGAACTGTGACTTCGCTCAAGGATAGGGCAGTGGTTGTCCTGTTGTAGCCCTGCAGGGGGGGTGAAGAAGACGTAAGCACGTGACCTCACTTTTGTCTCTTCCTCTGATCTCATTGGGATTGCTGGGATTGTTTGCTGATCAAGCCCCAACGGAAGCAGAAGCAAAAGACAAAAAGGACCACTGATGTAGTTTGTACAGGTTACAGGTAATCCTCTTAGGGCAAGGGGGGAGGTCGGGAGTTTCAGGAGGGGAAATCAGGAGTTATCCAGCCTGATGGTAGTGAGGAACATAGTGAGATCTGTCATGAACAGGTGGACTTTAAAGAGCTTTCAAGGAGCATCAGAAGGCTATATTTAGGGAGAGATTAGGCCTTGGAAGCAGAAATGCCTGTGTTTGTATCTGAGTTACCTTTTACTAGATGTGTGAATCTGGACTCTTTTCTAACTTCTCCGTGCTTCAATTTACTCATCTGTAAAATGAAGGCTAGTGGCTGGGCTCGGTGGCTCAGTCTGTGATCCCAGCACTTTGGGAGGCCGAGGCGAGTGGACTGCCTGAGCCCGTGGTTTCGAGACCCGCCTGGGCAACTTGGCGAGACCTCGTCTCTACAAAAAATAAAAAATTAGCCGGAGGTGATAGTGTGTACCTGTAGTTCTGGCTACTTGGAAGGCTGAGCCAGAAGGATCGCTGGGGCCCAGCAGGTCAATGCTGGGATGGCCGTGAGCATGCCACTGCACTGCAGCCTGGGCAACAGAGTGAGACTCCAACTCAAAAAAAAAAAAAAAAATGAAGGCTAGTAATAGTACCTACCTCAAAAAGCTGTTGTGAATTAGAAGTGATTTACACATATAAAGTATTTAAAATGGTGCCTGGCACATGGAAAGCACTAAATAAACATCTGCTGTTGTTTGCTGTTATCCATATGGAAATAGTAAACTGACAGGTGAATATATGAATCTGAAGGTCAGGGAAGAAGGGAGATTAGATTCACAAAGTTTTAAGGGAAGTTATGATACTAGCTATAGATTATCCGGGGAGGATGTCCAGAGTAGCACTGGCCCACGAAAATATAATGCAAGCCACATATGTGATTTTAAAATTTGAAATTTAAAAAAGAACAAAAGGCTGGGTGCGGTGGCTCAGCCTGTCATCCCAGCACTTTGGGAGGCCGAGGCGAGAGGATTGCCCAAGCCCTGGGGTTCGAGACCAGCCTGGGCAACTTGGTGAGACCTCGTCTCTACAATAAATGACAAAAAATTCAGCCGGGCGTGGTGGCATGCATCTGTAGTTCCAGCTACTTGGAAGGTTGAGGCGGAAGGATTGCCTAAGCCCAGCAGGTCGAGGCTGCGGGGGCCATGAGCACGCCGCTGTACTCCAGCCTGGGCAACAGAGTGAGACTCCAACTCAATAATAATAATAATAACAATAATAAGCAAAAAAACTGTGAAATTAAAAAAACTAAAGAGGAGCATCTGAAATTTTGAAAATATTTGTGTTTAACACAGTATTTCCAGACTGTTACAATTTCAACCTGTGCTCAACATTTTAAAAATTGAAATGACTTACTTTTGTCTTTATGTTTTGTGCTCAGTTTCTGAAATTCGGCCTGTGTTTTTTTTTACTTACAGCGATTCTCGGTTTGGAATCGAATATTTCAGAACGCTCCCTAATCACGTGTGGCCAGTGGCTACTATGTTAGACAGTGCTGATCTAGAGTCAGGAAAACAAGATTAACAGAGGCTCCCTGAACAATACTCGTATGAAAGGCTCTGTGGCAGGATAAAGAAACGAGAATGGGCTGGGCATGGTGGCTCATGCTTGTAATCTCGGCACTTTGGGAGGCTGAGGTGGGAAGATCACTTGAGGCCAGGAGTTCGAGACCAGCCTGGGCAACGTAGCGAGACCCTGTCTTTAAACAAAAATCAAATACATTAGTGGAGCATGGTGGTGCGTGCTGCTTGTAGTCCCAGCTCCCTGGGAGGCTGAGGAGGGAAGATCGCTTAAGCCTAGGAGCTCAAAACTGTGGTGAGCCGTGAACATGCCACTGCACTCCAGTCTGGGAGATAAGAATCAAGAAAAAAAGAAACCAGAATGAAAAAAGGAAAGGATGCAAGCGTCAGAAGAGTGTGATACTGCAGACATTCAGGGCGTCGAGACTTTTTAGTGGTTTTAGAGAATTTCAGATAGAGCAACCAGTTCAGTAAGAACAGTGCTATAGGCCGGGCTCGGTGGCTCAGCCTGTAATTCCACCATTTTGGGAGGCTGAGGCGAGTGGATTGCCTGAGTCCATGGGTTCAAGACCAGCCTGGGCAACTTGACGAGACCTCTATGATAAATAAAAAATTAGCCCGGTAAGACTCCGACTCAAAAAAAAAAAAGAAAAAAAAAAAAGTGTTATAAAACATCCAGTGCATTTTCAAATAGAAGATTGCTAGTGATGAGGAAGAAATTGTTTTCATAATAAAAATGGTACCTAGCCGGGCTGGGTGGCTCAGCCTGTAATCCCCGCCTTTAAAAGGTGGGTAAAGGGGCCCCCGGGCCCGGCCCGGGGGGAACCCGGTTGGGAAAAGACCCCATTTTCTTTAAAATTAAAATTTTAAAAAAAGCCGGGCCGGGGGTAGCGCCTGGCCCGTTTCCGGCTTGGAAGGCTGAGGCGGAAAGGGTCGCCGGGGCCCCGCAGGTCGGGGGCTGCGGTGGCCCGGGGGCGGCCACTGCACTCCAGTCTGGGCGACAGAGATCCCAAATTACTTTCATTCAAGGATCCTCCCTACTGATCTCCTTGCCTATAGTCTTATAGTTTCATTCACCTCCTCCACACTTGAACCATAGTTATCATATTAGGTCACTCATATCATTAATACCAGAAATTATTTCTCTGTTTAGCAAACATTTATTGGGGCCAACTTGTACACTTGTTTATTCTTCAGCAATCACTCTGTTCTTGTCTCTTTCCCCCTTTTTTTTGAGTTGGAGTCTCACTCTGTCACCCAGGCTGGAGTGCAGTGGCACGCTCCCGGCCACCCCAGTGTCGACCTGCTGGGCTCTGGCGATCTTTCTGCCTCAGCCTTCCAAGTAGCTGGAACTACAGGCGTGCACCACCACGCCTGGCTAATTTTTGATTTGTTGTAGAGGTGAGATCTTGCCAAGTTGCCCAGGCTGGTGTCGAACTTGCGGGCTCAAGCAGTCCACTCGCCTTGGCCTCCCAAAGTGCTGGGATTACAGGCTGAGCCACCGAGCCTGGCCGAGACCTAGAATCATTGTAGCTTTATTTGTTCTATGAGAATAAAGCAAACACAGAGAGGACAGCAGAACCAAGAGAATCAGAAAAATGAAGTCAGGGCCCAAATGAGAAGAAAACAAACTCTGGTCCAAGCTATGCCTAGAGTTTCTAAACAAACATTTTGTTACAGGAATGAATAAATGACCTTTATTTTTTTATTTTTTGAGTTGGAGTTTCACTCTGTTGCCACCGTAGTCTTGACCTGCTGGGCTTAGGCAGTCCTTCTGCCACAGCCTTCCAAGTAGCTGGAACTACAAATACATGCCACCACACCCCGGCTAATTTTTTGTGATTTATTGTAGAGATGAGGTCTCACCGAGTTGCCCAGGCTGGTCTTGAATCCCCGGGCTCAGGCAATACTCTCATCCTGGCCTTTATTTTTTAAGCCAGTTTGAGTTCCATTTTCTATTACTTGCAACCAAAAAAAAAAAGAAAGAAAGAAAGAAAGAAAAATATCTGCCCCAAGGCTTGTCATGTGCCAGGATTTATACTAGAAACTTGAGATCATTTCACTACTTATAATTCTTCAGTGGTTCTCTTTGCCGATAGTAATGTTGATGATTAGGATAACCACATATAGGACAGTCTCAATTTCTTTTCAAGAAGTTTCGGCCAGGCTTGGTAGCTCAGCCTGTCATCCCAGCACTTTGGGAGGCCGAGACGAGTGGATTGCCTGAGCCCGCAGGTTCGAGACCAGCCCAGACAACTCGGTAAGACCTTGTCTCTACAATACATTAAAAAAAAAAATTATCTGGGTGTGGTAGTGTGCGCCTGTAGTTCCGGCTACTTGGAAGACTGAGGCAGCAGGATCGCCGGAGCCCAGCAGGTCGACGCTGGGGAGGCCGTGAGTGTGCCATGGCACTCCAGCCTGGGCAACAGAGTGATACTCCAACTCAAAAAAAAGATGTTTCAAGCACAACAATGTCCTCCAGGAAACGACCTTGCCTGGCTGCACCCCCTGTGGCATTTTACCTTCAGATACAACTTAACTCTTTGTATTTTTTAAAACTTGCTCTGGAGGCTTTAAAATATGGTCAAAAATTATTTGAAACTTTTCCAATTGTGATGTGATGCATATGTCTCCTCCCTGGAATCTTAGTTGGCTTATGACTGTTTTGGTCAAGGGATTATGTAGAAATGATATGTAAGTGGCTTCTAAAACTAGATCACAAGACATAGTGCAGGCTACCCCAGGTTTTCTTGAAATACTCTCAAGATGCTTCCTCGTGGGGCATTTGCTCTTGGGACCCACCCACCATACTGTGGGAATTTCAAGCCACAGAAAGAGGCCACCTGTAGGTCCTTCTACTCAGGGTTCCAGCGGAGTCCAGCCTTTGAGTGATGCCACACAAGCACCAGTCATGTGAGTGAAGAAATCTTCAGGTGATTCCACTCCCCAGGCATCTGAGTCACCTAAAACCATTTCTATATTTCTAGAGTTTTTCTAGATGAGGACCAAGGTATGCAGCAAAATCAAGCTGTTCCTGCTCCCCTCATCTGAATTCCTGTTTCACAAATCCATGAACATTAAAAAAAAAAGATTCTTGTTTTTAACACTATTAAGTTTGGGATCCTTTGATCCTTTGATATACAGCAATAAATACTTGCAACAGAATTTGGAATTTGCAGCTATGTGGCAGAAACACCTTTCCCTTTGTTGCACAAATTTTCATCTTTTTTTTTTTGGAGTCAAAGTCTCACTCTGTCACCGAGACTGGAGTGCAGGGGCATGCTCACAGCCACCGCCGCCTTGACCTGCTGGACTCAGGTGATCTTTACGCCTCAGCCTTCCAAGTATTTTTTTGATTTATTGTAGAGACAAGATCTCACCATGTTACCCAGGCTGGTCTCCAATTCCAGGGCTCAGGCAATCCTCTCGCCTTGGCCTCCCAAAGTGCTGGGATTGCAGGCATAAGTCACTGCCTCCGGCCAAATTTTCATCTTAACCTACAAGTTGGGAATAAAACTCTGTCACCTCAGTGAAATCTTCTTGTACACAGTAACCTTGTGTTTTCCTTTTTATGTTTTCATAAGTAATTTGTAAGCTTATAAATTATCTTGAAGGATTTTAACTGTGTGAGGTCTGTTTCTGCACTGGAGTATACACTCCTTAAGGATAGATAGGAATCATGTCTTTTGGCTTTCTAGCCTCAGGATCTGATCGTAGTGCCTAGTACATAGGTGTCTGATAAGTGCAGTAAAATGGTATTCTATGCTAGAAGCGCTAGAGAGTTCAAATATAACCCTGTGAAAAACTGTGAAGGATCTGAAAAGTGTTACAGAGTTGAGGGACAATATTGTCAAGACCTGTAAAGGGGATGAGATTTTACCCTACATGCAAACTATGAGGTTAGCCTGCCACAATTTCATGGATGTTGGCAGAGACATGAGTCTCCTTGATTAGAGACAAAATAATGTATTAATCATGACAATATTGGTGGAGACAGAGTGTCAACTTTTCTGTTCATTCCCCAAGCCCTAATTTCTACAAAGTGATGCAAAAAGGCCAAGTGAAGCCTGAATATATAATGGATCGCATTATAGGAGAGGAACTGTGAGTCTAGGGAAATGGACTCTTCTACAATGGCCGGTAAACCTGTTTGCCCTTTGCCCTAAACGGAGACATTAGTTTTATTACACTGGACAGTAAACAAACCTACCCTTGGCCCTGGAGGAAAACAGTATCTCTATCTTCCAAGGCTATCTGCTATGCAAACATTCTTGAAAAGATAGTCTGAAACAAAGTAAGCCATTTCACTGGCAAGATGAGCAGAAATTTAACAGATACCATAGCGTTGTCTCCTAAAATACATAAAAGAGAAAATAGTCTATATTTGTGATTTCTCAGATCATGAAAGGCTTCAAAGAGGAGGTGATAGTTAAGCTGAGTCTTGAAATATACCAGTAGGTCTTCACCAGACGGAGAGTATTACAGGACATTTCATGGAGCTGGAGCAATGAGGAAACGTAAGAAGGAACTGGAGGTGGTTTTATATGGATAAGGTATGAGGGAAGAAGAGGTTGAGCATTGCAGGCAGAAAGAACAGCACGAGTAGAATGGGGACGTTAAGGTGCCCAGTAAACTGAAGTAATCATAGTGGATCTCTGGACATGATGATCAGTGTAATACTCATCAAAATAAATATGTTAAGAGTGACATAGCGGCTGGGCTCGGTGTCTCAGCCTGTAATCCCAGCACTTTGGGAGGCCGAGGCGAGTGGATTGCCTGAGTCCACGGGTTCGAGATCAGCCCGGGCAATTTGGAGAGACCTCGTCTCTACAATAAATTAAAAAATTAACCGGGCGTGGTAGCATGCACTTGCAGTTCTGGCTACTTGGAAGACTGAGGCAGAAGGATCACCAGAGCCCAGCAGGTCTACACTGGGGTATCCGTGAGTGTGTCACTGCACTCCAGCCTGGGCAACACAGTGAGACTCCAACTCAAAAAACAAAACCCCAAAAACAACAACAACAAAAAGAATGACATAGCAACTTTCAGTCTGTTGCCAGTTGCCAACTGTGAAGACTGGGAAAGTCTAGGGTTATGTCAAGGTAAAATTAGACTAAGTTAATTTATGTCTGAAATCCATCGTGAAAGAAAACACTTGAGCTGGCAGCTGGGTTTCACCTTTACTGGCCATTTTGATTACGATGGGCCATCTGGAATATGGTGTTGGGAAGGATTCTCGGCCCAATTCTGGGCTTGGTGGGAAAAAGAAAAATATTTAGTTTTGTCTGTTAGGGGTAAGGATTGATTAGTAACAATATACACGCTGACGATAGCTAGGGAATCAGGTTTAGTCAAAGCTGATTATTCAGAAATGGAAGCACAAATGAGGGCTAGAGTCCATGACAAGAGTAGTTAGATAGCTATAGGGTGGTTACGGGGATAAGTTAAGGGCACAAACAAGATAGAAACAGTGACGATTAGTGTTTTAAAGCCAAGGAAAGCCCTTAAAATATAAGTAAGGTAACAGCCAGGTTGGGAATAGAGATGCTATCAGGTTATACCAGAGGGCCGAGTTGTCAATGGAATAATTTTTTAAAAGGAGAGAACTTGGTTCATCTCATCCAGACCCAATAATTTGATCCTAGCACTTCATAGTAATGGAAATAGAAGTGACACAGACAGCCAGGTGCGGTGGCTCAAGCCTGTAATCTCAGCACTTTGGGAGGCCGAGGCAAGAGGTTTGTCCGAGCCCGGGGAGTCGAGACCAGCCTGGGTGACTTGGTGAGACCTCATCTGTACAATAAATCACAAAAACTAGCCGGGTGTAGTGTCATGTATCTATAGTTCCAGCTACTTGGAAGGTTGAGGCTGAAGGATTGCCTGAGCCCAGCAGGTTGAGGCTGCGGTGGCTGTGAGCGGGCCACTGTGCTCCAGCCTAGGCGACAAGATTGAGATTTCCAACTCAAAAAAAAAAAAAAAAAAATCTCCCATCAAAGAAAAGCCTAGGCCCTTGTGACTTCATACATAATTCTATCAAACGTTTAAAAAAGAACCAATACCACACCTTCTCAAACTCTTCCAAAAAGTTGAAGAGGGATTATTTCCAAAATCACTTCATTAGGCCAGCCTTGCCCTGATATCAAAGTCAGACAAGGATACTACAAGGAATGAAAATTGAAGGCAATATCCTGCTAAACTTGATGCAAAAATTCTAAACAAAATATTAGTAAACTAATTTACAATGCGTTAAAAGGATTATGCACCATGACCAAGTGGAATTTATTCCAGGGATATAATGATGGCTCAACATATGCAAATCTATAAATGTGTTACAATCTATATACTAACAATGAAAAAGAAACCAGGAAAAACCCATTTATAATAACTACAAAAAATACTTAAGGAATACCTTTAAACCAGGAGATAAAAGATCTATAATGAAAAACTATACATTGCTGAAAGTAACCGAAGGGGACATAAATAAATGAAAGATATCTCGTTTATGGATTAAAATAATTAATATACCACCCAAAGTGATCTACAGATTCAATGCAATCTCTATCAAACTTCTAATGACATTTTTTTTCAGAAACAGGAAAAAACAAAGCTAAAAATTGGGTAGAATCACAAGAGAATGTGAATAGCCAAAGCGACCTTGAACAAAAAGACCAGGACTGGAGGCATCACACTACCTGACTTCAAAATATACTACAAAGCTATAGCAGTCAAAACAGCATGATAATGACATAAAAATAGACACATGGGCCAATGGAACAGGATAGATAGTCAAGAAATAAATCTATACATATATGGTCAATTGACTTTTTTTGTGTGTGTTGGAATCTCACTCTGTCGCCCAGGCTGGAGTGCAGTGGCACATTCACGGTCACCCCAGTGTTGACCTGCTGGGCTCCGGTGATCCTTCTGCCTCAGCCTTCCAAGTAGCTGGAACTATAGGGACGTGCTGCTACATCCGGCTGACTTTTGATTTATTGTAGAGACAAAGTCTCACTGAGTTGTCTGGGTTGGTCTTGAACCGTGGGCTCAGGTAATCTTCTCTCCTTGGCCTCCCAAAGTACTGGGATTACAGGCTGAGCCACCGAGCCTGGCCTCCAATTGACTTTTGACAAAGGTACCAAGAAGACCCAGTGTGGAAAAAAACAGTCTCTTTAATAAAGGAAAACTAGATAGCCACAGTCAAAGTAAAAAATTAGACCCTATGTCATGTACAAAAGTCAGCTTAAAACAGATTAAAGACTTAAAGATAAAATCTGAAACTATAAAATTACTAGGAGAAAACATTGGGAGGAAGCCCCATGACATTGATCTGGGCAATGATTTGTGAATATGACCCCAAAGACTCAAGCAACAAAACTAAATATAGACAGATAGTATGATATCAAGCTAAAAAGATTCTGATGGCAATCCTTTGACACAATAAACAGAGTGAAGAGACAAGCTACAGAATGGGAAATATGTTTACAAACCAGAATGGAATAAATGTTTGCAAATCATACAGCTAAGAAGGGGTTAATAGCCAAAATATATGAGAAACGCAACTCAATCGCAGGAAAAAAAATAACTAGATTTTTAAATGGACAAAGGATCTGAATAAACATTTCTCAAAAAAAGACATACAAATGGCCAACAGGTACATGAAAAAGTCTTCAACGTCACCAGTCATCAAAGAAATGCAAATTAAGACCGCAAAAAGATATCATTTCACATGTGTCAGCACGGCTATTATCAAAAAGATGAAAGATAACAAGTGTTGGCAAGTATGAGGCACCCACCAAAAAGGTCAGAATTTATTTATATAAAAATGTGGGCCGGGCTTGGTGGCTCAGCCTGTAATCCCAGCACTTCAGAAGGCCGAGGTGAGTGGATTGCCTGAGCCTGTTGATTCAAGATCAGCCCGGGCAATTGGAGAGACTTCGTCTCTACAATAAATTTTAACATAATTAGATGAGAGTGGTAGCAAGCGCCTGCATTTCCAGCTCTTGGAAGGCTGAGGTGGAAGGACTGCTGGAGCCCTGCAGGTCACTGCTGGGGTGGCCGTGAGAGTGCCACTGTGCTCCGGCCTGGCTGACGAAGGGAGACTCCAACTCAAAAAAAAAAAAAAAAAAGTGTGTTTATTCTTACACATTTAAACTTGTCACCTTCAAGGTCCTCTTCGTTTGTTACAATATAGCTATCAAGATGCTTTTTTCACTGCTCAGAACAGTTTTTAAACTTGTCACTTTTGATGACTTTTAGTGCTTCTGCCGTTTTTTTTGTTTTGCCTCTTCCACATCAGCAAAATGTTTCCTTTTGAGGACTTTTTTCATCCAGGGAAACAGAAAAACATCACTTGGGTGAGTGAAAAGGGAGGGTGGGGCATGGGGTCATGTCATTTTTTATCAAAAACTGCTGAACTGAGTGTTGTGTGAACAGGTGCGTTGTCATGTTGTCATGGTGGAAGAACCAGTCATCTGCCACAACCCAGGACATTTCTTCTGCAAATCATGACCCAACCTTCTCAAAACTTCCAGATAAAAACTTTGATTGACTGTTTGATCCAGAGGAACAAATTCTGAGTGTTCTACAAGGGACCTGACCTCCAAAATAAAATTCTGGTTTTTGTTTTTTGGGTTTTTTTTTTTTGGCTCCCCCCTCATATGTAAAGAAAAGAGAACCCTTGCACACTGTTGATCAGAATGTAAAGTAAGTACAGCCATTATGGAAAACAGTGTAGAGATTCCTCAAACAATTAAAATAGAAATACCATATGATCCATCAATTCTACTACTGGATATATATATGCAAAGGAAATAAAATCAAACATTTTTTTTAAAGTGAGAAAGCAGGATTTATTGAGAGATCAGAAAGGCTCCCACAGCGGGAGGGGACTCGAAGGAATTCCCCCCCCAAAATCAATATTTTGAAGAGATATCTGAACTATGAATATGTGTGAAACAACCTAAGTGTCTGTCCAACAACAAATAAATGGTGGAAGAAAATGTGGGCCAGATGCGGTGGCTCAAGCCTGTAATCCCAGTACTTTGAGAGGCTGAGGCGAGAGGGCTGCTTGAACCCGTGGGTTCAAGACCAGACTAGGCAACATAGTGAGACCTTGTCTTTACAACAAAAGTCAAAAAAAGTAGCCGGACATGGTAGCATGTGCTTGTAGTTCCGGCTACTTGGAAGGCTGAGGTGGAGCTGGAGGTTGATGCCGGAGTGGCCATGAGCATGCCACTGCACTCCAGCCTGGGCAACGGAGTGAGACTCCAACTAAAAATTTAAAAAAAAATCCGAAAATGTGAACTGAATATTATGGGATACTAGTCAACCTTAAAAATAGAATTAAGCTGGGCTCGGTGGCTCAGCCTGTAATCCCGCTCCTTGGGAGGCTGAGGTGAGTGGATTGCCTGAGCCCGCAGGTTCAAGACCCACCTGGGCAACTTGGTGAGCCCTCATCTCTACAATAAATAATAAAAAAAAATTAACCGGGCGTGATAGCACACGCCTGTAGTTCCGGCTGCTTGGAAGGCTGAGGCGGAAGGATCGCCGGAGCCCATCAGATCGAGGCTGCGGTGGCCGGGAGTGGTCGCTGCACTCCAGTCGTGGCGACAGACTGAGACTCCAACTCAAAAAAAAAAAAAAAAAAAAAGAATTAAATCCTGTCATGTGTGACAGAATGGATAAACCTGAAGGATGTTATGTTAAGTGAAATAAGCCAAGTACGGAGAGACAAATACTGCATGATCTCACATATATGTGGAATCTTATATGTGGGATTATCATATAGATAACTATATATAATTATTAGTTGTCAATATAAAAGAATTTTTAAAAACATTTAATATGTCACTCCGTTGTCTTCTATCTTGCATAATATCTGACTGGAAATGTGCCGTGCTGAAATTCTTATGTAGTTATTTTTCCTCTGTATGCCTTCAAGATTTTCTCTTTCTCTCTCTTTCTCTCTGGTTATTAGCAGTCTGAATATAATATAGACGTGCATCTGTGTATTATATTTATTCAGTTTGGTGTTCTCTGAGTTTCATGGAACTGTGACTTGGCGTCGTCCAATAATTTTGGAAAATTCTCAGTCATTATATCTTCAAATATTTCTTCTGGTCTATTTGTTTAATCTTTTCTTACCGGGATTCCCTTTAGAAGTATGTTACATGGTGTGATATTGAGTCACAGCTCTTAGATGGTCTATTCTGTTGTGGTTTTTTTTTTTTTTTAACTTTTTTCCCTCTTTGTATTTAAGGTATGTGATTTTTATTGTCCTGTCCTCAGTTCATGAATTCTTCTGTTGTGTGTCAGTCTGCCAATGAACCTGTCAAAGTCATTCTGCTCTGTTACTGTGTGTTTTTTAAATTTCTTACATTTTTGTGTGATTGTTTCTCATAGTTTCTATCTTATGCTGAGAAATTCCATCTGTTTAGACATGTTGTCTACCTTTTCCACTAGCACCTTTTTTTTTTTTTTTTGAGTTGGAGTCTCACTCGGTCGCCCAGACTGGAGTGCAGTGGCCGCTTCTGGCCACCGCAGCCTCGACCTGCTGGGCTCCGGCGATCCTTCCGCCTCAGCCTTCCAAGTAGCTGGAATTACAGGCATGTGCTACCACGCCCGGCTGATTTTTTGATTTATTGTAGAGATGAGGTCTTGCTGCCCAGGCGGGTCTCGAACCCACGGGCTCAGGCAATCACTCACCTCAGCCTCCCAAAGGCGCGGGATTACAGGCTGAGCCATCGAGCCCGGCTTCCACTAGCACCTTTAATGTGTTAATTGCAGTTATTTTAAATTCTCTATCTGATAGTTACAACATATGGGCTATGTCTGCATTTATTGATTGTCTTCTCAATAGAGTGTTGTTTTGTGCTTGCTTTCTTAATAGTAAGTTTGATTGAAAGCTGAACACCTTGTGTAGTACAGTAGTATTCATGCCAGAAAGTGGACACATCTATTCTTTTTTTGGGTTGGAGTCTCACTCTGATGCCCTATTGGAGTGCCGTGGCATGCTCATGGCCACTGTAGCCTTGGTCTGCCGGGCTCAGGCGATCCTTCCACCTCAGTCTTCCAAGTAGCTGGAACTACAGGCCTGTGCCACCACACCCGGCTAATTTTTTTATTTATTGTAAAGACGAGGTCTCACCAAGTTGCCCAGGCTGGTCTTGAACCCCTGGGCTCAGGCAATCCTCTTGCTTCCGCCTCCCAAAGTGCTGGGATTACAGGCTTGAGCCACCACGCCCGGCCACATCCACTCTTTTGCTAGCTTTTTAATGTGGGATGTTGAATCAATTAATCAGGAGCTGACCTGGATTTGTGTTTTATTTTTGCTATCGTTACCTTTAGTACATTTTCAGTACAGATTTCAAATTCTTCTAGCTCACCTTACACTTAGGATGGGGACTGGTCTGTCAGGTTTTTTTCTTAATGTCTGCTCCACCCTCAGAGGAGGTCTTGTCTTTATTCCTGCCCCTCAGAGCGGGAACTCTCTCCATGGGCTCATTCTTGCCTCAGCAGCAGACTGAGGTTACTCATTACTCAGAGTGTGTTTGCCCGAGGGTGGAAGTTGGGGATTTGGAAGTTCTCTGGTACAATCTGAGTCTGAGGAACAGTGTTCCTGGGTTATGGAGTTTCTCAGTGCTCTTCTCTCTCTCTCAGTGGTGGAGGAATTCTGAGGGACCAGAACATTTTCCTGTTTCTCTCTGAAGAGCAGAAGTTTTGTTATTGTTGTTTTGTCTGTTCCCTCCAGCTGCACGGTGCCCTGATGATGACAAGGTTTGTTACTTTTCTACCAGTGGCTTAATGGATTCTGTTTCTCAGAGGAGAAGGGACTAGTTTGGACTTTGTGCCTTTCCAGAAATGGCTGCAGTTTCCCTTGCTAGGCCTGCACTTTCTCTCTCTTTCCTGCCTCCCGTCTTATGGGCTCTGAGTGAGATCCTTGGAGAAAAGGTTGCAAGTATTTGCAAATTCCTCTTCTGTCTGTGGTTCCTTGGGATTATACGCTTATTTATTATTTATTTATTTATTTATTTTTGAGATGGAGTCTCACTCCTTCACCCAGACTGGAGTGCAGTGGCATGCACGCTCACGGCCACCCCAGCATCGACCTTCTGGGCTTCAGCAATCCTTCCGCCTCAGCCTTCCGAGTAGCTGAACTATAGATGTGGGCTACCACGCCTGGCTATTTTAAAAATTTTACTGTAGAGACGAGGTCTCGCCAGGTTCCTCGAGCTGGTCTTGAACCCTCAGGCCCAGTGCCGGGATTACAGGCTGAGCCACTGAACCCGGCTGGGATTATAAACTCTTATACTATCTCACATTCAGCATTTAGAGGTTCAGTAAGAATTGTTAGCTAGAGTAAAACCTTCTAACAGAGTGGTATGTCATCCCACATCTGCTTCAGGTAAGCAAGTGCTTGTGTTCTACCTCTCCTTGGAGGTCTTTCTTTAGATTTTGGGTCAGTTGTTTTTCCTACAACCTTGGCTCTGTGAAGCATTCAAGAACCGATTTTGTAGATTAATCAGTTTTTTTCTGCTTCTAAATTTGGGAACAATGCTCTTTCCAGTTTTCTGTATCCTATTTTTAATTAATTAATTAGGCTGGGCTTGGTGGCTCAGCTTGTAATTCCAAGCACTTTGGGAGGCTGAGGCAAGAGAATTACCTGAGCCTGTGGGTTCCGGACCAGCCTGGGCAACATGGTGAGACCTCGTCTCTACAGTAAATCAAAAAATTAGATGGGTGTGGTAGCATGCGCCTGTAATTCCAGCTACTTGGAAGGCTGAGACAGAAGGACTGCTGGAGCCCAGCAGATTGACACTGGGGTGGCTGTGAGTGTGCCACTACACTCCAGCCTGGGTGAGAGTGTGACTCCAACTCAAAAAAAAAAAAAAAGAGACAATATGTAAAACACACACATATAGAAACATGCACAAGAAAGAATAACTCTTTTTCAGTTGCAATTAACCATACCTCTGTTCCTAGTTTTTTGGCCCCAGTTTCTTGAAATCAGAGAGCTATGAAAGGATTATTTTTGTCCAAGTTTCTATTTTCATGGTGAGGAAACTGAGATCCAGATTAGTGGAGTGACATATTTAAAGTCACAAAGCAGTTAGGTCTGGTGTCTACCCTCTGTTCCCCGAAACACAGGAATTGGAGATTTAGAAAAGATTTCTAAAACTAAGAAGTTAACTCTAGTGAGAATATGAAAAAATGTACAGCTTGTCTTTTCATGAGTATATGAATCAATTTTCTCTTGGTTACATGTGACAAGAAACTTGACCAAGCCTATGTTCAGTATGTATTATCTCATAAAACAAGAGATCTAGAAAGGGTGAATGGTTCCAGTTACGGCTGGTCAACATGTTAGGTTATTTGTATCTCTCTGCCATCTTCCCATGTTGGTTGTTTATCCTTGGGCTTATCAAAATGCTTATAAGGGGGTGATTGCAGATCAAAACAACTGCATCCTTATACAACCTCATTCGAAGCAATAAGAGGAGGCAGGTCTCCTTGCCTTTTCTCTTTTCTTTTTTTTTGTTTTTGAATTGGAGTCTTACTCTGTCGCCCAGACTGGAGTGCAGTGGCCACTCCCGGGCACTGCAGCCTCGACCTGCTGGGCTCCGGTGATCCTTCCGCCTCAGCCTTCCAAGTAGCTGGAACTACAGGTGCGTGCTACCATGCCTGGCTAATTTTTGATTTATTGTGGAGATGAGGTCTTGCCAAATTGCCCAGGTGGGTCTCGAACCCGCAGGCTCAGGCAACACACTCACCTCAATCTCCCAAGATGCGGGATTACAGGCTGTGGCACCAAGCCCAGCTTCTCTTTTCTTAAGGAAGTAAAATTGTTATTGGGAGACCAAGCATCAAACTTCTTCATACAGCTCAAAGAACAGTAGAAGGTCACATGCCCACCCATAAACTAATCACTAGCAAGGGGTTTATGGTTACTCTGCTTGGTGGAGAGTCGAAATCTAAACTGTGTAGGTCAATCATAGTCTAGTACTTGGTTCTGGTAGAAGAGTCCAGCTCCCAGTGCATGTTGCTTCCTTGGAGTGCCACACGAACTACACAGAGATAACTGTTGGATACAGCCAATAGTGCCTGCCTCAATGAGGTTCAATACATGGTGTTTTCCTGCATTAAAAATAACCACAATTGCTGGGTGTGGTGGCTAAAGCCTGTAATCCCAGCACTTTGAGAGACTAGAGGATTGCCTGAGTCCAGGGGATCGAGACCAGCCTGGGCAACTTGGCAAGACCTCATCTCTACAGTAAAACAAAAAATTAGCCAGATATGGTAGCTTGTGCCTGTAGTTCCGGGTACTTGGAAGGCTGAGGTGGAAGGATCACCTGAGCCCAGTAGGTCGAGGCTGTGGTGGCCATGAGCGTGCCACTGCACTCCAGCCTGGGCGACAGAGTGAGACTCCTACTCAAATAAATAAATAAGTAAAATAATGATAATAATAATAACAACCACCACAATGAAATAAAAGAGAAATACTTAGATTTGGGAAAAGGTGATCATTATTCTATTTAACTTATATTTTATTCCTAACTATTCAGTTGAGGGCAATCTTTTACCATAGCACAGTCCCAGAATCTGTACCTGGCTTCTTCACATTGAATATCACAAGGAGAGAAACATCAAGTGATAATTAAAGATTTTTATTGATGATGTGATTGCATTATCTAACATGTCTGTCATGTCTTCAAGTAAAGCCTGGGACAAATGAGAAGGTACATATATGATGAAAGGACTGCTACTATTTTTAATATTAGAAGGTCTTTATTCCTTAGATATCAGCTTAATAAAGATTGCCAAGGAAAACTCCCATTAATTCTATATGTGTTTATTCTCACAACTTTAAGTAAAAGTAAGACTTGAGTAGAATTATTAAAACATAGCTGAAGAGAAAGGAACGTAAGATGCCACAGACAAAGGTACCAACACAAAGATGTCACAGGAATGTCCAGAAATGGAGGAATTTCTCTATTTTCCTGCTTCCTTTTTTCCCCATTAGGCTGCCTCTTTCAGAACTTCAAACATGTCTTTTTTAAAAGACATGGTCTTGTTCTGTCTTCCAGGCTGGAGTGCAGTGCATGATCGAAACTCACTGAAGTCTCAAATTCCTAGGCTCAAGGCATCCTCCATCCTCAGCCTTCTAAATAGCTGGGACTACAGGTACGTGCCACCACCCCTGGCTCATCGGTGTTATTTTTGTAGTGATGGTTGCTCAGGTTGTTCTTGAGCTCCTGGCCTCAAGTGATTCTCCTGCCTCATCCTTCCAGAGTGCTAGGATTTCAGTTATGAGCCACTGTTCCTGACCCAGGTTTAATTTGAGTCCTTCTGTTTACTTCTTGTAACCTTGAACACTTCTCCAGTAAGAATAGGAGCTTCTTCCTGTAACTTTGTCCATTGGTATCACCTTTTTTTTTTTTTTTTTTGAGTTAGAGTCTCACTCTGTTGTCCAAGCTGGAGTGCAGTGGCACCATTGTGGTCACCGTAGCCTCAACCTGCTGGGCTCAGGTGATCCTTCTGCCTCAGCCTCCCAAGTATCTGGAACTACAGGTGTGTATCACCATACCTAGGTAATTTTTTGATTTATGGTAGAGATGAGTTCTCACCAAGTTGCCCAGGCTGGTCTCGAACCCGTGGACTCAGACAATCTTCTCACCTTGGCCTCCCAAAGTACTGGGATTATAGGCATAAACCACCATGCCTGGGCCTAGTATCACTTTTAATATTGGTAACACAAAGAATTATTCAAATATATGTTTGCATTGCCATTATTAAGTTGATTTCTAAAGGAAAGAGACTTTCCTTACTCATCTTTTAATCCCCAGTATTTAAATCAGTTATTACAAAACTCATTAAATGTTTGTAAACGGATTTTTAAATAATACTTACCATGCAAGATGTTGGGAAGATCATGTGAGATTATATACATGACAGGGTATTGTAAACTAGAAAGTGCTTTCCAGATGTTGGCTATTATTATTATGGGCTAAATTCCCTTTGGTGGAAGGGCCAAGCTAGTAACACGACAACTATTTACATCAATATTTCTGTGACAAAGTAATTATTGGAGTACTCAGTGGGTACTTACATAGCACAACGGCTGGCACAAAATGCTTTTGGCTATGGCTCCCGGGTGTGTACAATTGTTCTTCCTGATATCACATTTCTGGACCTCAAAACTTGTATTTCTTGACTCTAAGCTTTATGTTCTGCCCGGATCGTGCCAGCCCTCTTCTCCCTGTAGAGGCGGAAGCCTGCTCCTGTTCCTTCAGATGCTCTGAGGACTGCTCTGTGCAGAACGCACCACCTGGGATGTAAGGCGTAACTAACTGGTTCCAATGACTATTCCTTCTTGGGGACATAGTTAGTTATGTCCCGTACACTAGACCAGAGACTGTTGGGTGTTGATGAAATTAAGATTAGCCTGGGTGCCGTGGCTCACACCTGTAATCCCAGTACTTTGGGAAGCCATGGTGGGAGGATTGCTTGAGCCCAGGAATTCGAGACCAGCCTAGGTGACATAGCAAGATCTCATCCTTAAAAAAAAGAATAACAAATTAGCTGCATGTGGTGGCACACACCTGTAGTCCCAGTTACTCGGGAGGCTGAGTTGGAAGTGTCATCTGAGTTCAGGATGTTTAGGCTGCGGTGAGCTGTGATTTTGCCAAGGCACTTACTCCATTCTGTGTGACAGAGTGAAACTCCAGCTCAAAAGAATTTTAAAAATAAGAATTTAAGATTAAGTCAAAACTTTTTTGAAAAAATTGACAGGCTGATCCTAAAATTCATGCGTAATTGCAAGGGCCCACAGCAGCTAAGATAATTTTGAAAACAGAACAAGATGGGTTGGAGGACTCGTACTTTTTGATTTCAAAACTTACTACAAAGCTACAGGAATGAAGACAGTGTGGTACTGGCATAAGGATAGACATGGAGATCAATAAAATAGAATTGAGAATCCAGAAACAAGGCCGGGCTCAGTGGCTCAGCCTGTCATCCCAGCACTTTGGGAGGTTGAGGAGAGTGGATTGACTGAGCTCGCGGGTTGGAGACCAGCCCAGGCCACATGGCGAGACCACTACAATAAATCAAAAAATTAGCCGGGCGTGGTCGCGCATGCCTGTAGTTCCGGCTACTTGGAAGGCTGTGGCAGAAAGATCGCCCGGAGCCCAGCAGGTCGAGGCTGCGGTGGCCGTGAGCATGTGTGTCACTGCACTTCAGCCTGCATGATGGAGTGAGACTCCCACTCAAATAAAAAAAAGGGGGATCAAAGGCATAACTATGAGTTCAAACTACAAAACACTTAGAAGAAAATATATGTATAAACCTTTGTAACCATAGATTAAGGCAATGTTTTCTTAGATATGATGCTTACAGTACAAGTGGCAAACAAGTTAAAAACGGAAATATTGGACTTCATCAAAATTAAAACCTCTCAAAGGATACTATCAAAGCAGTGAAATGGCAAACTACAGAATGAGACAAAATATTTGTAAATCACATCTGATAAAGGACTTGTGTCTAGAATATATAAAGAACTCTTACCACTAGAAAACTAAAACAAAAACAATTCAATTTTTAAAAAATGGGCCAAAGTTGGTAATTATCTTTTCACCAATGGATTGTGGTTTAATCATGGCCTGAGCAGAAATATCAGAAAAACCTGGGACCTGGATGATGTAATGAACTACTAAACCCATCAGCCTGTAGCCATTCCACCTCTGGACTATTTCTTTTAAACTTATTTTAAAGCCGGTTGATTTAGGATGGTCTGTTACTAACAACTAAAAACATTCTAACTGACACGGAGTTACACTGTTGTAGGAGTTATGCCATTCAGAAGTGGACTTTATGTAAGTCATTCATTTTAATGGGTTGATATAGAGATTTATCTTATTTTCTATGACTTTTGACACAAATAGTTTGAGCATTAGAAATCAACTCAAAACAATTAAATATGTATGCTTCCTTGAACTGTCATATCATTGACCTGTGAAATTAACCTTTGGAACCTAACATGGTGTCAGATGTATTTCCCTTTTTATAATACATGGAATAAATTTTGTTTGAGGTAATTAAAACAAAATAGGCAAAGGTGTGGTGACTTACACCTGTAAGCACTTTGGGAGGCCAATGTGGGAGGATTGCTTGTGGTCAGGAGTTTGAGACCAGCCTGGACAACAACAGCAAGACCTCTTCTCTACAAAAAAAAAAACTGGTCAGGCATGGTGGCATGTGCCTATATTCCCAGCTATTCAGGAGGCTGAGGACAGGAGGATTGCTTGAGCCCTGGAGTTTGAGGCTGCAGTGAGCTGTGATTGTGCCAATGTACTCCATCCTGGGTGAGATTCTGACTCAAAAAAAAGGGGCAAATGATATGGCTAGACATTACTTTAAAGATCTACAGGTGGCCAATAAGCATAGAAAATGGTATTCAATATATTTAGAAAAGTGCAAATCAAAACACAATAGACCATTTCATAACTGCTAGGTTGGCTATAATGAAAAAGACAGACAATGAAAAATAGAGTGAGGGTGTAGAGAAATTAGAACACTCATACATTGTTGGTAGGTTTGTAAAATGGTACGTCCACTTTGGAAAACCTTTTTGCAGTTCCTCCAAATATTAAACATATATTTCACCATAAGACACAATTATTCTAATCCTAGGTATACACCCAAGACAGTTGAAAAGTAAGACCATACAAAAACTCATGCATGAAACTGGGCATGGTGGTGCATGCCTAGAGTCCCAGCTACTTGGGTGGTAGAGGCAGGAAGATCGCTTGAGCCCAGGAGTTGGACATTAGCCTGGGCAACTTAGCAAAGCATTCTCTCTCTTGCTCTCTCTCTTTTTTTTTTTCCAAATTCTGCCAAGTGTCAAGATAGAAGCCCTATCTCTAAACAAAACAAAACAAAACAATAAAGATCCTTCCTACATACATGTTCATAATAGCATTTTTCATAATAGCCCCAAATGGAAACAACCCAAATGTCTGTCAACTAATGAATGGATAAAAATGTTGTAAGTCCATAAAATGGAATATTATTCACTAAGAAAAAGGAATGAAACACTGGTATATGCTACGACGTGTGAATGAGCCTTGTAAGCGTTATGCAGTAAAAGAAGTTGAAAGAAGCCAGTCACGAAACACCACATATTGTATGAGCCCATTTATTTGAATTATCCAAACAAAGACACAAACTAGATTCATGGTTGCCAAGGGCTGGGGGGCAGGGGAAAGGGGGTGTGAAGTTTTTTTCTGATGTGATGAAATGTTCTGGAATTAGATATTGGTGAGTATTACACAATTCTGTACATTACTGAATGCTGCTGAATTGGATACTTTCAAAGGTTAAATGTTATGATATGTGAGTTATATATCAATAAAACTGTTAGTAAAACATAAAAAGATTAGTCCGAGATGTATTTTCACCCCTGTGACACTAGAACTGTGCTTTCCTAAGACTAACTCCGAAGTGGTGTAGGTACACTCGACTTTGCCTCATTCCCCTACTTGCTTATATACTCAGGCTTGATTCTGAGGTTTCTATATACTTTATTAACAAGTTGAGTCAAGCCGGGCACAGTGGCACATTTCTGTGGTTCCAGCTACTTGGAAGGCTGAGGCGGAAGAATCGCCTGAGCACAGCAGGTCTAGGCTGCAATGGCCGTGAGTGTGTCACCACGCTCCAGCCTGGGTGACAAAGTGAGACTCTGACTCAAAAAACAAACAAACAAAAAAGTTGAGTCAGAATACAAGAATGAAATCTCATTTTGTCAATCAGTAACAGTATTTTCAGACTCCTGAATGAAATATATATTATTGAGCTCTATAGCAGTATATTTTAATCCATCTAAGCATTTTGATACGTTGATTACAACTGAGAAGTTTTTTTAACAATCAATATTATTAAGTCAGATATCTGAAATAATTAGAGACTAACAATATAATCATGTCTGCACAAAAATTTAGCCTGTTTATAAAATTTTAATTTTGATGTTAGAATTCTCTGCACACTGCTCCTTTACTGTCTTTTGCTAGTAGAAATTTCTCTTTCAAGAAACATAGTATTAAAATGGTGAAAAGAAGCTTGTTTGTCTGTGAAAGTATTTCTTCAAGTTGGTTTTTAAAAATGAAACGTTCAGTTTGCCCTATCTTCCCAAACTGTGTGCCCACCAGGAGACTTGGGGGAAAAGTATAATTATGTGGAATTCATTCTTGACATGTTCCAGGAACTGCTATCCCACTGTTCAGCAACCCTGATTGCAACAACAGAGAATATAATCTCGCAATTTTTCTACGGAACAAATACAATTTGAGTCTGAAATGAATGACACTGCACATCATCAGCTATATGTGAGAAGGCTGTAACCTAAACAGTGAACCTGCTTATAACGTACACTAGACTCCTAATTTCTGCTTTGGTCTTCTGAGGCCTGTTGCTAAGTCCCTTCCTACATTAAAAACACAAACCACACTCTCCATGTATCTGACAGATTGCAAAACAGCAGAGAATAAAAATTCTGCTTGGATATCATGTCTTCACTGTATGTAGAGCAGCCACACCAATGATGGTCAGTAATGACTGAAATATGGCACTTAATACAATCCCCTCCATGTGAATTGAATTAATTGATTTATTAGGTGTAAAATAGCCAGGTGGATTTAAGCTAATTAAGAATTTGATTGCTAATTGCCAACAAGGGAAGATTTAAAAAATGAGTAAGTTGAATAAGGGATATACTTGTAGCACGTGCAAACTGCAGGCTGCCTCTTCCAGCAAGGAAAGTGAGAGGAACATAGTGGCAGTAACGACGGAGCCTGAGTCACAAATCGGCCTCTTCTTTTGGAGACTTGTGACGTTTCTGAGAGCATTACCTCCTCTTAGTAGACACCCCTAGAAAAACCAGGCAAGACAAAAGAAAAAAAAGAACTTATTAAGAAAGACTCTCGAAAAAGACAGACATATGAACTGTGAAATAGTAGTAAACCAGGATGGCCTGCTTTCCTAAAAGAGAGTTATGGGATAAGATAATATTCCATTGGTATATGATGTATTCAGAAGTATATTCTTTTGCTTTTTTTATTTTTGAGTGGAAGTCTCACTCCATCGCCCTAGCCAGAGTGCAGTAGTACGCTCACGGCCGCCTCAGCCGGAACTACAGATGTGTGCTACCACACCCGACTAATTGTTTTTTTTGAGTTGGAGTCTCACTCTGTCGCCCAGACTGGAGTGCAGTGGCTGCTCCCGGCCACTGCAGCCTCGACCTGCTGGGCTCTGGCGATCCTTCCGTCTCAGCCTTCCAAGTAGCCAGAATTACAGGCATGCACTACCATGCCCGGTTGATTTTTTCTGATTTACTGTAGAGATGAGGTCTCGCTGCCCAGGCGGGTCTCGAACCCGCGGGCTCAGGCAATCCACTCACCTCAGCCTCCCAAAGGCGCGGGATGACAGGCTGAGCCACCGAGCCCAGCTAATTTTTAATTTTATTGTAGAGACAAGGTCTTGCCAAATTGCCCGGACTGGTCTCGAATCCGCGGGCTCAGGCAATCCACTCACCTCGGCCTCCCGAAGTACTGGGATTACAGGCTGAACCACCAAGCCCAGTCCAGAAGTATATTCTACATCTATCCATTCATCCATCCTATATATTCATGTACCTAATAATTTATTCAAGGTTTGTTGAATACTTTATGCATACTTTTATAAACTGATCCTTTACTTGATACTATATCTTAAGAATGTCAATATGTAATAATAGTATGTAATTATTTTTATCTGTTTTTTTAGATTGGAGAATATAACTTGTTTAGAAAGTAAATTAGAGAGAGAGAGAGAAAAAGAGAAAGAGAGAGAGAGAGACTCACCTCCCCAAGGTAGAGGAGGGGCCAAAGCAGGAAACCTGGTGACCATAGCTCAAAGACCCCCATGGCCAGACAATAGCTTAGCAAGGCAATGGCCACATAATCATTTTTAAACATGTATTCAGCACTCACTATGTGCTAAGCACTATACATCGAGAATTGCCTTAATTCTAGCAAAAGCCCACAGATGAAGAAATGAAGCTTAGGCGTATCCAGTAATTTGCCCAAGGACGTGAATCTGATAAGTGATAGAACTGGGGTTCAGAGGCAAGCAGTCTGTCTCCTGTGCTCTCAAGCTTAATAATTTCCCTGCACTGCCTTTCCAAAAACCTTTTAAATGACTATATCATATTTTATTATTTGATGTACTATAATTCATGTAAACATTCCCTTATTTTTAGACATCTAGGTTGCTTCTCTTTTCTGTTATGAAGTAAATATCGCTATAGTGAGCACACAGGGACATCAATTTCACTTCTTTCATTATTTCTTGGTCATTTTTTTTTTCCTTTGGAGAAATGTCTATTACACATTTTGCCCAATTTAAAATTGAGTTATTTGTTGTTTTATTATTGAGTTGTAAAAGTTCTTCATGTTTTCTAGATACAAATCTCTTGTCAGAATTTGGTTTGCCAATATTTTCTCCCATACTTTGGGATGTCTTTCTTGATCGTGTCCTTTGAAACACTTCTAAGATTTTTATTGTTGGGATCTTATTTTTAGGACTTTGATTTATTTTGGGGTAGTTTTTGCATATGGTGTGAGGCAGGAAGTTCAGCTTCATTTTTTTTTTTGGCTTGGAAATATCCATTTGTCCCAATATCATTTGTTGAAACAACTGTTCTCTCTCAAATTAATGATCTTGGCATACTTGTCGAAAACCAGCTGACCAAAGGTATGTGGATTTATTTCTGGACTCTCCATTTTTTACATAGGCTTATATGTTTATCTTGATGCTAGTACTACTACACTGTCCCAATTACTGTTGCTTTGTAGTGAGTTTGAAAGTCAGAAAATCTGAATCTTTCAACTTTGTTCTTGTTTTTCAAGATTACTTTGCTATTCGAAGTCTCTTTATTTTCCTAAGAATTTCAGGATTGGCCTGTCAGTTTATACAACAAAGCCATTAGGTATTTTGTTTTGAACCTGTAGATAAATTTGGGAAATATTGCCATCTTTTTTTTTTTTTGAGTTGGAGTTTCACTCTGTCGCCCAGGTCGGAGTGCAGTGACACACTCACGGCCATCGCAGCCTCAGGCTGCTGGGCTCAGGCCATTCTTCCGCCTCAGCCTTCCAAGTAGCTGGAACTACAGGCGCGTGCCACCATGCCCGGCTAATTTTTTGATTTATTGTGGAGATGAGGTCTTCCCAAGTTGCCCAGGCTAATCTTGAACCCCTGGGCTCAGGCAATCCTCTCTCCTCGGCCTCCCAAAGTGCTGGGATTACAGACCTGAGCTAGGCGCCCGGCCAAACATTGCCATCTTAACAATATTAAATATTTTAATCCCTGAACATCAACTATTTTATTTATTTATTTATTTATTATTTATTTATTATTTTTTATTGAGTTGGAGTCTCACTCTGTCGCCCAGACTGGAGTGCAGTGGCCGCTCCCGGCCACCGCAGCCTCGACCTGCTGGGCTCCGGCGATCCTTCCGCCTCAGCCTTCCAAGTAGCCGGAATTACAGGCATGGGCCACCACGCCCGGCTGATTTTTTGATTTATTGTAGAGATGAGGTCTCGCTGCCCAGGCGGGTCTCGAACCCGCGGGCTCAGGCAATCCACTCACCTCAGCCTCCCAAAGGCGCGGGATTACAGGCTGAGCCACCGAGCCCGGCATGAACTGTTTTTAAAAGCAGGTCATCTTTAATTTCTTCTAATGATGTTTTTTCATTTTCAGAGTATACATTTTGCAATTCTTTAGTGAAGTTTAGTCCTGAATATTTTATACTTTTTGATGATAATATAAATGAAATTTTCTTCTTTATGGTACTTTTGGATTACTCATTACAAGTATACAGATATGCAATTGATTTTGTATACTGATATTGCCTCCCGCAACCTTACTAAATAATTTTGTTAGTTCTAATGGTCTTTTTACTGAATTTCTTAATTTTTAAAATATATATATATATATATATATGATGTTACTTGCAAGTAGAGATAGTTTTAGTTCTTCCTTTCCAATGTAGATGACTTTCATTTTCTTGCACAATACCCTAGCTAGAATCTCCATTACAATCTTGAACAGAAGTGACAAATATGGGCATCCTTGTCTTGCCCCTGATGTTGGGGCAAAGCATCTTGTCTCTCACCATTAAATATGATGTAAGTCGTGAGATTCTCATAGATGCCCTTTATCAGGTTAAATTTCCTTCCCTTCCTACTTTGAAAGGATGCTAGAGTTTGCCAAATACTTTTACTAATATCTAATGAGATGATCATGTAGCTTTAAAAAATTCTATTAATATGATATATTAATTGATTTTCAAACATAAAACCAACCTTGCATTGCTGCAATAAATCCCACTTGGTCATAAAGTGTAATTATTTTTGTATGTTGCTGAACTCAATTTGCTACTATTTTGTTGAGGATTTTTGTGTCTATATTCATAAAAGATATTGATCTATAGTTTCCTTTTTCTGTATTATCTTTCTCTGGTTTTAGTATCAGAATAATACTGGCTTTATAAAATGAGTTGGGAAGTACTCTCTCCTTTCTAATCTTTGGAAAAGTTCACAAATAATTGGTATTACTTATTTAATTGGTAGAATTCACCTGTGAAGCCATTTGATTTTTTTTAGATTAGATAATTGGAAGCAGAATTACTGTGTCAAATATACAAACATTTGCAAAACACTTTATACATATTGCTAAATTGCTTTCCTGAGTGGGAGAAGGATGCCAATTCATACTTCCACTAGCAGTATTTGAACTGTCATAGTTTTTTTTTTTTTTGAGTTGGAGTCTCACTCTGCCGCCCAGACTGGAGTGCAGTGGCCGCTCCCGGCCACCGCAGCCTCGCCCTGCTGGGCTCTGGCGATCCTTCCGCCTCAGTCTTCCAAGTAGCCGGAATTATAGGCATGCGCTACCATGCCCGGCTGATTTTTTGATTTATTGTAGAGATGAGGTCTTGCCTGCCCAGGCAGGTCTCGAACCCGCGGGCTCAGGCAATCCACTCACCTCAGCCTCCCAAAAGTGTGGGATTACAGGCTGAGCCACCAAGCCCGGCTGAACTGTCATAGTTTTACTCACAGTATGCTCTCAATAAATGCATGTTGAATTCCATTTTTTAAATGACCTCCTTCCCAACTCTGAAAAACAACATTCACTGTATATTAATTAAATAATCATTTTTAGTACTAGAGTTTTATTTTTATTTATTTATTTATTTTTGTCGAGCCTTACCGTGTCATCCAGAATGGAGTGCAGTGGCTCATTTATGGCTCACCACAGCCTTGACCTCCTGGCTCAGGCCATCCTTCTGCTTCAGCCTCCCATGCAGCTGGGGCTACAGGCATGTGCCACCAGTTAATTTTGTAGTTTTTTGTTGAGGCAGTATCTCGGTATCTTGCCTAGGTTGGCCTTGAACTCATGGGCTTAAGCAATCTCCCCACCTTGACTTCTCAAAGTGATGAAATTACCAGTGTGAGCTACCATTCCTGGCCTAGTACTAGTACTTTTAAAAAAAGATTTTGGCCATTGCCTTGCTAAGCTGTGGTGTGATCATGGGCTCTTTGAGCTATGGCCTGACCATGTTTCCTGGTTTGGCCCCCTCCACAACCTTGGGGAGGTGAATCTCTTCTTTCTCTCTCTATAATTTACTTTCTAAATAAACTATATTTTATAATCTAAAAAAAAGATTTTATCTCTTGCATATAGTAACTAAAAATTTGTGGGTTTGCTATATTGATTTCAGGCCAGTTCCAACCACAATCTTATATTCTCTAGGTCCTGCATACTTTAGAATTCAATGAGTAATAAAGGCCTATGTCTGCCCAATACTTTTACCCGCTAGAGGATCTTTTCACTTATAGCTAATCTCTCTTGGGGGGAAGCGCAGGAAACTTCTATATGATATGCTAAATGCGAATCTGGTCACAAGCTAGCTCAGTTTGTTTTGTTGTTGCCATTAACAAAAAGTAATAAAGGATTTGTGACTTTAATTATACAAATATATTTATTTCTTGAGTTGGAGTGTCGCTCCGTTGCCCAGGCTGGAGTGCAGTGGCACATTTGTGGCCACCCCAGCGTCGACCTGCTGGGCTCTAGCAATCCTTCCGCCTCAACCTTCCAAGTAGCCAGAACTACAGGCATGTGCTACCATGCCTGGCTAATTTTTTTTTTGGATTTATTGTAGAAATGAGGTCTTTCCAAGTTGCCAAGTTCCAGACTAAGGGCTGGGCTGGAACCCATAGGCTCAGGTAATACACTCGCCTCGGCCTCCCAAAATGCTGAGATTACAGGCTGAGCCACCAAGCCCAGCCTATTATAAATATTAATAAAAATAGTTGGCAGATTCTTGTATCATGGTTGTCATATATAAGAGACTTCTTATTCTCATCACAACTCTTCACAAGTGTTCTGGATTAATTTTTCGTATGGATGAAGTACCTGCAACTATTTAATCTTACTCTTGATTGTACACTTAGGATTTCCTATTAATTGACATTCATGAAATAAACATAAAATGTGAGCACTAATTGTAGAATGTAGCAGATCTGAGTTACATGTCTTTTCTATTACCTTTAGAGGTTATTCTCTACTTGACATGCTCTCTTGATTGAGGAAGGCTCCTCTTCTTTATGAAAGGTCATGGAGCTTGCCATCCACTGTCCACATAAGCACAAGGTCCATTTTATTTTATTTTATTTTATTTTATTTTTTTTTGAGTTGGAGTCTCACTCTTTCGCCCAGACTGGAGTGCAGTGGCCGCTCCCGGCCACCGCAGCCTCGACCCGCTGGGCTCCGGCGATCCTTCCGCCTCAGCCTTCCAAGTAGCTGGAATTACAGGCATGCGCTACCACGCTCGGCTGATTTTTTGATTTATTGTAGAGATGAGGTCTCGCTGCCCAGGCGGGTCTCGAACCCGCGGGCTCAGGCAATCCACTCACCTCAGCCTCCCAAAGGCGCGGGATTACAGGCTGAGCCACCGAGCCCGGCTACAAGGTCCATTTTAAACCGGCCAGAGAGAGGTCAGTCTATTTTTTTCTCTGGTCTTTGTTTCAGTACTAGGAAAAACAACTTATAACGACATAAGACATATTCCATACAGGTTGATTCTGGTGGAGGTCTTGACAACCGGTTAAATATACTCTTTAATCACTCTGGTTGCAGAAGCTTATATTATTTAAAATGGCGTTCTATGCACTAAGGGTTCTAAGTCATTCTAGGTTCTAAGTCTTGCTTCATTACATTCGAATAACTTATTTTTCTTCTTTTTTTTTTTTTTTTTTTTTTTTTTTGAGTCAGAGTCTCACTCTGTCGCCCAGACTGGAGAGCAGTGGCACGCTCATAGCCACCGCAGCCTGGACCTGCTGGGCTCAGGCGATCCTTCCACTTCAGCCTTCCAAGTAGCTGGAGCCACAGGTGCACACCACCACACCTGGCTAATTATTTGATTTATTGTAGAGACAAGCTGGGCTCAGGAACTCCTCTCACCTCCCCCTCTCAATGTGCTGGGATTATAGGCGTGAACCACCTTGCCTGCTCCTCCTCCTCTTTTACTGCTGTTTACTTTGGTGGTTGTTTACAGCCCTGCTATGCTCACTTGCTTCTTTATTGAAGATTCACTGGATTTGTATCTGATCTTATCTTACTGTCACCACCTTTCTACTTCTTGCCTGTTGATTTAACATTCACAGTGACATTATCTCCAACTCTCTTGTGAGTGAATTCACATCCAACTTAGAGCAAGATACTGCATGAATTATACACGAAACGTTGCCAATCTAAGTGGCAGAAAAGGTTAAATTCTGGATTTATTTTTTTCTTTATTTCTTGTTCCTGCTACCCACACCTGTGTGTGTGTGTGTGTGTGTGTGTGTGTGTGTGTGTGTGTGTATTAAAGTCCCCTTGGTTTTATAGGAATTTCCTAAACATGCAGTGTTTTCTCCTCTAACCTTTCTTATTCTTCACTTTTAGATACTGAAGGCAAAATGATTTTGTATCTATTTTCAGCGTAAGCATTTCTGGAGCCTGTGGCTTCCCTCTCACATTCACTAAAGAGTTCACTGGGGCCATGGGCCTAAACCTTGACATCACATGAAAGTTCCAAGCATATTACAGATGTGCTTAGAGTGTGTGTACTTCCCATTTCTTAGCTAAGTTGTTTTGGTTGGAAGTAAGAGAAACTAACTGCTTAAGCAGGAAGGAGAATTTATTGAAAGGATGTGGGGGTATCTCAAAGAACCCAAAGACAGCTGGCCTGCCCAGGAACTGAATGCAGAATCAGGGGACCACCAGGCATGATGCAGACACATTCCTCAGCTCCATACCTGTGCAACTCTGAGTCAGCCCTCTCTGATTCTCTGGGTCCAGGGTAGAAGAGCCTTACCCCCAAATGCCCAAATTTAATTCATCTCATTCCTATTTTCAGATTTCTGTGAAAATAATTAGATTGGCCTGGTTTGGATCGAGTGTTCGTCCCTGTGTCTGTCTCCTACGACTAACAGCTTGTAGCTTCCCATGGGTATGGATAGTTGGGGAGGTTCTCAATAAAAAAGTGTCACATAAGCTAGGCAATCACCCTGTGGTCTGTTTAGTGTATTGTTTGGGTACAGGTTCTTGGATTCCAAAGAGTAATTGTTTAGCAGACAATAAGCTGCATCTGGTCTCCTTCAGAAATGTGTGTAAGGTCAAGGCTTCATCAGTATTGATGGTGTTTGTTCTCTTAATTGCCTTTCATCTGTCATGTTCACACTTATCCTCATGGCCTCTTGGGCTCATCCTTTCATTGGTTTATATTCCCCATCCAGGTATAAGGGAAATTATAAATCATTTGCAAAATTTTCTGATTCATTCATTCCTGGATAGCGATAAGTAGAAGGAATGGAACTACCCTAGTGAGATTCAGTTTCATGCTCTTCAAAGTTGATGTGGGTATTATTTCTCCAATAAGCGTTCTTAATGGTCTCAATAATACCAGCTGTTGTGATTTTCTTACTAACATGGTCTTTAGTGAATTGCACTCCCTGGCTTGTTACGGCACATCTGTGTGACAATGGAAAATTCTCTGTAACCGTGAAGTCTTGAGACAATGATTCTGAAGATGTATCTATTTGGAATCTGGTGGTAGCAAGTTCTGTGTCTCCATGTAATATGTTGCTAGAACAATGTTTTATATTCACTTATTGATTAACCTTTTATTTATTGAGATCTTAAAATGAACGCAGCACAGTATGAACTAAAAAGGAGTGGAAAACTGTTCTACACTGTTCTACAAGCTGTGTACAAATAACAAAGGAGAATTTGAGATAAGAGTTTAAAAGATAAAGGACATGATATAAAATAAGTCATAGAAATCAAGATAGGAGACCTTCAAAGAGGAGGGATCCAATACCATCAAGAAAAGTCCCAGCCAGGCATTCTGGTTCACGCCTGTGGTCCCAGCACTCTGGGAGGCCGAGGCAAGAGGATTGCCAGAGCCTGCGGGTTCAAGACCAACCTGGGCAACATGGTGAGACCACGTCCAGCCGGGCGTGATGGTGTGCATCTCTAGTTCCAGCTACTTGGAAGATTGAGGCTGCAGGATTGCAGGAGCCCAGCAGGTTGAGGCTGCGGTGACCGGGAGCAGCCACTGCACTCCAGTCTGGGCGACAGAGTGAGACTCCAACTCAAACACAGAAAAAAATTGTAACTTCAGTTGTAAATTAAACTTAAAACATTTTAAGTTAACATTTTTATTTATTGAAAGTGTATTTTACATATGAAATTAAAATTTATTTAAATCCTATTAAAATTTGATAAAAATAAAACCATTTTCATTTTTAGTTTTCAATGTCCATCTAGTTGACAATGTAGTCAATATTACACTTCACACATGTAATATCTAAGCCCATGAGCATACAGATATAAGAGTAATAGACATTATTTAATTTTATAAACATTTATTCAACTGTCATGTGAAACCGTTGCGAATACTGCGTGCTACATTTGTGGTTATCTTCAGAGCTCTGTGGTACCATGGAATTTAATTCAGTGGAAAGCCAGTGTTTACATACTTGGTGCTAATGGAAAAGGATGGCTTCTTTTGCAACAATTTACTGAACTCATGCAATCTCAGTAGGATTTGACAATTCAGTTAATTTGCCTTTTCTTGTGAGCATTTTCTTTCTCTTTTTTTTTTTTTTTTTGAGTTGAAGTCTCACTCCGTTGCCCAGGGTGGAGTGCAGTGGCACGTACGCTCACGGTTACCCCAGCATCGACCTGCTGGGCTCTGATGATCCTTCCGCCTCAGCCTTCCAAGTAGCTGGAACTACAGGTACACACTACCACGCTCGGCTAATTTTTGATTTATTGTAGAGATGAGGTCTTGCCAAGTTGTTCGGGCTGGTCTTGAACCCACAGGCTTAGGCAATCCATTCACCTCGGCCTCCCAAAGTGCTGGGATTACAGCTGAGCCACCGAGCCCGGGCTTCTTGTGAGCATTCTTAAATCCTCCCCATGTTCTGAAGCAGAGTCCCTTTGATGTTGGCACTGGTACAACCACTATAGCAATATCTACTTAATAACAAAAAAAGGGAAGCAACCTAGATGTCCCCAAATAGGGGAATATTTACATGAGTTATAGTACATCAAACAATAAAAAATGACAGAGTCATTTAAAAAGTTTTTGGAAAGGCAGTGTAGGGAAATGATTAAGCTCGAGAGCACAGGAGACAGACTACTTGCATCTGAGCCCCAGTCCTATCACTTGTCAGACTCACATCCTTGGGCAAATTACTTGCATATGCCTAAATTTCATTTCTTCATCTGTGGGCTTTTGCTAGAATTAAAGGTAATTTTCGATGTTTAGTGCTTAGCACATTGCATGGCCCATAGTGAGTGCCGAATACATGTTTTAAAATGATTATGTGGCCATGGTCTTGCTAAGCTATGGTCTGGCCATGTGGCTCTTTGAGCTATGGTCACCAGGTTTCCTGCTTTGGCCCCTCCCCTACCTTGGGGAGGTGACTCTACTCTCTCTCTCTCTCTAATTTACTTTCTAAATAAACTAATTTTCCAATCAAAAAAACCCAATAAAATAAAATAAAAATGATATATTGACATGCCGGGAACCGGCTCCAGCCAGGTTCAGGGTACCCCGAAGGTGGAGACGGCGTCGGCGATTGGGGGGAAGAAGAGAGAGAAAGAAAGAGACTGGACTCCGGTCTAGTGCAGAAGCAATGTGTGTTATTGGGAATTACAACGGGTCTTTTATACACAAAGTCAGATGTGGGAGGGGCGTCCCCCACCCACCAGAAACCTTAATCTATGAAAACTTAATCAATAATTGCCTTTAAACCCTTTTCATATGATAATCTTTAATCCCATAACAAAGGATAACCTAATCCATGACTGACATATCCTATAAACCTTTTTCATCCTAAACTGATTGATTTATGCCAAGTTAAACAATTCTATAGAAGCTTAAGTATTTACTTTACAAATGAAAGTGGCCCATCCCAGAATGTTTGGAATGTGGCCCAGTCCAAAGTTCACAGTGGGCTACCCGCAAGTAACCCAGCTGCATTCTTTCAACAAAATGGCTGTCTTCTAAAACTATATTCTACAATTTACACCTTCAATAAATCCTAAGATCATGACCCAGAAGCCTGTGACCAATACTAAGGCTCTTAGATGTGACACGAGTTTGAATTATAAGTTGTGTGAAAACCAAAACTGCAGTTTGAGGAAGAATGGGAGCAATGAGCTTCTAAAGTTAGCTTGTGTTCATCTGGGTCTCAGAGTTTTTATGTTTTGAGCTCACAGGGGCTTAATCTGGTTAGCGCTGAGTAGAAAGGGGGAGGAAATGGGGTCAATAACTCCCGAACGCATCCTATGGTCTTGGGGTCAACGGCCCTTCCTGATCCCTAACACTCAGTGGGCCTCCGTGGCCGGCTCCCAACATTGACGTTCTTAAGATACAGTATCAAGTAAAGAAGCAGGATATAAAAGTATACATAGCCGGACTTGGTGGCTCAGCCTGTCCTCCCAGCACTTTGAGAGGCCGAGGCAAGTGGATTGCCTGAGCCTGTGGCTTCAAGACCAGCCTGGGTAACTTGGCAAGACCTCGTCTCTACAATAACTCATTCCAGCCTGCGCCACGGAGTGAGATTCCAACTCAAAAAAAAAAAAAAGGTACACATAAAGTATTTAACAAACTTCAAATACATTATTAGGTACATGAATATATAGGATGAATGAATGGATACATATAGAATATACTTCTGGACACAGTTGCCTTTGTTTCACAGAGGGAAAGAGACATAGAGAAGAATGCTCCTGGACCTGAAGGATGTTAGTCCCAAGGGAGGGAGGGGAATATTTATGGTTTCATGCCAGGCAGAGTCAGTGCTGCATAAAAGCATCAATTTCCCTATGTATTATGCTCGGTTGTATCATGGCAGGCACACAGTAGATATCTGGGAAACATTTGTTGGATGAATGCATTACCGAATCAATGGTTGGTGTAGTGGCAGGGAGTGAGACTTTCCCCTCCAAAATGCTAACTCAAAGCTCAGTGGTAGCCATTCAACTGGCAGAATCTTTTGCTGCCTTGAGTCTTACTTTACTTTTTTTTTTTGGAGTCCAAGTCTCACGCCATTGTCCAGGCTAGAGTGCGGTGGCATGCTCACAGCCACCCCAGCGTTGACCTGCTGAGCTCTGGCAATCCTTCTTCCTCAGCCATCTAAGTAGCCAGCACTATAGACCCGTGCTATCATGCCTGGCTAATTTTTTATTTATTGTAGAGACTAGGTCTCGCCAAGTTGCCCGGGCTGTTCTCGAACCTGCGGGCTCAGGCAATCCTCTTGCCTTGGCCTCGCAAAGTGCTGGGAAGCAGGGTGAGCCACCGAACCCGGCTTACTTTACTCTTTAAAGTAAGTTGTTAAATGACTACACTCCTAGGACCCCTCTTGATCATATTAAGACTGCAAAAATGAATCGTTTGGAGACTTTGGCTGAATTCATTTCTTCATGGTGAGACTTTCTTTCCAGACATTTTCCCAGGCACCACATCACACGGGGCCCATAGTCCACACGCTACTTGGACACAGGCAGATGTATTTAGCGATGCTGGTCGCGTGCAGCTAGGGCCCTGCGAGGGCCTGTCTGAAGGTGCCACATAAGCACCGTGCTCTGCATATGTAAGTCAGGAGCTGCTCAGTTGTTTCTCTGCAGGGACAACTGTATTGTTTTTAATTGTCTGTTTTAATGGACCTGAATAAAATACTCTTCTGTTTTATTTGATCTGCGTCCCCTAGTGGGATTTCTCCCTGCCTGCCTTTTACCGCTGTGACAGTTTCCTAGTTAGATATTTAGTTCTTTCGACAGGGACTCTTGATTATCAATGGCAGTGACTGTTTTTCCATCTACAGACGCTCCCTCCTAGTGGTCCTTGACCTATGGGATCCCTTGCACAAAAGGGTTGAGTTCTGGGAGTCTGGGATGAAAGAAATTCCATGAAATAGCAAACAAAAACAGCAACAAAATGAAGCACAGCTTTAGTTTAATCAGCTAAATGAATCTGGATTGATTTTTAAAAGATGTTTCTAGCTGTGATCTTGGGCATCCGTGATTAACCCACGTTTAACCACACCCAAACTCCACTACCTGGATACTTCAGCAGACATAGAGCCATGTTAGAATGACCTCTTGGTGGGACAATTTTCTGCTACGGAAAGTATTTGGCTGGCAGAGGATGACACAGTGGAACACAGGCAGGGCAAGGAGGCAGGAGATGTGAATTTTAGTACCCAGGTCTGCCACTGCATAACTGTGTGGACTTTGTCAAGGCGTGTCATTCCTCGTCTGAAGACGTCAGCACATCGGCCTGAGGCATCCCCTGCTGCTTCTGGTTCTAAGATCGCTGACAAAGCGTTCTTGGCTCCATTCGTACCCTGAACTTCATTTTCAAAGCAGATTTAGGCTTCTGTTTTGCCTCATCACGTATATTTAAAAAGATCTATACCCTTTTGTTTGAAGTCTGAGGTGACTCTGCTGAAGAATGAGCCCCTGTGACTCACTTTATCACGGGAACCTGGCTAAAGGATTGGGTAAGCATAAAGCGGTAAGCTTTGCAAAATCCTTGGGTAGATTAACGTATTTTTTGGTGTATATGTTATTCATACTGCACTTTGCTATTCATACATTGGATCTCTTCTTGGAGAGACAAAGCCAGGAAGCCCTAGTCAAAACTGTGCAATCAGTGAAATTAGCTTTGGACTGACTCTTTCTGCTACCTTCTCTTTCATAGTTCTTCTCATCCAGTATCTCCCCAAAGCCTTCAAGCTGCTTTTCCCTGCAAACAGCTGCCCCTACCTCACCACCCAGGCCTAACATTCCTCAGACTATGCTGGACTGCAAGATCCCCCAAACAAGTTGAACGGCAGTAAGTGAGAGTGTTCAAAAATTCATCCTGCCTCTCCAACACGGTTTGGGCAGCTCCAGGGACACGATCAGGACCAGCCAGTCAGAGCACCCAGTCCTCCTAAACACAGTGGTTTGCTTAGGGATGGGCATGTGTACTGAGGAGGGCAAGTCAGACTCCTATCTGGAATTTTTTTCTGGAATACTCAGGCCCTCTTCTTGTTGGGCTGTAAGGAAAGGAAGCCTAGAACTGCCCTTAACCACCCTGGCTGCCATGTGGGTCTTGGGCCTGAGAATGAAACCAGAGGGAAGGAGCGTCTACCTAAGGGATGAAGAAGGGTAACGGATTCCTGATGTTGTTTGAACCCTAGAGCAGCTATGACTGAAACTCAATGGATTTTTTAAAATTCCCAGTTGGATAGTCCTATACCTGTCTGTGCAATCCAATTCGAGTTGAGTTTCTTTCACTTGCATAAAACATGCTTAATACAATTCCTTCACATCGTTTCACTCCCCTGATGGACTCCTTTTTTGTTTTTCAAACAAAGTTTATTAGAAAAAGAAGGGAGGAAAGAAAGGGAAACATGCCGGAGCTGGCATGGGCAATGGAAACCGCCTGATTGACTCTTTTTTTTTTTAGTTGGAGTCTCACTCTGTCACCCAGACTGGAGTGCAGTAGCACACTGCTGGCCACCGCAGCCTCGACCTGCTGGGCTCTGGCAGTCCTTCCACCTCAGCCTTCCAAGTAGCCATAACTACAGGTGCGCACTACCACACCTGGCTAATTTTTGATTTATTGTGGAGACGAGGTCTTGCCAAGTTGCCCGGGCTGGTCTCAAACCCATGGGCTCAGGCAGTCCACTTGCCTTGGCCTCCCCAAAGTGCTGGGATTACAGGCTGAGCCACCGAGCCCAGCCGGCTTCTGCCTTTTTGAGGGAGGTGATGGATCTGGGCACACACCCTGTTCCTGTGTCTCCACCTGCATCTCATAGGCAAGTCAGCTGGGTCTGCTCTGTGGATCTGACCATCGCAGAGTCAGTGAGCAGGAGCCAACAGTCTCACACAGGCTTTTAATTTTTAAAATGGGGTTCCTGGCAAATGGGCTGGTAGAAAATCCCAACATGGGGGTAGGGAGATGTTGAACATTTGTGAGCGGTCATGAAAAAATATCAATATTTGTTTCTTTGGTGTGTATCTCCTTCAGTCAGAATCCCAAAAGTAAGAGGAGTGAGTTGCAGAATTCGGGAATACGTACTGATGACGACGTCCATCCTCAAAACCTTTGGTCATTTCTGTTACTCGTAGAGCAAACGCTAAGCTCGTTTGTGTCTCATTGTTTACCACCATAGTCTTCTCCTCTGAGTATATCCCACTCCTCTCCCATGCAGAGTCTATCCCAGAGCGACACTGGGGTCCTTCCACGTCTCATCATGCCAAGCACCTCCATGATCTGTTCTTTGCTACTCCTCTGCCTTCTACCTCCAATTCTTTCCTCACCCTTCCATCCTTCCCCACCCTTCAAGGACCACTTTTTTTTTTTTTTGAGTTGGAGTCTCACTCGGTCGCCCAGACTGGAGTGCAGCGGCAGCTCCCGGCCACCGAAGCCTCGACCTGCTGGGCTCCGGCGATCCTTCCGCCTCAGCCTTCCAAGTAGCCGGAATTACAGGCACGCGCTACCACGCCCGGCTGATTTTTTGATTTTTTGATTTATTGTAGAGATGAGGTCTCGCTGCCCAGGCGGGTTTCAAACCTGTGGGCTCAGGCAATCCGCTCACCTCAGCCTCCCAAAGGCGTGGGATTACAGGCTGAGCCACCGAGCCCGGACAAAGAAGACAATTTATTTTTATTTTTATTTTTTTTGAGTTGGATTCTCACTCTGTCGCCCAGACTGGAGTGCAGCGGCCGCTCCCGGCCACCGCAGCCTCGACCTGCTGGGCTCCGGCGATCCCTCCGCCCCAGCCTTCCAAGTAGCTGGAACTACAGGCACGCGCTACCACACCCGGCTGATTTTTTTATTTATTGTAGAGATGAGGTCTCGCTGCCCAGGCGGGTCTCGAACCCGTGGGCTCAGGCAATCCACTCACCTCAGCCTCCCAAAGGCGCGGGATTACTGGCTGAGCCACCAAGCCCGGCTAAGGACCACTTTTTTAAAAAAAATTTGAGTTGGAGTTTCACTCTGTCACCAAGGCTGGAGTGCAGTGGCACGCTCACGGACACTGCGGCCTCGACCTGCTGGGCTCAGGTGATCCTTCCAAGTAGTTGGAACTACAGGTGTGCGCTACCACGCCCAGCTAATTCTTTTGATTTATCGTAGAGATGAGGCCTCAACCAAGTTGCCAGGCTGGTCTCAAACCCCTGGGCTCAGGCAGTCCTCTCGTCTTGGCCTCCCAAAGTGCTGGGATTATAGGCTTGAGTCACTGCGCCCGGCCAAGGACCACTTTTAAATGCCACCTCCTTAATAAAGTATTTCCCAAGTCCTACAATACTCATAATAAATTGTTCTTCCCTTAAGGTATTATAGCACTTTGTTCTTCCTTTGCTTAATCGTACTCACCTTCTATATTGCTTCCCAGTTGTGGGTGTGCGTGTCACTCTTTCCCACAGAATAAAATTCTGTGAGAATATAAATTATCTTATTCATATTTTTACTGCTTCACCCATGCTATAACGGAGTCTTGCATAAAATAGGCATGTAATATATACATATAATTTTTTTCCACAGAGATCCAATGAAACACTGAGTTGGCAGTGGGGATAGGTGCAGGTTAGTTCTGTCCAAGATTCCAAGCTAATTATCATTCCTATAGTTGAGTCCCTGCCTACTTCTCCTGTCTTACCTCCGCTCTCATTCACCTCTGTTGCCTCACCTGCAGCCCTAACAGAAGCACATACAGTTGCCCTCACATTACAAAAATAATGCATGACCCTGTGCTTTCACTTCCTGTGTCTTGAATGTTTTCCTTACTGCTGTCGGCTTGCTTCATCCTTCAATTACATGTTCCTTTCTTTTGAAGTTTTCCTGACCAGTTTACTGCCCACTCTCCGCTGTCCATCCCGGAAGAACAGACCCGTCTCCTCTCTCCCTTTAGACTTACCATAAACCGCTTTCACCGAACCCAGGTTGTTTCCTAATTTTCCATTTATGTTCACATCTCCCTCCTTTTACTACATTGTAGCTCCTTGAGGACAGGTTTCTTGCCTTTCTTGGCTCCCAACTGTCCCATTCAAAGCGTTGAGGCATGTTTTGCCTTGTGGTATTTCTAGAAACTTCTCTCTAGCCCCTACAAAAAGGTAAGGTGTTGGAGGGCAGGGAGTATGTCTAATCCATACTTGTACTACTTTACTTCTACTCAGTGTTTTTAGGATGAACGAATAAAGAACAGTTCCCGGATCCAGGCCAGGTGAGCCTAGGAGTAAAGGAAACAGACCCACTTATGCAAACATAGTAATGACTGGGGCTTATTTACCTGGCGTTGACTGGACTCTTTGCTTCAAGGAAGAGACTAATTTTGATTCTTCAATGCCCTTTCCATCAGTTTTCCATACCTTTTCAAACTGGCAAGAGAAATACTTCAAGAGTACCTCATTAGGGAGGAGGAAGTATGGGCAAATTATTCTTCTCAGACTTTCTCCCAGCTGCTTCTAGTTCATTTCACTACTTTGCATCCTTTGGCATTCTTGCCTTCCTGGCTCCCTGCCTTGGCTTCCATAGCTTGATTCCTGTGTTCAGCCTGGCCCTTGGTTGATGCCCTGGTTTTAGCACCCAACTCCACCCAACATTTTATGTCCTCAGCTTCATAACAGCTGTGTGTAAGAGAAGCCCTTTCCACACATCCCTCGGTGGTCCTAAGGGACCCATTCAGTCCTTGCCTGACTCCCGCCCCAAAGAGAACAAAAGATCAGAACCCTAAATTCCCACTGTGAGGCCTCAGCTCACTGCAAAGTCACATTCCGACCTGGTTAGTCATCCAAATTGGATTTCAGGAGTAGGAGGCAGGCATCGGTTTCATCTTGCACCGCTGGTATAAGATGGGTTAACTTTATTAAGCATATTGGTATGTGGTAAATATGTATGATTCCTTAGAAACCGTCAGTTCGCCAAGTCATATTGAGTCATTCATCTGGAGGACAGCTGAAGGGGTTAATTAAAAACAGCTGCATCTAATCTCGCACTAGCATGATACACTTCCTTCTTGGAGGGCACAGGAAAGACAACGCAGAAAACAGAAAGGAGGCCTTTCATGGAGCTAAGAGTTCTCTAGAAGACGAGATGAGTTTGAGTAAAGTATGGATTGTCTGAGAGTCAGCAAAGAATCAGACAAGCAATTGACTGTCGTTAAGGATAAAAGTTGTTTTAATGCGGCATCAAGCAAGAAGAAAGCATTGAGGTGAAAGAACAAAGCATGGTTAGCTATATAAAGTATGAACAATGTGTCTTTCCTATTAAAACTATTTCTTTCTATCACTTGGTATTCCTTACCTTACCTACATTTTAAAGTTAATTTGAAATCAGTGAGATGGGGGGGAAATGGGATTAACGGTAGCAAACATCTCTCTGGGGCCGGGGAAACACCTCTTATCAACAGGGTGCCTGAATGAAACGTATTTGTATACCTAACCCTTAACTGTACCCCATAATATCATAATAAAAAATATTGATAAATAAAAAAAAGAAAAAGAAAACAGTGAGATAACTGAAGTTAAAATTGTGAGTTTCTTTGTACTTAAAATTTGTCAAAATGAACTTTAAATTTTATTGTGGTAAGAATACTAAATAGGATATCTACTCCTTAACAAATTTTAAGTGTACAATACATCATTGTTAATTATAAATACAGTGTTGTACAGCAGATCTCTAGAGCTTATTTATATTACTTAACTGAAAATTTATGCCTGTTAATTAATAACTCCTTGTTTCCTCTGGTAACCATCATTTCAGTATTTGATTATCTGACTTTGACTATTTCTGAATTTGACCTCATAGTGGACTCAGTCACTGCTTGTCTTTCTGTGTCTGGTTTATTTCACTTAGCAGAATGTCCTTAAAATCCATCCATGTTATTGCACATTGTAGGATTTCCTTGTTTGTTAAGGTTGAATAGTATTCCCTTGTTTGTATACACCAGATTTTATTTTCTTTTCTGTTTCTGAGTCAGAGTCTCACTCTGTTCCCCAGGCTGGAGTGCAGTGGCACGCTCATGGCCACCGCAGCCTCGACCTGCTGGGCTCAGGCTATCCTTCCGCCTCAGCCTTCCAAGTCGCTGGAACTACAGGCATGAGCCACAATGCCTGGCTAATTTTTTGATTTACTGTAGAGATGGGGGGGAGGTGTCTCACCAAGTTGCCCAGGCTGGTCTCGAACCCCTGGGCTCAAGCAATCCTCTCGTCTTTGCTTCCCATAATGCTGGGATTTCAGGCTGCTCTTTGTGGTTTTGATTTACATTTAAAAACATTCCCATAGGCTATCAAACGTTACAGTTTACTTCTGTCTACCTGCATGCTTGTACTTATCACCACCTTTTCTGCATCACCTCCTTGCCGCTTCTCAGTCTCTGACATCTATTGCTCTGTTCTTGGGACTGTGTGATACTTTTTTAGTCCCACCTATGGTTGAGAACATGCAGTATTTGTCTTGCTGTGCCTGGCTTATTTCACTTAACATACTGACCTCTAGTTCCATCTATGTTGCTAAAAAAGACATGATTTCCTAATTATTTTTTAATGGTTCATTGGTACTTTTTTTTTTTTTTTTTTTGAGTTGGAGTCTCACTCCTTCGCCCAGGCTGGAGTGCAGTGGCACGCATGCTCATGGCCACCAGAGCCTCCACCCGCTGGTCTCCGTTGATCTTTCTGCCTCAGTCTTCCAGTAGTCGGAACTACAGATGCACGCAACCACGTCTGTCTATTTTTTATTTTATTGTAGAGATGAGGTCTCGCCAAGTTGCCCGGGCTGGTCTAGAACCTGCGGGCTCAGGCAATCCACTCACCTTGGCCTCCCAAAGTGCTGGGATGACAGGCTGAGCCACTGAGCCCGGCCCCACATTTTTTTAATGCATTCATCCACTGATGTACACTTAGAATGATGTCATATCTTTGCTATTGTAACTAGTGCTAAGTGTGCAAGTGGAGCTATCCCTTTGTTATGCAAATTTCTTTTCCTCTGGGTGTATGCCCAGTAGTGGGATTGCTATTGCTGTATTGTGAGGTAGTTCTATGTATAGATTTTTTTTTTTTTTTTTTGAGTTGGAGTCTCACTCTGTCTCTCAGGCTGGAGTGCACACTCATGGCCACCCCAGTGCCAACTTGCTGGGCTCTGGTGATCCTTCTGCCTCAGCCTTTCAAGTAGCCAGAACTACAGGCGCATGTTACCACACCCGGCTGATTTTTTGATTTATTGTAGAAATGAGGTCTCGCCATGTTGCCCAGGCTGTTCTCAAACCTGTGGGCTCAGGCAATCCTCTCACCTCGGCCTCCCAAAGTGCTGGGATTATAGGCTTGAACCACTGCCCGGCCAGATGTTTGTTTTTTTTTTTTAAAGAAACCTCCACACTCTATGTTGGATGTACCAGATTACATTCCCACAAACAGTTTCTTTTCTTTTTTTTGAGTTGGAGTCTCACTCTGTCGCACTGCTCCCGGCCACCGCAGCCTCAACCTGCTGGGCTCCCGCGATCCTTCCGCCTCAGCCTTCCGAGTAACCGGAATTACAGGCATGCGCTACCACGCCCAGCTGATTTTTTTGATTTATTATAGAGATGAGGTCTCGCCAAGTTGCCCAGGCGGGTCTCGAACCCACAGGCTTTGGCAATCCACTCACCTCAGCTTCCCAAGGCGCGGGATTACAGGCTGAGCCCCGGAGCCTGGCTCCCACAAACAGTTTCTAAGAGATTCCTTTTCTCTGCATGCTTGCCAGCATCTGTTATTTTTTTTGTCTTTTTTGTCTCCATTATAACTGGGAGAAGATGATATCTCATTGTGATTTAGATTTGCACTCCCCCATGATTAGTGATGCTGAGCATTTTTCATATACCTGTTGGCCATGTGTATTTTTTTTTTTTTTGAGAAATGTCTATTCATGTTTTTTTGTGCATTTTTAATGTTTGTTTTTTTTAACTGTTGAGATTTTTGAGTTCCTTGTATGTTCTGGATATTAGTTCCTTGTTGAATGAGGAATTTGCAGATACTTTAACCCACTCAAGAGGTTGCCTCTTCAGTCTGTTTATTGTTTCTTTTGTTGTTCAGAAGCTTTTTAGTTTAATATAGTTCCATTTGTCTGTGTTTGTTTTTGTTACCCGTGCTTTTGAGTTCTTAGCCATAAAATCTTTGCCTAGTCTTGAAGAATTTACTCTGTGTTTTCTTTTCAATAGTTCTATATTTTCAGGTCTTATGTGTAAATCTTTAATTCATCTTGAATTGGCTTTTGTATATGGTGGGAGATAGGGGTCCAGTTTCGTTTTTCTGTACATGCATATCAAGTATTCTCAGCACCATTTATGGAAGAGGGTGTTCTTTCCCAACTATATATTCCTAGTTGCTTTAGCAAAGATCAGTTGGGTTTGCATAGGTGAATTTATTTCTGGGTTTTTCACTCTGTTTCATTGGTCTGTGTGTCTCTTTGCACCAATTCCATTTTGTTTTGGGTACTATAGCCTTGTAATATATTTCAAAGCCGGTAGTATAATGCCTCCAGCTTTGGTCTTTTGCTCAGGATTGCTTTGGCTATTCAGGTTCTTTTTTGGTTCCATATGGTATTTAGGATTGCTTTTTCTTTTTCTTTTTTTTGAGTTGGAGTCTCACTTTGTTGCCCAGGCTGGAGGGCAGTGGCACGCTCACGGCCACCACAGCCTCCGCCTGCTGGGCTCTGGTGATCCTTCCACCTCAGCCTTCCGAGTAGCTGGAACCACAGGTGCACGCTACCATGCCTAGTTAATTTTTTTTATTTATTGTAGAGACGGGGTCTCAACAAGTTGCCCAGGCTGGTCTGGAACTTGTGGGCTCAGGCAATCCACTTGCCTCGGTCTCCCAAAGTGCTGGGATTACAGGTTGAGCCTCCGAGCCTGGCCAGGATTGTTTTTTCTATTTCTGTTAGAAATGATGTTGGAATTGATAGGGATTGTATTGATTCTATAGATTTCTTTGGGCAGTATGGTCATTTTAATGATATCATTCTTCTGATCCACGAACATGGGATTCTTTCTGTTTGTGTCCTCTTCAATTTCTTTGTAGGTTTCTTTGTAGGTATCTCCTTTTTTAGACGCAGAGTCTCACTCTGTTGCCCAGGCTGAGTGGCATGCTCATGGCTACCACAGCCTTGACCTGCTGGGCTCAGGAAATCATTGCCCAGCCCTTTAGCCCATTTTCTTTTCTTTTCTTTTTTCTTTTTTTTGAGTCGGAGTCTCACTGTCACCCAGACTGGAGTGCAGTGCACGCTCACGGCCGCCCCAACGTCGGCCTGCTGGCCTCCAGCGATCCTTCCACCTCAGCCTTCGGAGTAGCCCGAACTATAGGCACGCACTACCATGCCCTGCTATTTTTTTTTTTTTTTGATTTATTGTAGAGATGAGGTCTCACCAAGTTGCCTGGACTGGTCTTGAACCTGAGGGCTCAGGTAACCACTCACCTCGGCCTCCCAAAGTGCTGGGATGACAGGCTGAGCCACTGAGCCTGGTCCTTAGCCCATTTTCCAATCAGGTTATTCATTATTGAATTTTATGTGTTCTTCATATATTTTGGAGATTAATTTCTCATCAGATACATAACTTGCAAATATTTTCTCTCATTCCTTGTGTTGCCTTTTCACTCTGTTGATTTGCTGTGAAAAAGATTTTTAGTTTGTAGTCCCAATTGTTTATTTTTGTTCTTGCTGTCTTTTGGTGTCATATGTATAAGATTACTGTCAAGACCAATCTCATGAAGATTTTTCTCTATGTTTACTTGTAGAAACTTTATGTTTTTTTTTGGGGGGGTGGAGTCTCACTCTGTCACCCAGGCTGGAGTGCAGTGGCACACTCACTCATGGGCACCACAGCGTCAACCTGCTGGAGTCTGGTGATCCTTCCGCCTCAGCCTTTCAAGTAGCTGGAACTACAGGTGCATGCTACCACACCCAGCTAAATTGTTTTGATTTATTGTAGAGACGAGGTCTCACCAAGTTGCCTGGGCTGGTCTCGAACCCACAGGCTCAGGCAATCCACTCGCCTTGGCCACCCAAAATGCTGGGATTACAGGCTGAGCCACCGAGCCTGGCCTATGGTTTCAAGTTTTAAAGTTAAGTCTTTAATCCATTTCAAGTTGATTTTTGGGTATGGTATAAAATAAGAGTCCAATTTCATTCTTCTACATGTGGATATCCATTTTTCTCAGCACCATTTGTTCAAGAGACTATATCCTTCCCCACTGTGTATTCTTGGCACCCTTGTCAAAGATCAACTGATTGTATGTCTGTGGATTTATTTCTGGCCTCTGTTTCCTTATGCTTTTCAATATAAACAATATGTGTCTTACTTCTATAAGTAGAAAACAGTGAATTTAGTAATTTTATTTGCCATCATAAGTCTGTATTGCCTTGTTATTTTTCTCACCCACAAGTGCTAATTTCCTATGTTTTGCTATAATACCCAAACAAAGAAATTATATATAGTTTTCTGTACAGCTTCCCCTGTAGCTTAAGCTGCTGTGCCCACTGATCCTTGCTCAGGGATGCCAAGTCGGACAGTTCATATTGTTGTGATTACTGATAGAACCAAAGTGTGTCTCATTTACAGGCTGCCAGGTAAACCCATAAAATCGTAGCATTTTGTTGAGGGATGTCTCCTGTCAAACTGAAATGCCTAGTATTTCTGTCATATTTTGGACTAGAAAATAGGTAGATAATTTTCTAGTTTCATATGAAAAAAGAATGGAGCATTCATGCAGAGAGAAATAGAGACTACATGGTCAAGAGAGAGTTGAGATACCTAGAGTTGCTTGATTATTCACAACCTTCCGAACAGTAAGTGATTCATTTAGGTGGTCTAAGGAAATTTCTGTTTCTTGCAATCAAGAGTCTGCTAGTTCCTTGCTGCTCGAAGTGTGGTTCAGAGACCAAACAGCATTGGCATCATGTGGGTGGTTGCTAGAAAATGCCTTATTTCAGGTCCCATTCCAGACCTATTGTATCAGAAGCTGCATTTCAGCAAGGTTCCCAGGTAATTTATATTTACATTAAAGGCTAGAAGCCCCTTTCTGTCTCCTCCTTCCTTCCTTCCTTCCTTCCTTCCTTCCTTCCTTCCTTCCTTCCTTCCTTCCTTCCTTCCTTCCTTCCTTCCTTCCTTTTTGAGTCAGAGTCTCACTCTGTTGCCTAGGCTGGAGGGCAGTGGCACACTCACGGCCACCGCAGCCTCCACCTGCTGGGCTCAGCCGATCCTTTTGCCGCCGTCTTCCAAGTGGCTGGACCTACAGGTGTGTGCCACCATGCTCAGCTGCCCAGGCTGGTCTCAAAAGAAGTTCCTTTCTAGCATACTTAGTATACCAGACTTTTGTTATTTCTCATAATCCATCCTTTTCTTCTTCCATGATTGCATGACTGGTCACACTGGTGAGTTCCCAGCTCCACACTGACCTACCTCCTTTCCAGCTGAGTGAGATTCATTCTGGCCAACCAGACTGGAGAAGTGATAGGAGCTACTTCCAAGTTTTGCCTTTCAAATGACTAGGCTTTCTCTGCCTGTGAGACGGGGAGAAGTGTGGCAGCCACCTAGGACCTACAGCTGGGAGTCACAAGTTGAGGATGTCAGGTCCTCCTACTGACCCAGCCCACCTCCCTCCAGACTGTTACTTAAGAGAAGAACAAACATCTCTCTTGTTTCAGCCTTTGCAAACTGGGCTGTCTTTAGCTCAGCTCAGCGTGTACACTAAGCAATAAAGCTAGATGAGCACGTAATCTCTTCAGAATTTAAATGTTTAGCTCATTAATAGTGCTGGGTGGAAACAGCATTTGACTTTATCTGCTTCTGTTGCCTACATAGAAATGGGCATGAAATGATTAAAAACCCCTAGTGGGGGTAGAAATGTAGCTCAGATGTCAGCTGTAGAATAATTGGTTTTTGATTAATGGGCAAAGATGATCTGATATTAATTTTCACCCCGAGGTTCTCTCTTTCTTTCTTTCTTTCTTTCTCTCTTTCTTTCGTTCTTTCTTTAGTTGGAGTCTCACTCTGTCGCCCAAGCTGGAGTACAGTGGTATGCTCATGGCCACCCCAGCGTCGACCCACTGGTCTCTGGTGATCCTTCTGCCTCAGCCTTCCAAGTAGCCGGAACTACAGGCACGTGCTACCATGCCTGGCTAATTTTTGTATTTATTGTAGAGACGAGGTCTCACCATGTTGCCCAGGCTGGTCTCGAACCTGTGGGCTCAGGAAATTCTCCTCTGCCTCCCAGAGTGCTGGGATTACAGGTGCAAGCCACTGCACCCAGCTAAAAATATGAACTTTTAGTAATGTTTGTCAGAGGCTTTGCAGTACCTCATGGCTCTACTGTGTTACAAGGAAATAACCAAATCCATGTGGACCTTGGAGCATTTTGAGACACAGAATTGCGGAACTACTTGGAACCAGGATGACAAAACGAAGACTCCTATCAGTGATGGAGATTTTTCTTAATCGTTCTTGGCTAAAGGTTGTATTAATGCCTAAGTATAGAGTTGCAAGAGATAAAATACCGAATGCATAATGCCAGATGTATAATTGTTATACATCTTAATTGTGCTTTGTGGTGTTTGTGTGTTTATATTTGAGGATACTGTAGAGAATAAGCTGACCCACTAAATGGCACCCATGACTGACTGGGGTCTAAGAAGGTCTCACTCCCGTTCACTTGGGGCACGAAACTCACTCGTCTCCCCTGGAAGCGTCCACCAAGACTGAAGCCAGAGAATACAGGAAGGGAAATGATGACGATTGCAATTCCCCCTCTTTTCTGACTCCTTTCTGAAGCGAAGCACTCCACGACATGTCTCCCCCTCCCCCCAGCCTTCCTCTCTAGATTCCATCCGTGGCTTTGTTATCTTCCAATGTCAACTTTCTCATTTTTTCTCAGTGTCAAGGTTTCTGTTGGTGGGGAGGGGAACTAACTCACCCTTTCCACTCTAGATCAGGAGGTTTTATGGCTTTCTTCTAGGCTCCCAGGCATGACGATGGATTCAGTTTATGGTTGAAACAGATTGAAAGTTATTTTAAATTCTTATGACTTAGTACCCTTGTCTAACATCAGACTCAGTCATTTATTAGTGCTTTTATTTCTAATTTGAGGGAAATTTTTTTTGTTTTTTGGAGTTGGAGTCTCAATCTATCACCCAGGCTGGAGTGCAGTGGCACACTCACGGCTACTGCAGCCTTGATCTGCTGGGCTCTGGAGATCCTTCTGCCTCAGCCTTCCAAGTACCCAGAACTATAGGCACGCACTACCATGCCCTGATAACTTTTTTGATTTATTGTAGAGACGAGGTCTCTACAAGTTGCCTGGGCTGGTCTCCAACCCGCAGGCTCAGGCAATCCACTCACCTCAGCCTCTCAAAGCGCTGGGATTACAGACTGAGCCCCCAAGCCCGGCCTTGAAGGCAATTTTTATCCTGTCTTTGGGACTGATGGCTAAGATACCAAAACTATGACAACTATCTACTCGTCACAGTTCATAAAACACTTTTCATATGCCTTCCCTTTGAATACTCCTAACTACCCTGTGAGACAAGTATTATTATTATTATTATTATTATTTTGGCGGAGAGGAGTCAGAGTCTCACTCTGTCGCCCAGGCAGGAGTGCAACGGCACACTCATGGTCACTGCAGCCTCGACCTGCTGGAATCAGGCTATTTTTCCGTCTCAGCTTCCCGAGTTGCTGGGACTATAGGTGTGTGCCACCACACCTGTCTAATTTTTGATTTGTTGTAGAGATGAGTTCTCACTAATTTTCCCAGGCTGGTCTTGAGCCCCTGGACTCAGGCAATCCTCTTGCCTCAGCCTTCCAAAGTGCTGGACTTATAGGTGTGAGCCACCGCCCCCAGCTATTATTATTATTCAATCTTCTTTACAGATGTGTAAATTGAGCTCTTAGATAGGTAATTTGCCCCAAACACAAAGCTAGAAATTCAGATTGAGGTAGCTTTATCTCAAACCCAAGTTCTTTCCATTACTGCACATAATATGATCATGGTTATAGCCATTATCACCACCATCATCATGGCAGCCATCAATGACTCAGTTCTTACTGTGTTGACGAGCACGAAGGTTGATTATGTTGTAAGGATTATGTTTAATCTTTGTAACAGTCCTCATGGTCCTTTATCAATTAGGAAAGCTTTCAACTTCGAGTAGCATAAAACCCAACCAACTGTGGCTTAAACAAACAGGGGATTTTTACTGAATGAAAGTCCAGAAGCGGGAGAGTCCTGGACTTAGTTTGGTGACTCAGTGGTATTGGGGTTTAGGTCTAGCCTCTTGGAGTTGTATTTCTGGCTGTATTCCTGGCTGTATTCTGACCACAGTAGGCTAGAACATTGCGCCATCACATGACTGCATTGAAAAGCAGGAGCCAGAACAAAGCCTGTCTCTTCCCAAGCCTTTCCCTTACCAAGGGAATCTCCTTAGATGACTTTTCTTTTCATCTTATCTCATCTCAGCCATGCTTATCCTAGCCTTGCCCTGTGCCCACCTTCCTTGTGATCAAGGAATTTCTGCTCAGGAACTAAACAAGACTTAGATCTCACTATGGGCTTGGCTGCATAAAGGCACCCAGCGGAATGGAATCCAGCCCATCCTCTGCACAGCCCGCATACCACGCAGTGTGCCCTCACTGTGTCAGTCCAGAGGAAGGGTGTCGGATTTTGCAATTTGCTTATTGGGCTGCATTTTTGCAAATTATAGGAAAGCTCATTTACCAGCTAGGTAGGTGTGGCCCTGGTGTATTAGTGAAGAAGTGGCGGTGGTGGTGGAGGGGTGAAGTTTGGCATTTTTGTAGTTGTGCCATGGGTCTGCCACTGGAAGTTATTAAAATAGTCCCATATTAAAGATGAAGAAATCAAGGCATGGGGAAACTAAATAATTTGCTAAGGTTACATAGCTGCTAACTCACAACGTAGAAGTTGAAAATTAGCTGTCTTTAACTCTGAGGCCTAGAGAACCATCACTAGTATGTTTTTCTTTAAAAAAAAGAAAAAAGAAAACCAATATTAGCCCTACAAATTGACAGACTCACAATCCTAAAGGCTATATACAATTGATTTTTGAAGGAACTAGATTCCTGACTAGCAAAAATGGGAAACTGATCAAACTGCTGAAATGACTAAATCAGGGCTTCCAGGATGCCGATGGGGCAAAAGATACTGAACATTCTACATATGGGTAAAAATTCTTAGAGGATTTCGGCCTTTACTGACTTGTAAGGAGAATCAACCTGTCAGAAGAATTAGAAATTCTAACCCTCGCTGCCAAATCTATCAACGATTTCCTTTGTGACAATCTATATTCACTTACTTCCATTTTTTCCTCAGGCTAATAATTTATGTCAGCTGGAGCTCAGTGTTTTATGAACCAAGGGTGAAATTATTAAATTTTATTGTTTGTGATTCCTTCCTTAAGTTATATTCCTATAATTGCAAACTTACTGCATTCCCCAAACTCTATTTTGAATTTATTACTAGCCTTCTTACTGCCTTTTTAGATCTCAGAAGTAAACTTCAAATATTTACAAATCTCAATTTCATGTTTTCCCTTTCATAAATCTGTGGGCAAATTCGGTGCTGGAGACAGAGAGTAATAAATCTGGATATTTATGTATTGTGCCAGCAGGCGCTGCACAAACTTCCCTGCGTAGCTTGGTCAATGAGCCTCAGTCTTGACCTGTAACACTGGTTCTAGTCTAATCCCGAGGTTCATATTAACAGAATCATTATAAAACATCTGGTGACTTGTATATACAAAAATCCTTCCCTCAGTCATAATTTGCAATCAGACAAGTTTAGTGGGCACATATGCTCTCCATGTTAGCAAAGGAAAGTGCGTCAGTGGTGTTTACTTACATGTATTAATACACACCTACCTTTGAAGAGAGGGACATAGTGGTAACCTGCCCCTAGCTTTAAGGTTATGACCAAACCTGTAAGTAACATTAACAGCAAGTATTTTTTAAGGTTTCTCATTCCAATCATATTTAATATGCTTCAAAAAATGAAATATAAAAGTTCTAGAAGAAAACACAGTAGAATCAAGAAACAATTTTACAGTAGAGAAGACCTTAAACATGATGAAAGATCTGTAAGTTGTAAATGAAAGGCTGCTAAAATTGACTATGTAAAAATTAAATGTTTAGATGGCAACATCCAAAACAAAGTCAAAGACAAATGACAAACTGAAGACAAATGTGTCCATTTCATGTAACAAAGGGCTATTTTTAAATATGCAAAAAGAGCTTATAAATGAATGTGAAAAATATGAATAACAATTATAAAATCAGATAAAAACCATGAATAGGAAGTTTATAGATAAACTAATACAAATGGTGAAAGAGGAAAAAAAAATACCAGATTCAACAGCATATATAATTCAAGAAATGGGAATTAAAACAACAAGATTTTTTTCCCCCAACTGTTAGATTGGCAACAATTAGAAAGTTGTAACAAAACCCAGGGTGTGATCAATAGTCCCTTTGATATATTATTGGTGATTGGTGAGAGAATAAACTAGTGGATCATTTAATAAGGCAATTTGGTAGGATCTATTAAAATGTAAAACACAGGAGTACCCTTTGACTTGGCAATTCTTCTTATAAAAATCTATTTTCCAGTGGCTCGAGCCTATAATCCCAGCACTTTGGGAGGCCAAGGTGAGAGGATCGCCTGAGCCCAGGGGTTCGAGACCAGCCTGGGCAACTTGGTGAGCTCTCATCTCTACAATATAGCAAAAAAGTAGCCAGGCATGGGAGTGTGCACCTGTAGTTCTGGCTACTTGAAAGGCTAAGGGTAGAAGGATCGCCTGAGCCCAGCAGGTCAATGCTGGGATGGCTGTGAGCCTGCTCCTGCACTCAAGCCTGGGTGATGAAGTGAGAATCTGACTCAAAAAATTAAAATAAATAAATAATTAATCTATTCTCCCTGCCCTGTATGCAAATACATATGTGTGTGAGAGCTTATCTAGCATTGTTTGTACTTTCTAAAAGCTGTAAACATCTTTCTTGTCCATCAGTTGCACACAATTTTCCTACAGTGGAAAGTAGGAAATGTATGTAGCCCATTCAAAAGATCATTAGCTTTGTATGTCCAAGACTAGAGGGAATTCTCTTTAATCATTCATTACCTGCTTATCTGGTATTTGGCTCCTTGCAATAACAAGATTGTTATGTAAAAGCCATCATAACATGAAAATATGCACTAAATAACTGGCCATCCAGATCTTCTTCCTTGTTATCCCTGCCCATCAGATGATAGGAACAGCTCAAATCATGCACATAACAGATGTCTGTTAGTCTTAGTCTCATCAACAAGTAAAGAAGACAAAAACATTGACAATGATGACAAGAGCGGCACTTCAAAAGAAAATAATTTGGATGTCACAGGATTTTTAACCAATCCTTGAGAAAGCTGATAAAGCCCAGAAATAGTTTTGCACGAATGACTCTCCTTAAATAATGCTGTGCGAATTAAGCGAGAATGGAAAGATATTATACTGAGTTACAAATTGTACAATTTGTACAGGGAAGGACTAGCTCCCTCAACCCCAGCTACTCTGGATTTCTTTTATTCTTCTAAGAAGTTCCATATGGTTGCAATTAAAATCTAAATTTTGGTTGGGCTCAGTGGCTTAGCCTGTCATCACAGCACTTTGGGAGGCTGAGGTGAGTGGATTGCGTGAGCCCACGGGTTCGAGACCCGCCAGGGCAACTTGGTGAGACCTCGTCTCTACAATAAATCAAAAACTAGCTGGGCATGGTAGCACACACCTGTAGTTCCAGCTACTTGAAAGGCTGAAGCAGAAGGATCGCTGGAGCCCAGCAGGTCGAGGCTGCGGTGGCCGGGAGCGGCCACTGCACTCCAGTCTGGGCGACAGTGAGACTCCAACTCAAAAAAAAAAATCTAAATTTTGTTTGAAATGCGACATTTATTTTTCATGATTTTTAGTTTTTTAAAAAATTAAGTCCCTGCAAAAGCACTTTCTCTTAACTTTAGTCCCAGTTTTAAGATGCCTTTTTTCAACTCCTGTTATCTTGGTATATTTACTACATATCCTTAAGGGAATAGAATAGTTTCCTCCTGCCTGGATAAAAGTTTTAAAATTAGGTATGTATACCTTACATGCATATGAATGTTTGTGTATACATAGAACATGCTTGGTAAAAACACACAAGAAACTATGAATAGCAGTACCTCTGGTGAGAGAAACATTGAGAACTGTAGAATTGAGAGAGACATTTATGTTTTACTATTATTTCTTGGTATAATTTTTGAATCATTAAATGTGAGCATAGAATCATTCTATAATTTAAAAATCTACCTAACACATTTAACTAATTAACACAGAATCAGAATGAAAATCAGAACGAATTCTATCAACAGGTGTTTTCAATCATTATTGAAGACTATCTTATTATTCAATAAGAAATCACACAGGGTGAATAAGAAAGCAAGTATTTTGCCTAAAACAACCGTGTAGCTCTAATAAAACCTCCCCTCAGTGTGAGATCAGGACCAATCATCCACACAAAGTTATCCTTTGATCACAGTTACATGTATAAGGGATTCATACATCCATATTTCTTCTCTTGTCTTTCATTTCCAGCATCTCATAAGTAAGTCATCTCAACTTCCCCATTGGAAAGTGTTTCCCTGCCAGAGCGAATTAGGTATATTTTGGAGTTTTCTCAACTTCTAGATTTGTAAACGTGTCCATGCAGGGGTGGAGGTCAAGAACAGATACTACGCACGTTCTTTGGAAGACCCTTTGCCTTTCTTAGAAATCTTGTCTTTCGTAGACTTCCCTTTTTCTTCCTCTTTCCCTTTCTATCCTCACTCCTGAACTCAGCACAGCCTGAGGCCTCTGAAGCAGGTACCCTGGTTGTCATCACTAGCCTTGCTAGCCTTCTCAGCCCACAGGTTCCGAGCTAGCCCTGAGCATGGCCGGCCTCTGCCAACCACTCCAGGTTGTATGGTTACAGGACTGGAGTTGTCCCAACCCTTTACTTAGCTCGTTGCTATTCATGGATAATATGTCCCAAATGCTTGCCCTAGGCACTGCGCTGAGGACTTTTTTTAAGAAGGGTTCTCAAAATCTTTCTCATTTTACAGATGAAGAAACGGCAAAAATAGCATGATTTGATCCAGGATGCTACAGCACTACTGCCCAACTCTCAAGGCACCCCACTTCCAATCAATCCATCTGCAAGGTTTGTCTAGAATCCAAGCATTTCTTACTCCTTTCTTTGTTATGGCTCTAGTCGCTGCCCCTACCATCTCTTGCCTGGGTCATTGCACGAGAAGGACCTCCAACTGGTCTCCTTTCTTTTGCCCGAGCCCCCTTCTTAAATATCTTTACATGTGAGCCATGGCATATTGCTCCTCTGTGTCCCATTTTACCGTAAAGACAAACGCAATGCTTGAAATGGCCCTTATGGCCCTGAGTGATTTTCCTCTACCTCTCTGAAATCATGTGCTTTGTGTCCCTTGGTTGCCTGTGCTTTACCCACACTACTTGGACAGCTCCTGATTTGTGAATTTTAGAAAAGAGACAAATTTCATTTCAGTGATGTGCTCAAATGACTTTGCTTTTCAATAAATAGGGACAAATGTTGCAATGTAGGTTTGTTTACTGTCTGTCTACTCCCAGTGGAATGCCAGTTCTCAAAGGTCAGAAACAATCTGTTATGTTCACTATTGTTTCTGGTGTCTAGAGCAGTGCCTGGTACATAGTATGTGTTCAGAAATATTTGTTGAATTTATAAGTGGATAAATGGGGCAAAAAAGCAACAGCATGTGCTTTGGAATCAGATAGAACTGGGTTCAAATTTTGGCTTTATTGAGTATTATATGGGTTACTTAGTATAATCTTTTTCCTTTTCTGAATATCACTTTCACCTTGTACAAAACTGGAATAGAGAGGGTGATCACAAAGATTTTTGAGAATATTTAGTGATATCACAAATGTCACGTGCCTGGTATAAAGTAGAGTTTCTATACAGTCTAGCTATTTCTAGTCCCTTCTCTTCCAATTTTCCTACAAAGGAGGAGATGGAGGGAGAGGAATATTAAAAGGGAAACTGATATTCACTGAAGTCATTTAATAAATATTTCTTGAGCATCTACTATGTTTTAGACACTGAAGACAGAAAGATGCATGAGTTATTATGCATACACTCAAGGAACTCATTTTAGTATAATGATTTCTTTATTAAACCAAGAATAATAAGATATGTATAAATGAAAAGTTCTCCTCCTAGAGTATGAAAATATTAATCCTGTATTAACCACTATTCTCCCTTGTACCTGTAAAAACTGTATCTTAATAGTCTTAGTTTTAGGTTGGGCATGGTGGCTCATACCTGTAATCCCAGCACTTTTGGAGGCTGCAGTGATGGGATTGATTGAGCTCGAGTTCTGGGCAACATGGTGAGATCTCATCTCTGCAGAAATCAACAAATTAGCTGGATGTGGTGGCTCATGCCTGTATTCCCAGCTACTTGGAAGGCTGAGGCAGAAGGATCACCTGAGCCTTGAAGGTGAAGGCTGCTGTGAGCCATGAGCATGCCACTACACTCCAGTCTGGGTGACAGAGTGAGACCCTGACTCAAAAAATATATATAATTCCTCATTTTTTGCATTTTTCAATTACATTTCACATTTATAGCTAAACATTCTGGTAAACATGACAATCTTTATCCATTTAGATAAATCAGTATCATTGAATTTTTCAGGTTTCTTTTTCCTTCCTAGTAATACCACATTAAGTTTGTAGTTTTAAAACAAATACTATGAAAATGGCTTTTAAAAAGTTTATTTTTAGGACTGTAAATTCTTTTTTAATGAACTAATAACAAAAGGTGTTTTTAAATGGCAGGCATTAAGAAAATATTTACCCACTTGAAAACACCTTTCATTTTCATTTACCACGGTATGTTCTTTCATTTTTAATTTACCACAGTATGTTCATTAAACAGAGAATCGTTGTAGATCTGTGCACAGTTCAGAAAAGTGAATATCAATGAATTATAGCACACACAACTGTTGAATGGTCCCTAAATTGTTATTACTATCATTTCAATTATTTATGTAGTGAACCGTATAATATAACAATAACATTATAAGGTAAATACAGACCTTAGAGCCCTGATGGGCTGCTTCTTCCTCCAGATCCTACCTATAATTAACCAAACGTCGGAATTCCAACTCTTATTGAGAAAGATTTCACTCGCTTTTGAATTGTATCAGCTCCTTCTCTGAGTCTCCCTACTGTACTCCACATCTGATGAAACATTTATTTGAACAAACAAAATACATATGTACAAATAAATACAAATGTCAGGGGCTGACACAAATGCAAACACATGTCTTTACCCATGCCCACTGGGACAGCATGACAGGCTAAACAACATTTTGAATGGAAACTACATAAAGCATCAAGCTCTGAAGAGAATGACCAGACGAAAGCACGGTCATCAATTTAATGACTTCAGGAAATACACTTCTCTTTGTGTAGAATTGTGTGAGCCTTTGAGAACTCACAGTGGCAAGACAGGTAACCAAGGAATGGCTGCCTGGCAGCTGTGCATGCCAAGGGGAGTGGCAGACTGACGGGGCAGCCTTCCAGCCCCATCACCCGACCCCGCTGCTCGACGGTGAAAAAATTAAGGACGAGTTTCTGAATCTCCCTTTCCCGAGAAGCCAGGAAACCAATCATTGCCCGACCACTTTGTGGGGCCATTAACAGAGCCTCCAACTCCATCTCTGTCCAGATGAAAGCACAAAGAAAATAATTTTTCATCTGAAGAATCACCTTAAGATCCCCAAATGGAAAGTAAGGGGAGCAGTAGACCTCTTAAACACCAGTCTGGCAGCTCTAACACGGGGCATTAAGGTAAGAAGGTTATTTATGACTAAAGAAGAGAGGAGACAGAAGAATTCCAAAGCGAGAGGAGGAAGGACAGAGAGAATTGGAGGCTGGCTTGTACTCACCCCTGTCCCCTTCAAATGTGGAGAGAAATGATTTCAATAAGAAACCAGATGTCACCATGTGGCTCAAAGACAAACCTTCAGTGAACTCCTCTTCCAGACAATTCAGGCAAGGTCTATGCTTTCTCCCCCATACAAAAGACGATGACCTCAGATTGTCAACTTTGCCTGCAAGAACCTGGCAGTAGGATGTTTACTTTGGGGCTGTGTGAAGTCCACATCCTTGCCCTCATCAGCTCAGCATTCAGCCTTTATATATATACATATATATATAAATTTGGGATGAGGATGCTCTCCATCAGACTTCAGATGATGAGGATATTTAACTTTGAAATTTAGGATTCGCTTTTTTTTTTTTTAAGTAGGACTCTCACTCTTGCCCAGGCTGGATAACCTCATAATGCTCATAACGACTACAGCCACGACTTGCTGGGCTCAGTTTTCCAAGTATAGCTGGAACCACAGGCACACACCACCATACCCAGCTAATTTTTAGGTCTCACCAAGTTGCCCAGGTTGGTCTCAAACCCCTGAACTCAGGCAATCCACTCGCCTCTGCCTCCCAAAGTACTGGGATTACAAGCATGAACCACTGCAGCTGGCAAGGATTCACTTTGCAGATCTACCCTCCCACTCTATTTTATTTTCCTTCCCTGAGATTTTAAAGCTGAGAGTAGAGTAAGGAAAGAAATTATGTGATCTTCTCTGGGGTATTATTCTCTCATTCTCTCTGCTTCCCTTGGGAAGAGGGTGACCGGTAAGTCTTTTTTAAAAAAATGTTTACTTATTTTAGAGTCGTGGGGTGCATGTGAGGATTTGCTACATAGGTACATTGTGTGAGGCTGAGGTTTGGGCTTATCGTGAGTACCCTCCCTCCCCCTGGTAGTAGACATGGTGCCCAACGGGTGGTTGTGTGCCCGTTATCCCTCCTCCCTCCTTCGCTCCTTTAGCCAGTGCTCAGCGTCTGCTGTTCCCACCGTTGTGCTCACATTCTCAATGTTTAGTGCCTGCTTATGAGTGAGAACGTGCGGTATTCAGTTCTTTGTTTCTGCAGTCGTTCACTTAGAATGACGGTCTCCAGTTGCATCCATGTTGCTGCAGTGGGCGTGGTTTTGTTTTATGGCTGCATAGTAGTCCATCGTGCATATGTATCACACTGTCTTTATTCAGTCCACATTGGATGAGCATCTTGGTTGCTTTCACGTTTTTGGCTGTTGTGAATAATGCTGCAGTGAAATACATGTGCAGGTGTCTCTTTGGTAGAGTGATTTACGTTCCTTTGGGTCTCTTACCAGGAGTGGGATTGCTGGATCCTATGGTAGCTCAATTCTTAGTTATTTGGGAAAATGTCACACTGCTGTCCACAAAGGTTGAACTGGCTTGCTGTGGGGTAATGGTCTGGACATTGCCCTCTCTGTCTCTGCCTTCTTTCTGCCCCCCTCCCCCGGAGAACAGCCTCTGGCCAAGGCTGGTCTCTGATATGCACATTCCCAGTAACGAGTCATGGGATGCAGGTGTCCAGGCAAAGCTGAAAGCAACGTGGGTACAGTGTGTAATCAATGTAATTGAAATTTGATTAATTAACTTGCTTGCCTATAAAACTGTTTGCTGTATTGGCCTGAGATGCAATTTCTTTCTTCACCGATGGGCTGCCATCGTTGCCTCTTGGGCAGATTCTTTCCTCACCGATCAGTCACCATCAGAGCCTCCTATAAGTTCTATTAAACCAGTGTTTTTTCCTACTGGATCTCTGAGTGTCTTCTTTGAAATATGCAAATAACGTTACGTGCAAGCCCTCTTAGATTTGGGGCTGCCATGTTACATTTACATTCCCACCAACAGTGTAGAAGCGTTCCCTTTTCTGCACTCCTCACCAGCACCTGTTGTTTTTTGACCTTTTAGCGATAGCCATCCCTATGGGTGTGAGATGGTATCTCATTGTAGTTGTGCTTTCCAGAGAAACAGCATTTTTTTCATGTTTGCTGGCTGCTTGAATGTCCATTGAGAAGTGTCTGTTCATGTCCTTGGCCCACTTTTTAATGGGGTTATCTGTTTTTTCCCATCAATTTGTTTGAGTTCCTTCAACTGTCATCCAGGCTGGCGTGCAGTGGCACCATCATGGCTCACTAAAACTCAACCTTCTGGGCTCAGGCAATCCTGCTTCCACCTCCTCTTCCTCACCTCCCACTAGCTGGGACTGTAGGCATGCACTATCACAACTAGCTAATTCTTTTATTTGTTTGTTTCTTTCAGAGCTGAGGTCTCACTATGTTGCCTAGGCTGATCTCACGTAGTCCTCTCACCTTGGCCTCCCAGAGTGTGCTGGGATAACAGGCGTGAATCGCTGTGCTCTGTCGTAGGTAAGGTAAGTCTTGAGGGGACTGTTTTGTGTTTCCGGGCTCCCCTCTGGAATTAAGTCCCTCTGGACTCATCTTGACCATGCTCCAGTCAGGAAACGTGATCTTTCTAATTCTCAGGCAGGTCAGCACTTTCCGCTGAACAAAGGTCTTCTAGATTCTGGATCTCAAGTGAGGGAAGCCCGGGCGGCTTCTAAGACAAATGATGACCTTAATCATTTTCGAAGGTATCCTTTTCACCTGGAAGGGACTCGAGGAGGCAACAAGACACTCAATGAATATTTATGAGCGAACTGAGAAAGCTCTTTCTTTCCCCTAGGGTTGCTGAAAGCTGCATCCCTTTCAGGAACCAAGGATTCTCAGCCGGGGAGGAAGGAAGGGCCGAGATGCAAAGGGACTGAGGGAGAGAAGGAAGCGAATTCCAACCAGTTGGCTCCTCTGGGAGGAGTGGCAATGAAACCCTCTCATTCATTCTCTTAGAGAAAATTGGAGCCAGAAGAGGTGCCCTCTGTCACACGTGCTGGTGTTGGGAGAAGTTTCATCAGGGGACCAGAGAGCACATTCACAGACCCTTGGCTACTTGTACTGCCCAACTGCTAGCTTGTTTCGCTCTAAATCAATCTTCTCTCTTTATCCAGGACCAAATATGTGGAGGGAGGATACTGGCCACCATGATCTGATGCTCCTCACAGAGCAGAGGACCAGTGTTCCACTGGGGGCCTCTTTCCTGGGCAGGGCAAGAGTGGCCATGCCACATGGTGGGGGCAGGAGGCTTCCTGTGCTGTAGCTACAGATTGATGTGGCATTTGATTGGTCCAGATTCTCCAGAGGCTTGGAGGGGGCGGGGTGTGGGATGGGAAAACCAGGGGACTGAGGAGTTGGGTACTCACAGGTCCTGGTCTGACTGACCGGGATCCTGGGACCACTCCCACTACCAGTGTGCATGGTTCCCAAACTTTTTAAAGTCTTTTACAGAGGAAAGTTTATAAAGAACTTTAATATATGAAACAGGGCCGGCCTCGGTGGCTCAGCCTGTCATCCCAGCATTTTGGGAGGCCGAGGCGTGTGGATTGCCTGAGCCCGCAGGTTTGAGACCAGCCAGGGCAACTTGGCGAGACATAGTCTCTACAATCAATTGGAAATTAGCCGGGCGTGGTAGCCCATGTCTGTAGTTCCGGCTACTTGGAAGGCTGAGGCAGAAGGATTGTGGAGCCCAGCAGGTCAATGCAGGAGTGGCTGTGAGCATGCCACTGCACTCCAGCCTGGGTGATGGAGTGAGATCCCAACTCAAAAAAAAAAAAGAGAGATATATATATATATATACCCCTTGTTGAAGGGGTTGGGGACATGGAGTATACCCTTTTCTCTCCCTCCCAGACTGGGAGGAAGGAAGGGACGGGAGGAGGTAGGGTGTGGGTGTTGAGAGTGGCTCCCCGGCTTATTTGGAGGGCCCCCCAGACTCTTCAGAACAATCTGAAAACCAACGGACTCGGGGATTTCTAAAGCCTCGTTCAATCTTTAAATCTCATGATGTCAACTATCTTCCTTCTGAAGTGCTGGTATTGACAACTGGCACGTTTGGAAGCAGAGGGGGAATGAAGGAGGAAGGCAGGGAGGGGAAGAGTCATCCATATAAATGCGGGACTCGCAGGGCGGCAGTCCCAGACTGGAAGAATGTCTCCAGGTCTCAGCCGCCTTCAGCATGCTGTGTCCCTGTTTGTCTTGGCCTCTTTTGGCCGTGAGCAGCAGCAGCAGCATACACGAAGCTGCCTCGTTTCCTCAGCAACAAGCCCAGGTCGTGGATGTCCCCTCCCCTGGTGAGGTACCCGAGGGGGCAGCGATTGGAGTGTCACAGCGTTGCCAGCGACAGGCCGACGGTAGGACCAAATTAGGGAAAGGACGCCCGGAGGATCCCTGGCCAAACTGCATCCGCGACGCTCAGCCAGCAAAATCAGGGCAAGTGTGTGTAATCCTGTATAGCCGAGGATGGTATGTGCTCCGCCAGCCACGCAGGAAAAGGGATAATCAAGCGGGACATGGTTCCTTAATAAGTGTAAAGCTAAACATCATCAGAAAGCTGCAACACAATACCAGGGACTGGAAGTGGTTAGGGATGTGATTACAGAAAGGGCATCAGTATAAGATGTCACTTCTCACAAAGATCCAAGAAAACGTCTAGCATTCGTTTTTATAAACAAAGCCCTAGCACACTGGAGTTATTTCTTATTTCAAACATGTAGTCATACTACCTTTATTTAGAACACGGGCAAGGAGATTGGAAGGGTATATAAATCTGGGACAGACTTGGTAGGTATGTTACTCCTCAGAAGAATAGAATGCAGGGTCCTTTCTGAACAAACACAGGGCAATCCGGCTCTAAACATTGTCTATCTTTGTATTACAAGGTACAGTCGTTGTGTTCCAAATCCTTCTTCCAGCGATCAGATCCAGATTTTCCAGCTCATGAAACAATGGAGTGGAGTCATTTCTATAAAAACCAGGAGAGATCATTAGAACAATCTTTCAGACCAGTCACTACGAGTCACGGAGAGCGATGGATTTGAGTGGGACACACACACACGGACCCAGATTCATGTAGAATGTCGTCTCTACAAGGAAAATATTAGAAGCAAAAATGATACACTAGTCTATGAATAAAAGACAACATGAATCAAATATCTTCTCTAGAGCCAACTACTGCTGCTGCTACACAGTAGAGCTTTGTGTGTGTGTGTGTGCGTGTGTGTGTGTGTGTGTGTGTGTGTGTGTGTGTGTGTGTGTGTGTGTGTTTCCTTTCAATTCCTGGCATCAGTTTAAGAACCGCGGTTGTGGCTTGTGTCTCTGCCTCAGCATGCCAATCTAGGGTGTTGCTGTTTAGAGCAGTTAGCCTGTTGGGAACAAAAGCTATTTGATCTTCTCTCTTTTCCTAAAGCTCAGGCTACCTAAATGTGGCTTGGCTTTGTGGTGAGAAACACGCTGAACAGTTGGAAAGGGCAGAGCTTAAAATATAAGGGTACCAGTTCATTGTTGGCGACCACACTTTCCCTTGCGGTAAAAATCTTACAGACAAGAATGAGCCTACATTTCCAAATGCATGCTCCCTTCAGTGCGTTCCCTAAGGGTGGAAGGTGGGGAGAGGAAAAGGCAGGGGAGGCCTGGGTTATACACACTGAGGGGACTGTCCTCTTTTTGCATTTCTCCTGTGGAGTGCGTTCGTCTGTGAGCGGTAAAGGAATGAAGCCTTTCTACTCACAGAAACATGTGGGATGGTAAGGAAGGAGAAGAAAATCACGTGGGCGATGTATATTTTTTGGCACAGCCAATACTTTTTAGTGAAATTCTAAGCACCTGGATGTTTTTTAATTGTATCAGGGCCTTTTCACTTGCACTGATGAAAACTGTACATACTTACCTTGTCCAAAAAAACAAAAACAAAAACACCAACACCCTTAAACATTTCCTGTGCTACTGGGACACATTCTATGTGTGGGAGGATATGGACTAGATGTGGTGGCTCACGCCTATAAACCCCAGCACTTTGGGAGACCGAGGTGAGAGTTTTGCCTGAGCCCATGGGTTCAAGACCAGCCTGAGCAACTTGGGAAGACCTCATCTCTACAATAAATCAAAACTTGCCGGGTGTGGTGGCGCATGCCTGTAGTTCCAGCTACTTGGAAGGCTGAGGTGGAAGGATTGCCCGAGCCCAGCAAGTTGAGGCTGCGGTGGCAGTGAGTGTGCCGCTGCACTCCGGCCTGGGTGACAGAGTGAGAGTCCGACTAAAAAAAAAAAAAAAAAGGAAGGACTATGGAATTAGATGGGAAAATTCACTTCACTGGACAGCTCCAGAACTGAATGGAACCTGAGTAAAGTATTTCATTGATCTAGGACCTATCTCAAGAGAAAAAGGAGACTTTATAGGCTATTAATCATCAATCATCATGCACGCACATCCTAGTATCTTTGAGGTACATTGACTTCTGTTTACATAAGTAGGGAAAGGCGAGTGGTTGGTTGTAGGTTCAATGGCAAACCAATGCAAAGAAATGAGTATACATTTCCTTTGTAAATGGAATAACAGTGCTATAATGCTGATTTTTTTTTTTTTTTTTGGAGTCAGAGTCTCCCTCTGTCACCCAGGATGGAGTGTAGTGGCAGGCTCCCAGCCACCGCAGCCTCGACCTGATGGGCTCAGACAATCCTTCCACCACAGCCTTCCAAGTAGCTGGAACTATAGGCAAGTGCCACTACGCCTAGCTAATTTTCAAAAAATTTATTGTGGAGTTGAGGTCTCGCTAAGCTGCCCATGCTGGTCTCGAACTCATGGGCTCAGGCAATCCTCTCACCTCGGTCTCCCAAAATGCTGAGGTTACAGGCTTGAGCCAGCGCACCTGGCCTATAATGCTGATGTTGAACATTAACATTTTGCCTCTAACTATGGATAATCAGATGTTGATGCAAGTGGAGGTTCAATCTTGATTCAAGGTTCAGGTTCAAGTGGAGTAAATTGGGGGGGTCAGTTAGCCTTCAGAGGATCCTAGCTAAGAATGGCACTAAGAGCCCACCAGCATCCATCAAAGGATCATTCATTCCAAGGAAAACACTCTGTTTCTTCTGCAAACACAGCTTCAGAATAAGTTCCCCAGCTTTCTCTCCAGCCGGCTTTCTATCTAGACATTCTGGCAGCAAACTGATCTTGCCGTTATTGGACAAAAATGATGCCTCCTCGTCAAACTTGGAAAACCCTTGGAAAAGAGATGAATTTTTGTTATTCTCACACAGGCCAGGGACATGGCAGGAAACAGATGGCAGACTCAATTTAGGCAACTTGAGGAAAGTTTAATTTAGGGACAGTTTACAAAGGTGACTGCAGGTTGTAAGGAAACCACAGAGATAGTGAAGCGTCCCAGGACTATTAGCAACTGGGTGGGCACCTCTAGCCTGAAAAGGTGAGGAGAAGGATTAGCTGTTGGAACCGGAAGGGACATAACTCTGTGTGTGTCACTTGACACGAGACGCAACCTTTAGTAGGGGGAGGTGGTGAGCCCAGGGCGAGTTCGTGGGAGGAAGTGGTCAGAATGAATGCATTGATCTCACTCCCCCTCGCTCTTTCTCATATCCTGCTGGTGTTCCTCGTTGTCCAAACCCAATGGAAACCAGTGGCCAACCTAGACCAGGGATGCAGTCTATACAGGTCAGCCTCCCAAAGCTCAGGCAGCACAGAGAGGACAGGAAGTAGAGTCTTCAGGGGCAAATGAGTGCTGTCCAGTGTAGTCAGGTTTGCCTTCAAATCTTGTCTCTTTCTGATTAGCTGTTGACCTTGGACAAGTTATTTAATTTCCCTCAGCCCTTCCTCTGAGGAAACAGTTACTTGGATATCATTTCTGCTTCACAACCTCACTCTCCATTCCAACACCAATAAAAGGGGATGGTTAATGTTATGATTTTTCATAAACAGGAAGACTTTAAATGATGTTCATATTTATCTTACTTACCCAAATGTTTCAATTCAATAATGTACATTTATAGTACATGTTAATGTTTAATTATTTCACATTTGTTATTTATTGTGACTACAACATTTTTAGCAGCTTTATTGAGATACAGTTGACATGCAATAAACTGTACACATTTACAGTGTAGAATTTGTTAGGTTTTGGCATATGTAGACACTCATGACACCATTGCCACATCAAGATCATAAACATGTCTATTACCCCCAAAGTTTTCTCATATCTCATTGTAATCCCTCCTCATCCCCTTCCCCATGACTCTCTGTCTTCCACTGATATGCTTTCTATCACTAGGTTTTGGATTGCATTTATTAAAACCTTATATAAACAGAATCATATGTATTCTTTTTAAAAATCTGGTTTCTTTTGCTCAACATAATTATTTTATGATTTATCCATGTTGTAGCATGTATAGATATTATATTCCTTTATAAAGCCTTATAAAATCTGGGCATGGTGGCTCAAATCTGTAATCTCAGCACTTTGGGAAACCAAGGCGAGAGGATTGCCTGAGTTCAGGGGTTCGAGATCAGCCTGGGCAACTTGGTGAGAACTCGTCTCTACAATAAATCATAAAATTAGCCAGGCATGGTGGTGTGCACCTGTAGTTCCAGCTACTTGGAAGGCTGACGCTGAAGGATCGCCTGAGCCCAGCAGGTCAAGGCTGCGGTGGCCATGAGTGTACCACTGTACTCCAGCCTGGGTGACAGAGTATAACTCCAACTCAAAAAAAAAATGCTTTGTAAGACTGAGTAGTTATTTCATTCTATACATATACCACATTTGAGTTTTCCCGGTTTTTGATAAAGGTGCTCTGAACATTCAGACAGACATATGCTTTCCTATCTCTCGGGTAAATACCTAGGAATGGAATGGCTGGATCATGTGGTAGGTATGTGTTAGATTTGTAGGAAACGGCCAAACTTTTTTCCAAAGTAGTTGCACCATTTTACATTTCCAAAGGCAATATATTAGAGTTCCAGTTCTGTAGAAGCGGTTACTCAAAACATTACCAAGGGAATTACTGTGTGATCCAGCAATTCTACTTCTGGGTGTTTACCCCAAATAATTGAAAATAGGGACTCAAAGAAATATTTGTACACCCATGTTCACAGCAGCATTATCTATTGTCTATTGCATAGCCAAAAGGTGGCAGTAACCCCAGTACCCATCCACCAAATGAATGGATAAACAAAATGTGGCATACACATACAATGGAATATTATTCAGCCTCGAAAGGGAAGGAAATTCTGATTCATTCTAAAACATGGGGTGAATCTCAGTAAGTCATTCACAAAAAAGACAAAAGCTGTGTGGTTTCCCTTATATCCTGGAGTCACCAAATTCATGGACACAGAAAGTAGAATGGTGGTTGCCAGTGGCTAGGGAGAGGGGGGGAACAGGGACTTGTTTAATGGATACGGAGTTTCAGTTTTGCAAGATGAAGGGTTCTGGAGGTTGGTTGCACAGAAATGTGAACAGTCCCCTTAAAAATGGATGATGGTGCATTGTATGGTATGTCTATTTCACTACAAAAAAGAATTGCAGAAATAATGACTAGCTAGAGATACAAGAGGAAAACCAAGCATCAGAAACTAAGGACTTGGCAACTCATTTCAACTGGTGGCACTTAGTTTGAAACAGTAGGTTTCAGCTTACTTCGGTTTCCTGAACATGGTGGACATACCCACAAAGGGTAAGGCTGTACCAAGAACACTGAGGAAACACAATTCCATCAGCAAGACGTTATGGATTACTTAAAACAAAACAAAGCAACAAAACAGTAATGTCCAAATCACAATAAAGTTGAACTATCAGAGATAAAAAACAAAAACAAAAAACAGACACTAGAACTTTGACCACAGCTCTTCCTATGATCTTTTTTTTTTTTTCTTTCAGATCCTCTTCTACCTATCACTAATGTTATCTGTCTGGACTCTTCGGTGAGCTTCCTCTTCTCACTCTACTACACTTCAATGGCAAAGACTCTGCTTCTCACCCTTCCTCCCTGCCCCCCCCCAGTCTACACACACACACACACACACACACACACACACACACACACACACAGGTGCCCCCCATTCCTGGCAATTCCCCAAACATGACCACTAGTTTTATGGTTCCATTGCAAATACTGTTCTCTCTGTCAGGAATACTCTCCAACCTGTCCAGTTGATGATCCGGCTCGTCTTTCTACAGTCAGCTGAAATGCTTTCTCTTCTGCGAAGAGTGTCTTTGCTTGTATAACTAACGTTGCATAGAGGTTGTACTTCTAGAAAGCGTTTACAGAATGCTAAAAAAAAGAGCGTCATTTTGAATCGCTATTACATTTGTGAAATTTAAAGAAGAAAATATACAAAAAAATACATAATTTTATTGTATTTCCTAATAAAGTATATGTTTTTTTTTTTCTTTTTTTGAGTTGGAGTCTCACTCCGTCGCCCAGGCCGGAGTGCAGTGGCATGCTCACTGCAACCGTAGCCTCGATCTGCTGGGCTCAGGCGATCCTTCTGCCTTAGTCTTCTAAGTAGATGGAATTATAGGCCTAAGCTACCACGCCTGCCTAATTTTTTGATATATATTGTAGAGACAAGGTCTTACCAAGTTGCCCAGGCTGATCTCGACCCCCGGGCTCAGGCAATCCTTTCACCTCGGCTTCCCAGAGTGCTGGGATTACAGGCTTGAGCCACCACGCCTGCCTCATCTCTTCTTTTTTTTTTTCTTTGAAGACGAGATCTCATTACATTGCCCAGGCTGGAGTGCAGTGCTGTGGCCTAAAACTCCTGGACTCAAGCGATCCTCCTGCCTTAGCTGGGACTACAGACATGCACCACCATGCCCAGCTTAAAGTATATGCTTTTAAGAAGACTAACGTTAAAGATACTTCTCAGAGGAAAATAAACTGTCATCTACAATCATTTCTCCTCAGCAATATAGACAAATCTATGCACCACAGGAAAGGTCACTTAAAAACCAAACTCATAGCTTACACATACCACAGGAATTAATAGAAGAAACCTTGTTAATAGAGTAGAGCTATTTAAAAGAATAATGTCTGGACACCAAAAAAATTCAAACATGCATTCTGGAGCACAATGAAACTATCATGAAAATACATGAGAAATCAGGAGGGCAAAGTTCTAATGTAGACAATCTGACACTTACTTGAATTCATTTTTCTGGACACCTGTTTAATACCTTTCCTCTGAAGCGTTTCATTCGGATTATCTCTTTTGACCATATTAGCCTAAAAGACGAAACAAACAAACAAACAAAAACCTCTCAATGGCCAAATTTAGAAGATGGTGGGGAGAGAATGTGGCCAAATAAAGGTCCTTGAGATATGTGGTTGCTTTGCACCTACATAATGTGTTTTCATTAAATGGTGGTTCAATTTCTCTTTCCCACTGCTTTCCCCGAGATTTAGCTGGTTTATCCCCAGGGCATGACTAAATTGGAGCACCCTTCCTTGGGTGTGGGTTTCTTTCTCTGGACGAACTTCAAAAAGAGCAGGCCCTGTGAGTCTGGGGCTGAATCCTTCTGTAACCATGACACCTTGGAACAAAGAGATTTACCACTTCAAGTGGTTGCAACTTTTAGAAGAGGAAGAATTAGCCTTAGTGTTACCGAAGACATGATTAACAAGAGGATTGATGATATTTTTTGGGACTCTTGAATGAATATTTAGGATACTCTTATTTAGAAGACACTGCACAGTGACTGTTCTAGCTCTAGCAGTTATCATTTGATGTTGTTTGTTGGCTTTCTTTGTATTTCACAGGGTTATTATAAGTCAAATAAAAAAAGAATATAATTTAAAAAAGAAGACATTACAAATAGTAGGTGCTTTTAAAGACTTCACATAAATTAGTAGAATTTATTTGACCCCAAATAAATTAGTAGGAAATTCACTATTATTAGTAGAAAAATTATTAAGTGCCAGACATTATACATCTCTTAATCGTCCACATTTCTATAAAATGGGTACCATTATTCTACTTTTGTAAGAAAGCAAAGGCTTTCTTTTTGCTTGCTTGTTTTTGTTTTGTTTCTGTTTTTTTCAGTCAGAGTCTCACTCTGTCGCCAAAGCTGGAGTGCAGTGGCACACCCACAGCCACTACAGCCTCGACCTGCTGGGTTCAGGCAATCCTTCCGCTTCAACCTTCCAAGGAGCTGGAATCACAGGTGTGCACCACCATGTCTGGCTATTTTTTTGATTTATTGTAGAGACAAGGTCTCGCCATGTTTCCCAGGCTGGTCTTGAACTCCTGGGCTCAAGCAATCCTCTTGCCTCTGCTTCCCAAAGCGCTGGGATGATAGGCATGAGCCACTGCATCTCGTGCAAAGGTTTTCTTGAGGCTCAAGAAACTTAGATGAGTAGACCCAATTATGGCAGAAGGGTAACTTTACCCAAGGCTTCCTGAGACTCGTTCTTTCTTAGATGCTTCATCTTCCTTCCATACGTCATCTTTCGCACAATGCGCCATCTTCCACATTTCCCTTGGGGAGGCCTGTAAGTGTGTGTGTGTGTGTGTGTGTGTGTGTGTGTGTGTGTGTGTGTGTGTGTGCGCGTGTGTGTGTATTTAAAGCTCCTAAGGTGTTTATATTAGTGGAGTTTGAGGACAGTTTTCTATTGCCGGGGGACACTCATTCAACTAAGGTGTGAGGGATTTAATGTATTAATCTTGCTAGGGAAGTGATTTATGGTAATTTTTAAGGATATAGACATTCATAACCTACATTTATTATTCTTCCAATAGCCTTTCTCTAGCTCTTAATTTAATACAAAAACCAAAAGTGCTCCTCGCCCTTTTATTCATAGAATAGGGTCCAAATTTCTTTTCAAAATAACAGTTAATATTTACCGAACTGTGAGCTAGTCAAGAGCTCTACTTAGGCCGGACTCGGAGGCCCAGCACTTTGGGAGGCCGAGGCGAGTGGATTGCCTGAGCGAGTGGATTGCCTGGGTTCGAGACCCACCTGGGCAACTTGGCAAGACCTTGTCTCTACAATAAATCAAAAACTAGCCGGGCATGGTAGCGTGCACCTGTAGTTCTGGCTACTTGGGAGACTGAAGAGGAAGAATGGCCGGAGCCCAGTAGGCCGAGCCTGCAGTGGTTGGGAGCATGCCACTGCATTCTAGTCTGGGCGACAGAGTGAGACTCCAACTCAAAAAAAAAAAAAAAAAGAGCTCTACTTGGTAGTCTATAAACATTTATTTTATTTAATGCAGCAAACGTATGAAGTAGGTGCTCTTGTCATCGCCTGTTTTATTGATGAGGACATCTGTTTAACATGCCCAAGTTCCAGAGATGGTTAATGGCGCTGTCAGAATCTGAAGCCTCAGTCTATCTCTAGAGCCCGTGGTAGACAGAGTTTTAGATGGCCCCTATGACCTTTGCTCCCTGGTGTGACTCCCATGATTATGATACATTACATGGCCAAAGGAATTTTGCAGATGTAATTAAGGTTTCTAATCATTTAACCTTAAGAGAGAAATTATCTGAGTTGAACTAATCTAATCACACAAACCCTTTAAAGGCCAAGGGTTTTCTCTGGCTGTTGGCAGAAGTCACAGAGATTCAGGTGTGAGAAAGACTTTTTGAACCATTGCTGCTTTTAAGATGAAGCGAACCATGTGGGAAGAGATGTCAGTGGCCTGGAGGAGTTGCTGGTGGCATCCAACTGACAAACAGCAGGGAAACAGGGACCTCAGACCTGCAACTCCAAAGAGGCAGATTCTGCAAACAATCTGGAAGAACTTGGAGGGAATTCTTACCCAGCACTTCCTGGCTGACACCTTGATTCTGATCTTATGAGACCCTGTGGAGAAGAACCCAGCTGAGCCAGGCTGGATTTATTTATTTATTAGAAACAGGATCTCACTCTGTTGCCCAGGCTGGAGTGCCGTGACATGATTATAGCCCACTGTATCCTCAAACTCCTAGGCTCAAGTGATCCTCCCTTCTCAGCTTCCTGAGTATCTGGGACTATAGGCGTGTACAACCATATCCAGCTATCTAAATTTTTTTTTAGAGACAAGGTCTTGCTATGTTATTCAGGCTAGTCTTGAACTCCTGGCCTCAAGCAATCCTTTCGCCTCAGCTTCCCAAGTAGCTGGGATTATGGGTATGAGCCACTGTGCCCAGCCATGCTGGATTTCTGACGTACAGAAATGTGAGCTAAAAAATGGTTATTGTTTTAAGAAACAGAGTCTGAGGTAATTTGTTATGCAGCATAGGAAATTGGTACAGAGCTCATTCCATTAACTCTGACAGTTAGGGAGGCCTCCCCTCCTTAAGACCCCATGTGAGACGGCTCTCACCTCGTCTTGTTCTCTGTTACCACATGGTTCCTGTGGCCTTCCTGGTTTCCAGCAGCTCTGACCTTTCCTGGGTGTTCAATGCACCTCATTTCTCTTAAGCTCAGGACCAATGTGGGGTTCTCCTCCCTGACTCATTCCCTCTTCCTGACCAACTCTTCTTCATCCTGTAGAATGGATCTAAGACAACACTTCCTTAGGAGAAAACTTCTCTGATGCCTAAGTGCACTAGGCCAAGTGCTCTCACAGAAGACCTTCTGCTTGGCTTTCTTAGCTCTTACACCATTTGCAAATACATTTGTGAGATTGTATTAAAGAGGCATAAATTTGTTGGTTGGAAACATTCTCAGTCCAGCAATCTCCTCCACACTAAAGTTATAATCTTTTTCTGATAGATAATATCCATTTTAATATCACTCTAACTTTTTATTTTTAAATAGGAATAATTCTACAATAAAAATAATACATACACACTATTAAAATTTCTGAGAATATTTTTTAAAAAGACAGAAGGGGGAAGAAAACAACGTGGGCTTTTTATGCTTGGGTTCAACCCAGCAAGCTTGTCACATCTGAAATTTCATAAAGGATCAGCGAAAGTCAACGGGGGTGCGATCTGCATCATCCATGAATCACTTGCTGCAGGAAACACTCCTTCAAGGAATTGTAAATTGCAGGATGCAGTTTTCTAGTCTGCCTTCATTTGCTATTTGACAACATCTTGCGGTCACTCTTTTTTCAGTGGCTATTATTTTCCATGTTGTTCCTGCCTCTCTATTGATTTTGGAGGAACGGTCCTTTAGACAGTTAAGCAAACACGGAGGAATATTTGTGTAGTAAAATGCTATCGTGTAATAGGACGTGAGGGCAATCTGACTGCAAGAAACACTTATGAGATGCCTCACTGGTGGCCGAGATTTTATTCACGGAACTGGCTGAGCAGGCGTGCAGAGCTCCAGAAGCAGATTGAAGAGAAAAGCCGGGTACTCCTGCACATTTCGTGCTGTGCTCCTCCGTAAGTGTCAGCTGTGTGGCCAGTCTCCCCAGAAAACCTATATGTAAATTTCTTTACAGTCACTTATACAGCAATTGAGGAGTGAAGTTGATAGCACACCAAGCTAACGTTACTATTTTTGTAGCAATTAGAGTGTATTTTTAAAAGTTGGCTTCTCCTTTATGTTGGCTTGGTAAGAAAGCCAAAACTCAGTCATTTACACATGATTTTTAATAAATCCCCTGGCCATTAATCCCTTTAGATTCCAAGATATACCAAGAAGAGAGTGAACTTTGGATTTTGGCATGCCTATACCTTCAAATTAGCTGAAATACAGATTTTTTAAATTGTCTTTTGAAAATAATCGAGTATACACTAGAGATTTTGTTGGCTAAATTTTGTCACAAAGCCATTTTCTAAACTACTTCGTTTATAACTATCAAAAACAACGAGGAATAAGAAAAGTGCTGATGACAGCATAATTTAGAAGAGTGGTATGTGGGGGCTTTTAAAACTACAACACTGAACTGGGAAGGAAGAATCCTAGGTTCTCTTCATTGGTCTTGTCACCAGCTCTCTTTGTAACATCGGATGAGTCCCTTGACCTTTGTTGTAGCTCGACTGAGAGAGAGAGAGATAGGGAAAGAGAGCGAGTGAGTGAGAGAACCAGAGAGAGAGAAAGCCAGAGAGAGAGAGAGAGAGAGAGAGACAGAGAGAGAGAAAGGCAGAGAGAGAGAGAGAGAGAGAGAGAGAGAGAGAGAGAGAGACAGAGAGAGACAGAGAGAGAGAGAGAGAGAGATTTTAAAATAACAATTTGGAGGGTGCTAGGATTGTGCAGAGTATCACAGCCTTTCTTCAACTCTCTGATTTTACTTTTCATGAAGATTATTAACATTTGGCAAAGAGTCATTACTTGACAATTTATTATCCGTTCAAATCCAGGTAGGTTAAAAGTTTAAACTTTTTATACCAAAAGTCAAGTCTCTTGTGCTTTATAGAAACCCCAGATACCACATGGTAAAAAAAAAAAAAAGGTCATGAATTTCATTTGAAAAGCCTCTTTCCTGGCACATAGGCTCTGCATTATAATGAAATATTCCATTGAAACGTCTGCTCTGGCACCAGGAACGGAGAAAAGTCTTGTGTTTGTATACGCTGTGAAGTTGAACAACAATTTCCAACATATGTTAGGAGAGGCTGCCCTCTTTGGAGATGGGAAAATGGATAGCTCCAGAGGGAAAAGAAAACCGAGCGTTGAAAAGTTTTTGTTAATCTTTTACTGGTGAAACAGAGCTGGGAACAGAGCAGCCTGTTGGCTGCAGAGAAGGCCGGAGCCAAAAAGCCCAGCCCACAGGAAATGAACGCTGTCCTCCTCAGCGAGGCTACTTAAGCAGAGAGAAAACATTTACAGTACTTGTAATTACGATGGTTTTCGGCACCTAAATTGTCATAAATCACATTTATAAAAGCCATCTTCGCACCAGTCAAATTTTGAAAGCTGCAAAATATATTCAGCTGGTGGGTAGTTTGAAACGGTGGTACATATGTTTGGAATAAATACATGTTATAATTATGGTTTTTAATACTGGGAGGTTTCTTATGAGGATTTATACTCACATACTGATGATAATGGAGTACTTTGTGAACATAATAAAGTGGTGATGGGTGGTATTTGTTCCGGCATCTCTACAAAATACTACTTCCAACTCTAAGGGGGTATGTTCCTATGTAAATCCCCATACATCAAGATAAAAATATACTTCTCAGTGTATTTCCTGGAGCAAACTACCTAGAGAGAAAATACCTGCATTTTCACAACCAATTCATGGATCTTAAAACATAATTATGTCTTATTGCATTGTTGATCCCAGAGCAGTATTTGAATTAAAAAGGAGTGCCAATAGAATTGGGAGAAAGTAAAAGAGCTCTATTTTATAGCCAAGAGCATGGTGGAGTGAAATCTAGTTTTAATAAAAGACTAGTATCATAATAAGCAGATGAGTCTAACTGGTAATTAGAGTTTTTATTACATATGTATTACCTAACACCAAAGGCAACTAGAAAACGAAGGGGAGAGATGGTATAAATTATACAGCCTGGCAGGGTCAAGGAGGAATCTGAATTAACTCTTTACACAGTTCTGATATGTGGGACTGTGTATTTTAGACTGGAGACTCGGTCTGAGACCTCTTTCTCTCTCTCCCCTGCCATAATCTTTTATTCAATCATTTGGCAAATATTTGCTGTAGACCCTGGCGGCAGAAATAAAAGCAAGTCAAGGTAGAGCCCTTAGAAGTTGCTGCTTTTGAAAGGAATAGAGCCATGAACAAACAATCATGACACAACCTATCATAGGCACTAATAGAGGTATAATAATAATCTTCATCTTGACGTGTATTTTCATTGTAAACTCTGCAATAGAGGACACATATTATGGGCTTGTGGTTGCTGGGTGCTGGTCAGAGATTGTAGAAGGGTAAGTAAGGAACTTGTTTAAAACTGAGCTTATTCAGTGGATTCAGACTCTTGGTCCTGCTTCATTTCCAGAAGCATTTTTTTTTTTTTTTTTTTTTTTGAGTTGGAGTCTCACTCTGTCGCCCAGACTGGAGTGCAGTGGCCGCTTCCGGCCACCGCAGCCTCGACCTGCTGGGCTCCGGCGATCCTTCCGCCTCAGCCTTCCAAGTAGCCGGAATTACAGGCATACACTACCATGCCTAGCTGATTTTTTGATTTATTGTAGAGATGAGGTCTCGCTGCCCAGGCGGGTCTCGAACCCGCGGGCTCAGGCAATCCACTCACCTCAGCCTCCCAAAGGCGCGGGATGACAGGCTGAGCCACCGAGCCCGGCTTCCAGAAGCATTTTAAACATGTGGCTCTCTCTTAAGGTATGTATTCCACAGGATCCTATTTCCATTTTAAAGATTTGTGTCTTGGACCAGAAAGTGATTAGACTGCTGAGCTAACAGCTACTCTGGGAATGCAGGGACTCATCACGGGTTAAATAGGCAGTAATAGGGTGTAGTGTCAGGGTTTTGCTAAGTACACATCTGTTTCTGCCGCCACCGTGTCAGGAAATTCTACTGTAGAGATTTCATTCCATTCGCTTAAATTTTTCATTTTTTTGCTTAGTTGTAAATCATTTACCTGTTAATGCGATTGAACAACAGTCTCTTTCTTTAGAGCAGATTTTGACTGGGAATGAGAGTAAGGAGAAGATAGAAGGAAGGGGTGGTGTCCAAGGGGGAACCTGTGGAGAGACTTCAGACTGGGGGTTCTGGAGACAGGCCCCACCTTCACCATTGGCATGATGGTGACATGACGGTGGCTTGTGGGTGAACACAGACACTTTCCAGGTTGCTATGCCCGAGACACCCTGTCATACCCTCTGTTGAGGGGACTGGGACATCTTCCTTCTTGTTTTTGAAGGAAAGTTACAAAGGTATGTTTTGGAGTAGTATCAGTACTCTGTTTGGAGGAGTCACTTCAACATTCATGAAAAAAAAATTCAGAATTAATATGTGCCAGGCACTGTGGTAGGAGCCGGAAATAAAATGGCGAGTCAAACAATGGGTGCTTTCGTGGAGTTTATAATCTAGTGGAGAAGACAGTGGCTAAGTGCTTTGATGAAAAGGAACACAAATCAATGACGCAGCAGCCAGGAAAATGCATCATGTAAAATCCCTATTAAGGACGGCATAGTTGACTGATCCTATCACTGTCCTCCTAGATCCACCCTCATATCAGCCACAAGACTCCCAGGGATGACTCCCAGCCCATGAATGAGCACAGTGTGGTACTAAGGATGAGTTACTGGTTAAAGCTTGAGGAGTCTCCTTAACTCGCCTGAAATTGTCTTAGAAACTTTTCGCGAGGTTCTTTCAACCCAGCCATCATGGGCTGAAGCCATCACTGCCTTTTCTAGTGCCTTTGCTCGCTTCCCTTCCCTTTATCCTTCACAGGCATCTCTTGCTCAGATAACTCTTTGTGTGTCTACTTTTCAGAGGACCTGAACTAATAAGTGGTATCCTATCCTGAGTCATCTGAGAAAACAGGCAGTAAGGTGAGGAAGGGGGGCACTGCCCACTGACCACCTGTTGGGCAATAGAATGCTGCCCTGAGTAGGAGGTGGGGCATGGGTAATCCCTAACACAAGGTGGTGCCCCGTTGCTAAAGATTTCACTGCGGGTGAGCTGAGAAAATGTCCCGGTGAAGGAGAGCACCACTGGAAGTACAAAGCTTCTGGCTTTTGACAAAAAGTAAGGAAAGTGGAGTTGACGGGCTACTGCTAAATTGCTTTGACACCCTGCAGAAGGGTAATGAGAGACTGAGGACTGATAATAAAGGTGAAAGGCTAAGTGTGAGAGCTGGAGGGCATAGTTTAGTAGCTTACAGAAAGGCCCTTATCTCTTTCAGTGGAAGAGCTGTCATAGCTGAGGGGCGGATGTGGGATCTGATAGTTGGAGTTACAGGGCTCCAGAGATGTTTGATGTCTGAATATTCAGCCTTGGCAGTTCTGTGATCAGGAGAACTTGGGCCCCAACACATCAGGGGACATTGGATAAGGACAGCTGGATGAACACCGCTAAGAGTGGGGGCTCTGGGCCGGGCGTGGTGGTTCAAGCCTGTAATCCTAGCGCTTTGGGAGGCTGAGGCAAGAGAATTGTCTGAACCCAGGGGTTCGAGACCCACCTGGGCAACTTGGTGAGACCTCGTCTCTACAATAAATCAACAAATAAGCAGGGCGTGGTAGCGCATGCCTGTAATATCCAGCTACTTGGAAGGCTGAGGCGGAAGGATCGCCTGAGCCCAGCGGGTCAAGGCTGCAGTGGTTGTGAGCGTGCCATTGCACTCCAGCCTGGGTGAGAGTGAGATTCCAACTCAAAAAAAAGCAGGGGGGTTGGCTCTGAAGACCTCCTTGTCCCCTCAGAGATTACAGAAGTGTCCCACTCTTCCCTGGTAAGAGTTAGCACTTCTCCTATGCTAGGAGATAAGGCAAGGCCTCTCCCCTAAAGGCAGCAGGTGTCTGTCCCAGGAATCCCCTCCACCTCCTTTTCTGGTTGCCAGATCAATAACTAGAGTTAAATTCCAATATGACTGGCTAGGGATATGCTGAAACTGATAAGGGAGGAAGGCGATTATACACTGAAGAAGCTATGTGATCTAGTGAGCATATACCAGCAGGGGCTAGGGAAATACTTCGGGGATTGGACCTTGAAGGCATTTGATTCAAGGGACCGGAATATACGACCGAATCAGCAAAACTGCATTGACTTGAGGACACAGGATTTAACATGCTGGTATGAACCCCAGGGAGGAGGTCAAATTCACTGCTAATGTGGCTCGTGGAAGTGTAGAGAAAGTGATGGTCAAGGCTGAGTGGAATGGAAATGTCTAAGTTGTCCCAGAAGATGATACAGGAAGGAATAAAGAGCCGGGGGGAAACCAATCATGCTAGAATGGATACATTATGTCAGGTCCAAAGACTTGCTAGAGGATTACATTCAACTAGAGGACCCAGAGGACACACCACCTACCAAGGCCGTTAGGAATGAGCTGGTGAGGCAACCAGCTAAATGTTTAGTGGTGACAAGCCCTAGCGGAGGAATTGCGATGCAGGACCCTGGGAATCTGGAACAGGGCCATGCCATCCACACCAGAAAATCACATGCCTCTTGGTAAACAGCTCCTGGCATGTTACTGTGACCTGGTAAAGACGAAACACTTGACCACGGGACCCCAGCGGACCATGCATGTGGAGTTGCCCAATATTGGCTGTGTTCTGTCAGATCCACCAAGGCAGGAAGTCGGACTGACCCAGCTGCAGCCAGTTGTCCACCTGAAGATGGAAACATTACGGTCCGGAGAAGCTGCATGGGCAGATGACCCAGATCTCTTGACGCTCGCCACAATCACAGTCACACCTTCTGCCTCCTCACACCGGTTGCTGCATGGTCGGGGAAGCGGCCCATCCCACCAGATGGAGGAGGGGGCGAAAGCCAGAGTTTGGCTTGCAGATGAGCTGACTCGAAATGTGGGTGTGAGTCAAAAATGAGTGGTAGCTGCATGGTCTCCCCAGTAGATGGCGCTGCGATGAGTGCCGCTGTTAACTTAGTGCAGTCATCGCTTATTTGGTGATCAGCGAAGGAATGAGTCACTCAGTGAATGATCACAAAGTGTAGGAGAAATGGAACTCCATAGATCATTTCTGGTAATGGCTTCAGTGAACAAGAAAAGGATAAAGTTGTTGCAAAATTTGAACCTTGAGAACTTCCGGTCTCTATTAGTCAGGACCCCTGAGTAAGACAGAAAGGAAAATTTTGCCCAGCCTCTGTTATGCTCCATCTGGACTATGAGAACATTTCTTTGAACATGAAGTGCTTTCTGTTAGAATACATTATTCTCGTAGGCCTTTCTCTGCTTCAATGTATAAAGTAGACCAAGCTGGGGAAAAAAAATAAAAGGCAGAGTAAGAAATACATTTTGTGAGAATCTGCTTTCCTAGAACTCAGAGCAAGTATTCAAGGCAACAATAGAAAGGAGATGAGAAAGGGTCTTTTGGATTAAAAAAAAATCTACCTGCCTCAGAAATACTTTGCAAAATGAGCCCAGGTGTGCTGTCAATGGCACATTTATCCGCACAACACTTTATTTTATTTTTTGAGGTGGAGTGTCACTGTCACCCAGGCTGGTGTGCAATGGCCCGGTCACGGCCACCCCAGCATCAACCTGCTGGGCTCCCGTGATCACTCCGCCTCAGACTTCCCAGCAGCTGGAATTACAGGTGTGCGCTACCATGCCCAGCTAATTTTTGATCTGTTGTAGAGACGAGATCTCACCAACTTGCCTGGGCTGGTCTTGAACCCGCGGGCTCAGGCAATCCACTAGATTCAGCCTTCCAAAGTGCTGGGATTACAGACTAAGCCACCAAGCCCGGCATGCACAACACTTTAAAAGACATTGAGGGTAAACAGGCACTACTTAAAACCAGTTTGCACTCAAACTCAGTCAAATTCTATACTCTTTTTTTAAAAAAATAAATGCTGCTATAAGGAGAATATTGACACATGTGATGCCGTCTGATTCATTTGTAAGGCTATGCATATGATAAAGAGAGAGAAAGTCTGTCTTTAAATGTACCAAACCAACAAATAAAAAAGATTCAGACTTAACATACACCACATCAGGAATTATTATGCCACTATCTTTTTTTAAAAAATATACTTTACCAACATGTTAGAGTAAGAAATATGCTGTAAATGTATACTAAAAAAAAAATAGCATTGTAAAATGTATTTTGCCCTATAACAAAAACTGATGACATTCCTGGTTGGAATATTGGCATAGATTTTTAAAAAATCATTGGTTAGAGTATTCCTGAGCTTTCAGAGCAAAAAACATTTCATAGAAAGCCAAGAAATATAATTTTAGTTGCAGTATAATTTTCCAGCTGTTGCAAGTAGGCATATTTTGGCATGTTTCAGAACTAGCAAAATGTAAGGAAATATTAACCAGATGATGGTTGAACCCATTTTTATTTTTAACGGCTGGGAGACAAGATTTACAAGCCACTGATTCTTATCTTATTTCATAGTGCTTTTGCCACAAATAAAACCAATAGCTGGTGTCATAAAATCCTAATGACTCTTTAAGATCCCTGGGGCATGTGCATATGAAAATGCCTCTCAGGGATCTGGGCACATGTCCTTGTTTTTCACTTTGTTTGTGAGATCAAGAAAAGATGAAATGTGAGAGATGACTCTCTTTAGGCATTTCAAGCTCCAGTTTCATCAAATGGGCAACAGCTGAACATCAACCAAAATCACCTACAAGTCCAAGCTGATCATATTTGCAGAAAACAGCCCAGATTCAATCCATCTGAAAAATGGTCACATCTCTTTGTAGTCCCAATCAACAGAAGCTTTGTCCATTTCATACTCTCTGCACCTCGAGTAGAGTAGACCCCCAGTGTGGCACTTAGTTGAAGCCTTGGGTCTTCTTCTCAGAGTCATGATTTCAATTCTCATTTAAAGCATGTTTTTAAAGAATAAAATAAAATACATAGCATTGCATAGGAAATTAATACTGAAATATAACTATCAAAATATTTTGAAAATTGTGTGTGGTAATGAATGTGCTTTTTAAAATTAATGCACTGAATGACAAACTCTAGCAGCAGGTCTTGTCGCTACCATAATTTCAAAGTAGCAATGAATATAAACAATATTTTTTGAAATATCTGTAATAGCTGGACTGCGTTATGAAAATATCTGTGATTTCTATTAGTGACAACTTCGCAGCTACCGTATATGCTAGCATTGCTTACATACATTCTTCAAGAAATGTGACTTTTCATTTTGAGGTTAGTGAAAATAATAATGTGATAGTCTTTCTGTTTCAATTTGCTGATGCCCTGAATTCTAGCCCTGGTATTTAATACTTCAGTTACTTTCTCTGTGCCAGGCATTGTGCTGGGTCTCAAGCATTCATGTATTTCGTCTCACAGAAACTCTGTGAGGCAGGGAATATGGATCCCATGTTACAATCAAGGGATCTGACATGCAGAAGGTTTTTTGTCCAAATTCTGGGATTCAAGCCCAGGTGTGATTGATCCCAAAGCTGACTGGTCCAGTGAGCTTTTTTGCTTTATTCCCTGTTTCCCAGTAGAAAATATTTTTCTGATGCAGGTAAAAAGCTTTAGCTCCTCTGTAGCAATTACCTAGCTCTTTGTTTTATTAAAAGGAAGCATGTATGTGTTTATTCTAAATAAGTTCAACACCTCTGTGGGAGTCGGTAGAATATAAATGATATGCTATGTTATTTATCAATGTTCTCACCAAACCGAGTTCGAGCTTTCTGGGCTACAGCATTTTATTTCCCTCTTCTCTAGTTCTAGTCCCTGTGTTGCCTGAATCGAAATGAAGTTTGGCATTTCTGCTCCCCCAAACGATGAACTTCATTACGTCCTACTGACAAAAAGCTCCTTCATTTCATTCTCCTCCAATAACTAGTTCCCCACTGGCGAAGTGAATGGGCAGCTGCGCCCAGTGAGACCTCCACCTTCCCTGAGTCAGAAACGGAGCCAAGAGCTGCAGCCCGATCCTCCCATGGTTTCCAACCTCAGGCTTGCCTTGGGAGACGGAGCTCCTTCTAATAAGAGGTCATTCAGTCTCCCTGGCCTCATTGGGAGGTTCCTTCCCATCAGAGGCTGCTGGTTCTCCACAGTGCCAAATTATGTGAGGTGGTTTTCTTACTATGTACTACTGTCCACCAGGGACAGAATCGAGACCACTAAAATAATTCTATGTGGTAGTGCAGGCCTAACTCATATTTAAGAGAAATATTTGGATACTTGGTATATTTTAACTTCGGGATGGAACGCTTAGCAATTCCCAGATGAAATAGTTTATGTAACTTGGAGGAATTCTAAACATGATAAATGTGTCATACACACGTCTTGATGTCAGGGATAGAATTTATCCAATATAAAAGCAGACAAGTTTAATAAACCACTTAAGTGTTATAAGGCATGCTTCATACTGCGATGAATTATGTCCCTATCTGTGGTTCAATGTATATGTTCTATCATTTTGAATATTGAATTTAAAAAAACCTTGTATAAATAATGTGAAAGGTCTGATTTAAAGCAACAAATGCTAATAAAATCAAATTGAAGGCTGACAGATCTTCCGTAACTCATAGAGATTGCTTAGGAAAGGTATACTAGGGAAGGCATTAAAGACGAAGTCCTGGAACTTTCTTTAATAAGTCTGTTTGAAATCATATTGAGTATCCTAAATTTTTAAAAGGCAAATCCATTAAATGTGCACAAGTTTAAACCTCAAGAATTATATCCGGTTTATAGCATCTGTTTTAACAACTAGGTTTTCCAGCCCTGTGTTTTTGAGAATACATATTTCTAAATGATTGATCCTTTAATTTGATCCTTTTGTATGCCAGTACTAGAGACGTATCTTATACCTATAGTGAGTTACATTTCTGCGAGCAGTTCCTGTAAGGAAAATTATTTAAAGCAAACCTATCTGATGTTTTCTCATACTGAATCAAAAGCACAGCCATGTGTTACATCGGCGGAGATGAACTCAGGTAAAGCTTTATTTTACTACCTTTAACAAATAGGGAGTTAAGATGACACCTAAGTGGATGGGGTGTCTCATGCCTGTAATCCCAGCACTATGAAAGGCCGAGGCAGGCAGATTGCTTGAGCCCAGGAGTTCAAGACCAGCCTGGGCAACACAGCTAAACCTTATCTCTTAAACAAACAAACAAATAAACCTCGTCTCTACAGTCAATAAATAAATTAGTAAAATAAAATAAAATTAAAAAATTAGTCCCAGCTACTTGGGAGGCTAAGACGGAAGGATCGCCTGAGCCCAGGAGGTTGAGGCTGCAATGAACCATGATTGCCGTTATCACGCCGCTGCACTCCAGCCTGGGTAGCATAGTGAGACCCCGACTCAAAAAGAAAAGAAAAGAAAAGAAAAAAACACCTAAGCAGAGCTAAACATTTGAAGAAAATCTGTCCTTGATCACAAGTAGCTTTGAGAATATTTTGGAGAGACCTAGAAACATTTGTTGAATTTTGAGAAAATTGATTTAGCAATATCAGTTTTGTGGCCCTCCTGACTTTGTGGCTGGTGTGGGAATGAGGGCACGGAGTGTCAGTCCTTTCACTGCCTTGGCGAGAGCAAGTCTTTCCGCTCTCTGGAACTGCCACCTCAGCGCTTGCTGCTTCATCTTGCACCCTGATGTTATATAAGGCATCCCCACCTTTAAAATGCATGAACCAACCCTTATTTGCATTGAACTTTCCATCCTTTGATCCTTGTCACAATGTTGTTTCACCATGTCGAAAAGCTTCAAAGCTCTGGCTTGAGTGGTAGCCAAACTCAAAGCTAAATTAGATCCTGACTTCACAAAATCTTAAATCTTTTCCATCTTAGCCTCAAATCTTGCAACTTTACCTGAATTAATGGACAGCGACCATCGCTAAACTACTTTCAGTCACTTTAAGGATCAGGATGATAGTATAAGTAACAGTTTGAGCTAATGAGACTGTTTTCAAGATTTGAAACAGAATGAACACTTAACAGAAAGGAGTGTTGCTCCATAAAATGATTTCTTTGAGAAGTCATATACTTAGGCTGACAATGATGTTATTTCTCAAAATATTTTTGGAGCTTTTTCTTTGACTTTCGGGGGTGGAGGGGGGAGAGAGAGAGAGAGAGAGAGAGAGAGAGAGAGGACTGGTTGCAAAGGTAAGCATGTTGTATTTTTTTCTTTTCTTTTCTTTTTTTGAGTTGGAGTCTCACTCTGTCTCCCAGCCTGGAGTGCAGTGGCACGCTCAGGGCCACCGCAGCCTCGACCTGTTGGACTCAGGTGATCCTTCCGTCTCAGCCTTCCACGTAGCTGGAATTACAGGCATGGGTTCGAACCTGTGGGTTCAGGCAATCCTCTCACCTCGGCCTCCCAAAGTACTGGGATTATAGACGTGAACCATCGCACCCATCCAACAGATTGTATTTCTTTATAGGCAAGCAGGTACAAGTCTCAGGCAGCAAAATCAGCCGTGTGATATATATAAAAACTTATTCTATGATTGACCTTAATTTCAATAGTATTCAACCCAGGTTGACTTTGGTGAGCCATTTCCCAAGCCTGTTCAGGATATTTTTTCCCACCCTTTTCTCCCTGGGTTGCCTCTAAGTTCTGGGGCCTTAAATCATACCATGGTGTCTAAGGAAAGGAGACCTTTGGTCCTCAGAAATTGTTGTTGATTCATGACGGTGCCTGTCGTTTTCCAGGCCCAGGGACCTATCCCTGCTGGGACCCTCAAGATGGCCTGTTCCCCTCTGGACTCGTGTGTCCAGTTCACACTCCTTGCCAGACTGCTGGGCTGCTTGAGGCCCCTCGGGCCTGCCTTTTGCATTCCTTGTGAGGAGAGAGGACAAGGAAGTGCAGGAAATGTTTGGATGCCCTCTTGTGCTGCTCTGGAGCTCTGGGAAACTCAGTGGGGCCACACCATGCCCATTCTGCTGTGACCAGGCCCCACCTTTACTTTCCCTGCTGTTGTGAATCGTGGGGGCAGGAAGCGGGTACAGAACAAGGGAGGGCTGGCTGCCTCTTCCGGTTCTACTAAGGAAGCAATGCACAAGTCTCCATTTGTTTGGATCCCTGCACTACTTGGGGAACTCAGCCTTTCCTTGGGGGAAAGGGTCCACGTACAACAAATCTTCCACTTAGATGACCACGCATACTTTTCCTAAATCTATTGCTTATAGCATTGACTTTATGCTCAGAGTCTTTCAGGCTTCTGGGATTTGCTGTCCAAAATCTTTGTCCGAAACTCTGCTCTGAGTTTCAAGGCATCACAATTAGTGGTTAGGAGCATGGACTCTGGGATCAGATTTACTGGGTTTGAATCCTGGCTGCACCCTATGCTAGTTTTGGGATCCTGGACCTGAATCTGTGCCTTGGTTTCCTCATCTCTAGAACAGGGAAGGTGATAATAGTGCTTGCTTCGTGGAGTTGTTATAGGGATGGATGAGATATTAGCAGAGCACTTAGAACAGCACCTGCGCATGGTCAACATGACATATCGTTAGAAAAACAAATCCATAAACCTCAAAAGCTGAGGATGGGCTCTTTTTTCCTTTGGTGCCTAATGCTGTCTGAGTGGCATAAAGGCCAGGGGCAGGAGGAAAATTTGAAGAGAGACCCTCTAAGGGTTGATTTCATGTGTCAACTTGACCGGGCTATGGGATGCCTAGATATCTGGTTATTCTGGGTGTGTCTGTGAGGTTGTTTCCGGATGAGACTAACATTTGCGTCAGCCAACTGAGTAAAGCAGATCGCCCTCTTCAATGTGTGTGGGCCTCATCCAATCCACTGAAGACCCGAACAAAAAGGCAAAATGAGCAATGCCGTCTCTGCTCAACTGTCTTCTCCAGTCTTTGGATTAAGACTTGGGCTGGAGCTTGCATCATCGGCCCTCCTGGCTCTCAGACCTTTGGACTTGGGCTAGAATGACACCATCAGTTCTCCTGGGTCTCCAGTTTGCCAACTGCAGATTGTGGGACTTCTTGGCCTCCTTAACCATGTGAGTGAGTTCCTTATCATCTTGCTTTTTCTTATACACACATATATGTTCCTCTTGGTTCTGTTTCTCTGGAGATCTCAGAAGATACAGAGAATAATATTGCAAAATTTTGACCAGCCACAATTATCTCAAAATTCTCTCTCTCCCCCTCCCTGAATCTCTTTATTCCTCCCTCCCACCTTTTTGCTTCATTTTTTTTTCTTTGCTGAGCTTAGCTTATCTGCCTCAGGCTAGGAGGAGTAATATATGAAGAAAAGCCAGTTGGGAGCTTGAGGTCACTCGTGATACAGGCATCTGGACACGGCCTAATAGGATCTTATCCCTGAATCCCGTGAATGTCTTGAGTTTATAACATCGGCTGTGCCTATTTAGAGCTACCACCATACCCAGCATAGTGAGAATTGACTGTGTTAGGCATGTATTAATTTCTGATTTTTGTATTCTACTTCTTACTCGGAGATTTATTTTCAGCAGACATTCAAGATAAATTATGTGATTTATTTAAAATAGACATTTATTATTGGCAATTTCAAAATTGCTCACATTAAAAGTTTCAGGTTCATGAGAGCCTATTTGTCAAAAAAAAAAAAGATCTGTTACCATGTATTTTATCTTGCTTCTGTGATTTATAATGAGGATTGAAATTCAGAATCTTCAGTGTCCTAATCCTCTTTCTAGCACTTTGTCTTGTTACAGTCTTCGGCATGTCACTTAATCTCTCCTCGCCTCAGATTCCCTATCGGTAAAATTAAGCCATTAATAATATTTGCCTCCTACAGAATTGTTGTAAAGATTAGTTAGTTAATGTTTGTAAAAATTCTTTAACTATAGAAGGAGCTATCTCACCGGGGACTATTAGAATGGGTACTGCCCACAGTTTCCTTTTATAGAATGAAACAACCTTTAAAACAACCTTCAAGTGAGCCTTGGAGGTCAACAAACTTTGACTTTGTGTTTGGGTACTATAAGTGGCTACTCTAAGAAATTTTTGTAAAAATTTTTATAAAATAATTCTTGTAAAACATTCGGGGAGTTCTAGTATATTGTTGTGATTATTCTCCTTTTAAATAAATTTTCATGGAATTGCCTAAACACATTTACATTCATGTGCAGACACACACACACACACACACACACACACACACACCCCTACCTATCCAAGTGATGTCTGGTGGATGGTTTTATTTTGTACAATGTGGCTTTGTGCAAATAAGTAATTTTAATTATTCATCTTCCATGGTGGTACCAGATTTTTCTAGAACTTGACAGAGGATTGCTACTTTGAAATTTTTTTGCCTTTTTTTTTCCAAACAAGAACACATAGGGCCAAAATAAAATAAATCTTTAGGTCTTTGACATAGGAAAGAATGGCAGAGGTGACCACTCTTCGGTTCAACTTGGAATCATTTTTTAAAAGACAATATAAATGAGACACTCTAAGACAAGTTTTGCACCGAGATCATTGCATTCCATTGTAAGATACTGCTAGGTTTCATTGGACAGTGTATAGGAGTGCCAATTTTCTTATACCATAGAGGTTTTTGAGTATCCAAAGGGGATTGAAATGACAAACAGGCTCAGTATTTTCTCTAATTCCATTATTTATTGCTTTTTTTAGTCCACTACATCAGAGCATGCCATGTAGCATGCCCCCATCTACTGATCACATCAAATTAAGTCACAGACACCACAGGGGTACAGCCTATTTTCCAAGTGATAAAGTTGTAATTGTCCACTGTTTATTGGAAAAAAGTTTTCAATAAAATGTCAAATAATACTAGCATACAATCACAGCGTCTCGAGTGTAAAAATAAGTCTGAATGGAAAAAAAATACTGAACACTCGCTTTACTGCTGAGAATATTTTGGGGGGCAACTCCTTTGAGTCCCCTTCCACTGTGGGAGCTTTTCTATCCTCTCAATAAATCCTGCTTTCTAAAAAAAAAAAAGAATGTTTTTAATGATACGATGGATTCTGAGTTTATAAATGAGTCGCACCCATGATTGGAAGACATCCACTGCTACAAACCCCCTGGATGAATGAGTGTGGGATGAGGAACAAGGGGAAAGAATAGTCAGTGACTGGAACAGCGATGTGGTGTAGGTAGGGGGGGGTGGTAAGTGGCAGTCCTTCCAAGGTGACCAGAGAAACAAGAATGACTCATTTTTGCGGGATTCCGACTGTTATGTTTCCAGGAAAAGTAAAGAGATATGAACGAACGCCTTTCTTCCTCTCACTGCAAGACCTGACGATACCAGGAAAGAATGTGGAGAGGAAAAGAAATAATATTTAAATTTGTTACTTTCTGAGAGCCCCTTGATCACCTGTTGAATTCCCTTGCTCCTTTTCCATTTTTCAGGGAAGAGGTTTGGGGAATGGAGAACCATGAAGGTTATTAGAGGTTCCATTTCTAGCTGTCTCGCTCACTTTCCCCACAAGTGAAAGAAAGCTTGCTTGCTTTGCTTTTCTCTTTCTTTCTTTCTTTCTTTCTTTCTTTCTTTCTTTCTTTCTTTCTTTCTTTCTTTCTTTCTTTTCCTTCCTTCCTTCCTTCCTTCCTTTCCTTCATTCTTTCTTCTTTTTTTTAGAGTCGGAGTCTCACTCTGTCGCCCAGACTGGAGTGCAGTGGCCACTCCCGGCCACTGCAGCCTCGATCTGCTGGGGTCCGGTGATCCTTCTGCCTCAGCTTTCCAAGTAGCTGGAACTACAGGTGCAGGCTACCACGCCTGACTGATTTTTGAATTATTGTAGAGATGAGGTCTCGCCAAGTGGCCCGGGCGGGTCTCGAACCCGCGGGCTCAGGCACTTCACTCACCTCAGCCTCCCAAAGCGCGGGATTACAGGCTGAGCCACCGAACCTGGCTTTTTTTTTCTTACTCTCCCTTCTCTTTCTCCTTCTTCTTATTTTCTTTCTTTTTTCCCTCCCTTCCTCTCTCTCCCTCCCTTCCTTTATTCCTTTATTCCTCCCTTCCCCCTCCCTTCCTCCTCTCTCCCTTCTCTCTCTCTTAAAAAAAAAAAAAAACAAAAAAAACAGCGGGGTGCAGTGGCTCAAGCCTGTAATCCCAGCACTTTGGGAGATGAAGGCAAGAGGATTGCCTCAGCTCAGGGGTCTGAGACCAGCCTGAGAAACATGGTGAGAACTTGTCTCTACAATAAATCAAAAAAATTAGCCAGGCACGGTAGTGCATGTCTGTAGTTCCAGGTACTTGGAAGGCTGAGGCAGAAGGATCGCCTGAGCCCAGTGGGTCGAGGCTGCGGTGGCCGTGAGCATGGCACTCCAGCCTGGGCGACAGAGTGAGACTCCAACTCAAAAAAAAAAAAAAAATCATCATTGTTAGTGTGGGAAGATACATACAAATATCCTGGAACCTGCCAAAATGCAGCTTAAGTGTGACCTAAACATCCCATCTTGAAAGGAAGTTTAGAGAACTAAAATATCATTTGTTTTCATTTTATTGTTTAAGCCTTGACCTTGGAAGTTCTGATTCCTACCCTGCTTGAAATCATTTTAAACTTAAAGAACCTACCCACAAATTTTTGAAACTCAAAAAACGTGCATTCGGTCTGATTGAACTCTTCTACGGTATAATACATTTTTAGCTGGTAGCCTTGTGAGGAGGAAGGTGTCTCCAGGTTGAGCAGAACTTTAAGTAGGAGGATACATTTACTGCATTATTATACAGATACTCATTTCAGACATACACACATACATCATGCATGGGGCTGGTAAGTGAAATCTGTCAGAAGAACTCAGAGCAAGAGGGTATTCCTTCCTTTCAACGTGGTTTCTATCAACTGCTATTTCCTTTTTAGAGATCAGCCTACTCTTCTTACCTGAAGTTTTAAAACATAAAATAAACAGGAGACCACACTGCCGGCAAAGAATGGCCTGACGCTGATTGTTGTTGCTTTTCTGAAACCTAAGTCTGTAGGGGAAAAAAAAAATGCTCTCCTCGAGTCTCCATTCTAAAGAAAAGACTCCGAGTTGGCTAGGAATTCGTAAGCTCAGCGTCCTCCAGGCCAGACGGAAACATAAGGCTTCAAATGTTTCTAGAGCTGGCTGGGGTCTTAGCAGTCAAGTCTCTCAGAAGAGGAATAATTAGGAACAAGTACTTTGAGAGCGCCTTCACATCTTTTATCACTTAGAGGTAACTAACTGTTCCTTGATGGAGCCATCCTTTTCTCTTCTCCCGAACGTGTATCTGACATTCATTAGGACGAGAAAGCTGAAAATGTGTTCCTGAACGAAAGAGCGGTGCAGAATTGAGAAAAAGAGACAGGCGCTCACAGAAATATGCCGATTGTTTAGTTGTAAAATAACGAGTCGAGGGAACAGGACACACACTGTTCAGGCCAGCTCATAGCATGTGGCTGCCAGCTCACCAAAAGAGATCACATCGTTTGGCCCAGCAAAGGACCAGACCACGGCCAGGGACTGCAGGGGTGGTGAGGAGGGCGGGCGGCCGAAACCGACCAGCTCCATCCCTGCAGAGCCCAGCAGCGGGATCTGGAAGGCTCTGCAGGACCCAGCCTGCGAATCCACCTTCCAGCCAAACCACTCCCGGCTCCTGCGAGCCAGCCCGCTCCCGACCAGGCCTCTTAACACCCCTTCTGGTGGAGCTGCCACTGCTCTCCCTGGAACCTCTTGGCTTAGCACCTCTCCCAGCCCCTCCCAGCTGGACCACTCCCGGGACGGCATGTGCTCTGCCTGGAATAACAAGGTTAGCTGGACGAGGTCGAATGGCCTGTGATGGGAGTGCCTGCAAGCCCATGACGGAAGTGGAACAGGAGTCATCATGGCCACGACGGGCGGGGAAGCGGATTCTTCCAAGAGTTCCCGTCCTGGCCTGGCTCTCTGGGCTGCCTTGAACCGTCCTTACTGCTTCTCCTGGTAAAGGCAGAAAGAGACGGGCGTCCCCTACCAGAGTGACGTGTGGGTGCAGTCCTCTTCAGGATGGTTGATCTCAAAGTCTGTTCCCGGGCCAAAGTCTTGAGAAAAGCTGAATCATTCAGCCCCAAGGGAGTCTGGGGAAATGCAAAGCCATCTTGGAAATCCCCTGGAAAAAAGAAGCAGGTAGAATTTGATTTTGTCTCTGTTGTCAAATGTTTGGCTCGGCCACCGTTGAGGCAATAGGAGAGGCTCCAGGGAGAACAACGGGGCCGCAGGTGATGAGGAAATGGAATTTTGCAAGTGGTAGAACCTGGTGTGAAAGCTGGAAAAGGAGAGTAGACTGAGCTCAGGTCAGGGAGACCAGGGAGGAGCCCCAGCAGGGCCAGGAGGCCAGAGTTCTCCGCAGTAAAGGGAATGAAGCTGGAAAGCAGATGAAACCAGCTTAGTGGAACCAACCTGCAAGCAAGCATCCTCGCTGGGTTGCTGAGTGCCTGGGTGTTGAGAGGGAAGGCAAGGGGGAGGCCTGCTCAAACCAGACTCCAGGAAGTTTCAATGCTGTAGAAAAAGCCCAAGCAGCAAGTCAGTGCGCCTGCAGGTTCTGATAAACCAGGGGACGGGAAGAACCAGAGCCAGAACCAAGTGGGTGTTGGGTCCAAGTTCAGGGAGTGGCTGGGGTGAGACCTAAGGCAGACAGTCTAAGCTGCAGACTTTTGGTGGTTCCTCCAAACGGGAAAATCTTGATTCGGAGGCAACCTTCACTCTAGCTAGGAAACCTCTTAGACAAGACAAGACTATTACCTGGTGTATTTATTTGTACAACAGACATGCTATGCAGATAAGCGTTGGGAAATGATACATTATTTCCCATCACTTCTCACCTGGACTGTTGCACCAGCTTCTTATCTTGTCTCCCTGCATGTGCTCTTCCTTCCTGACAACCGGTTCCTCATACAGCTGCCAATGCAATTCTTCTAAAACACAAGTCTGGTCATATCTCTCTGCCTAAACCTATCCACTGGCTGCCTGTTGTTAAATGAGATTCCCCAGGGTTTTGGTGAACACTAGTTCTGTGAGATAATTAGCCAAAGAAAAGGTGCAGCCAAATACATTGGGGACTCTACAGGCTATATTTATTTCCTTTCTTAGGGCTTTGCAATGGAGAGCTGCACTTTAAAGGCTCTGAGAAGTCCTGCAACAATTTTTGATGTTGAATGTTTCAACAATTTTTTGAAAGTATTAACCCAACACTTTACAGATGTTTTTAACCATGGAGTACCTTCACTCTCTTTTGTCTCCCCCCCATAAAATCTATTTACACTGACTGGTAATGCTCTGAGAAATACTGAACACCACTGTGTTTCAAACATCTTTTTAACAGAAACATTCTCTTTGCATCTTCCCTAATTCCTGTTAGAAAAATGTTGCTTGTTCTTCAAAATTCTATTCAGATGATCTCCTCCATAGGAAGCAGTCTCTTGTAGAGCAAGAGTCAACACACTTTTTTAGTAAAGGGCCAGATAGTAAATATCTTAATCTCTGAGGCTCCCACAGTCTCTGTTGCAAGCCCTCAGCACTGTCATTGTAACGTGAAAGGAGCCATAGACTAACTGTAAATGAACGTGCACGGCAGTGTTCCAATAAAACTTTATTTGCACACATGGGCAGAGGGCTGAAGTAGGCCATGGCCTAGAGATGAACGATGCCTGCTTGACAGTTACACTTTATGTATTTCTCGCTGAGACAGAGGTCTAGATGTGAAAATCCCAAGGCCTCCAGGTGAGAGCGGTATAGGGATGTGTTTAGTTAGACCAGACGCAAGGTCGGAGATGAGGGCAAACCAAACGAATGAAGCAGAAGACCCTGCTTAGAGTCGTTATTGCGGACTCTTGTCATCCCGGTTAACTGGAGGAACTTTCTGTGAGAAATAATGTAAAATTAGAGACTCTCCTACAGTGTTGGCTTAAGCATCAGCCCTCGGAAAATATCGCCGAAGGCGAAAACGTCTATTATAAGCTGGCTGCAACACTCTCATAAGGGAAGATGCATATCTAAAGTGCTAAGCATCAATTAGCAGCTTAAGGACACCCTCTACTCTTCCGAACTGCTGTCTGAAAAAGAAAGTGAACTAGCAGACTAGCAAAGAGAAATGTGGCAGGTTCCGTGACCCTCTGGGCCACGGTGCAGGATTGACTAATGGGGATTGTCAGTGTCTGGGGAACCAGGAAGGGAGTGAATCAGAAAGCTGGAAGGGAGATGGATACCTGCCCTGGAATGGGAGTAACCAGAAGAGCATGGCCAGGGGCCGTTCCTGGGGGAAAATGACAGGTAAAAATCCCTGGTTAATTAGGTTTAGGAGGTGAAATTCACCTAGCCTCTGAGATTAAAAACTCATAGGAACAAATGGGCCATGGTAGGGTTCAGATAGAGGGGACTGAAGTAATTTCATTGGCAGTCAGAACCCTTTTGATTAGCAAGAGCTCTGGCTCCACAAAAAAAAAAAAAGAAAGAAAGAAAAAGTCCCCTCACATCTGTTGGGACAGAAAGGCCCAACTTTCTGTATTCAGCCTGGTAATGGTGAACATTGTGAGTGGCCAGCTCTTCAATAAATGTTTAGTCTCCCTGTCCATGGCATCCTTGTGTAAGTCTAGATCAGGGACCTCATTTTCCAGGCCCCTTGCTCATAGGTAGGGCCTGAGACTGAACTCAGGACACTGGAATTTCTGGACCCGACCCATGACATCTCCCACTGGCTCCCCACTCTTTCTGTAAGCCATCGACTAGATTGGGTGACTTCAGATGCCATGTGTCGAAGACGGCAAAGCTGGTATAAAACTTACGTCTCTGATGGATTCTGTGGGAAAGAAAGTATTCCTTGTCCATTCATACACACACAACTACCAGCATACACGTCGATTGTGTTAAGCCATTGAGATTTCAGGGTTTATCTGTCATGGGAGGTAGCATTTACGTGACAACTACAAGCAGAAAGTGAGCGTTGCTATAATTAGTAAAGGAGCTCCATTATATAAAACAATTTGAGATAAGAACGTGGTGTCTACTGAACCAGAAAATATAAGGAAGACGCTATGGTTTGCAAATAAGCCATTGCTTTCAAGCTCAAATAAATTTCACTTCCTTTAACAAATGATGATTTTGAAAATAAATTTTTGTGTGTCACCATCTCTATTGTCAAATGAAGTCAACTAAAATAGCCCACTTCTTTTAGATGCTCTAGGAAGCAAACACACCGAGGAATAGGAAAAACAAAACAAAACAGCAAACCAAAAACAAACATCAGCAATATGGAAGCCTCAGTGCTCAAACCCCAAAAGCAAAGTTAAGCCATTTCCAGTGGGGGAGACATCAGGAATAAGGCAACTGAACAACATAAAAACATAAATAGCCGCCTCAATGCTATTTTCCAAGCAGGCCATTATCAACAGGTTGATATGGAAAACTACTCAATTTGTTTATTCACCTCCCAAAAGAGTTATGGTGAGGCTGGGCTCACTGGCTCAGCCTGTAATCCCAGTACTTTGGGAGGCCGAGGCGAATAGATTGCCTGAGCCTGAGGTTTGAGGCCAGCCTGGGCAACTTGGTGAGACCTAGTGGGCACTTGTAGTTCTGGCTACTTGGAAGGCTGAGGCAGGATTTTCGGAGTCCAGCAGGTTGACACTGGGGTGGCTGTGAGTGTGCCATGGCACTCCAGCCTGGGTGACAGAGTGAGACTCTGACTCAAAAAAAAAAAAAAAAAAAAGGATTATGATGAACCTTATTTGAAAAGCGATGCATATTTTTATTTTTAATTTTCTGTTTTTATTTTTTCTTCATAAAGTGGTCATTGGAACAGTATGGCTTTCAAGGAAAGATTTTCCTAGGTGAGATTATGTTTGCATATTTGTCACTAAAAACAAAAACAAAAGCAAAAAGCAAACAAACAAAAAAACCAAAGCACAGAATTGTTCATAGATGTTCTAGGAGATATAAAATCCAATTCGATCATTAAGGGCAATCTATTCCGTTATAAATAATCAATCACAGTTTATTAGACCACACTGGAGAAAAACCACTTTGAAATGTCAGTTAAAGAGATGGTTTCCTAAGATACCTGTTATTACAATGACACTGAAAATTACTATCTTCTTCAAGGATTGAAGCAATATAGTGTGGTGGTTAAGCATATAAGCATGACTGTTCATCAAGACACCTTTACAGGAGTGAAAAGGCAAAAAGTAAGAGATGATAATTATGGCACGTATTCCTGACGAAGGATTGCATTTACAATATATAAAGACTTCCAAAATCAATCGGCAAAAGATGAGCAACCTAACAGAAAAGTGGGCAAAGGATTTAAACAGATACTCAAGTGATTTGTTCCACATTGTTAGTTGTCAGAGAAATGCAAATCCAAACCGCAGTTAGATACTATTTTGCATCCTATGACTAGACCATGATTTATCCATTCTACTGTTGAAAGAAATTTGATGACTTTCCAGCTTGGGGCAACTAAAAATAATTCTACCCTAAATATCCTTATTCATGTATTTTGGTGCACTTATATGTACACTTTTCTCTTGAGTGTATTAGGTATGCTTCAAGTGCAATTGCTGGATCATAGGGCATATATATGTTCACTTTATTAGAAAACATCAAATAACTTTTTTTTTTTGAATTGGAGTCTCACTCTGTCGCCCAGTCTGGAGTGCAGTGGCACACTCACGGCCACCCCAGCGTCGACCTGCTGGACTCCAGCAATCCTTCTGCCTCAGCCTTCTGAGTTGCTGGAACTTCGGGCGCGTGCTACTGTACCTGGCTAATATTTTATTTATTGTACAGATGAGGCTTTGCCAAGGTGCCTGGACTGGTCTTGAACTTGCAGGCCCAGGCAATGCACTCACCTTGGCCTCCCAAAGTGCTGGGATTACAGGCTAAGCCACCCAGCCTGGCCTCGAATAACTTTCAATGTTATTTGGCAGAATGGCCAAAATAAAATGGCAGAAAATAAGTGTTGACAAGGATATGAACTCTCATATATTACTGGCAGAAGTGTAAATTGGTACAAACACATTGAAAGTTATTTGATGTTTTCTAATAAAGTTAACATATATATGTCCTACGACCCAGCAATTGGGCTTTAAAACATACATAATACACTCAAGAGAAAAGTGTACATATGTGTACCGAAATACATGAATAAGAATCTATAGGGTAGAATTATTTTTAGTTGCCCCAAACTGGAAAGTGGTCAAATTTCTTTCAACAGTAGAATGGATAAATTGTGAACTAGTCATATATTAGTATACTACACATTAACAAAAACCAAATAGCTACTTCTATACACAATGGCATGATTGAGTTTTGCCATTGTATAAAAACATTGAGTAAAAAAAAGCCAGACCCAAAAGAAAAAAATATTGTACAAGTCTGTCTATATAAAGCACACAAAGAAGCAAAACTAATCTATGGTTAGGGCTCAGGATAGCGGTCCCCTCTTGGAGTGGGGTAATAAACAACACGGGCTCAAAGAGAGGATTCTGGGAGTGGGCCATGTTCCATTTCTCGATCTGAGTGCCCAAATAGGCTTGCTTTATGAATTTTATGAAGGTCCACTGAGCTGTATGCTTATAATTCGTGTACTTTTCTTCATGTTTATTAGAAAAGGAGGAAAAAGTATGGACTCTGATGTCAAATTACCCGGTTTTTGTGTGATAGTTTTGCTCCTTCCTAGTCAAGGACCTGGGGAAAGTTATTTCAACTTTCTTTATCTCACATTATTCATCTGTCAAATGGGGATTACATGGTTGCCTTCCTCATGGATGATTACAAGGATAAGTGTGTCTGTGCACACAACTCATAGATCAGTATAGGGAACAAGTTTAGCCTCCGATATGTCAATTGTTGCCATTGTTACTATTAACTCTGGAGAAGACTGGTTGATAAATATTATTGTACAATGCAACTGGATCCAAAGTAAAAATAATTAGAATAACACGGGAAACCATCTAATATTTTTATTTTGTTTTATTATTTTTTAACTTCTTGACCTTCAAAGTAGGGAGTTTCTCAGAAAAACCAACACGGACAACTCCCAAGGCAAAAAGAAAATTCATTTGAAAACTCTGATGTAGGCCCAACTAATATAAATATTATTGCTATAAAGGACATCTGTAAGTAGGTAAAGTGCCTGAGAAGAAAAAAAAAAAGATCAGGTTTCAATTATGTAAGGCATGAATTCTTATTTTAAAAGGGTCAGTAATACAGTGCTCACACCTCAAGATGGAAGGAATTAGTCAAATTTATCCTTGTGTGCAATGGGCCATGATTTTTTATAATGTAGATATTTTTTATTCATTAATAACATTTAAAATCTTTGCCCTTGTGATATGCTAAGTTTTTTACTTCAGTATATAATCTAATATTTGAAATGTTCTCTACTATACTTTTGTGTTAACACTTGACCTAATTTATGCACAAATTCATCTTGTGTTTGTCTTGATATTGAAAATCGGTTCAGAAATTTCAAACTCCAACCAATATTAGGTTAGGAAATTCAAACCAGAACTTGGGCCTTTTCTAATACTGGTGCTTGCTTTAGTACAGGACTTCTAACAGAACAATCCAACCATAGAGCTCATGAAATACTAGTATCCATATTTAAAATTAGGAAATTCAATGTTATATTTTACTCTAGCCATGAAAACCTCAAAGTACAAGACACTCTTTTAGGCTTCATGCAGTTCCATCTTCCACTGCACTGTGTTTGCTTCAAGAGAGTTTATTGTTATCTGTTATCAGTGTACATTTTCAGCCAATTCTTATTTCCTAAGCTGAAAAATCTTAAGAGGGAGGGGCTGTGTCTGTATGTTAATTACCGTATTACCAGTAGATATTTCTTGTGTAAGTGAATTAGTGCAAGAATGGAAACCATTGGGCCACAACTCTCAAACAGCACATGATTCAAAAATAATCAATTAAAAATATAAAACTAAAATAATTAGGATTTCGAGTTAAGATTGATTTGTGTAGTCTGGGACTTTAATCGTAGGAAACACAAGGAAATTACTTCAAATAGTTCACAGATGTGGGATTTTCTTCGTGCTCTGATCTCTTTAATGTGACCCAAATGAGAGACTAGATGTGAAATGCTCCACCAAAGGCGAATGACCTTGGATCACCACCGAGCAGAGCTGGGGACACCTTTTGCCTTCTACCCCAAGGGTGGTGGCATCAGTGTGGACAGATAGAGGAAGGATGGCTTCGCAAAGACTGGCTCCTCAGGGTAGACTCTGACAGCCCGGTGCAGGGAGTGGCCATGACCCCCTCAGTGGAGCGCCCTCAGAACTGCCAGTCACTTCCCATAGCAAGAAAATGTAGGCATGCGCATCAGAAGGGTTTTCTGAACAAGGGTTATAATAAAAGGGGCTTTTAAAAAATGATAACCTCTTGACTATCTCAAATCTGGGATTTTTTAAAATCAAGGATTTCTGGCACAGGACTTTATAATTTTGGAATTGTATTATGACTCAGGTGTTCTCATGCCTCAGGGAATCCCAGTTTTTCTGCCATGTCAAAGTAACCTGTGATCATCCAGGTCTTCTGTTCTCTTTCCCCATTTCTCACTCCACTTTGGAGGGAAAGTGAAACACCTTTTGGAAATATGCAGAAATTTAGTCCAAAGTGTCGCAATTTGGGGGTTTAAATGTTAATTATGTATATAGGGGTTTCCCTATTCCTTAAACACATTGAAATGACCCTACTTAGGTTTCTCTGTAACATTTTTCACTTAATATAACATGAAAATTCTTCCCAGTTGATACACAAGACTGTAACTTAGTATTTTAATAGATGCATAATGCTACATAGTATGAATGTACTGTGATTTATCAAATCATTCCCTGTTAATGTATATCCAGCTTGATAACAGATTTTTGGCTACTGTCGATGATTTTTGTGTGTGTGTGAAAATTTTTTATTTTAAAGATGTGGGGTACAATTCAGGGTTAGGTATATACATGTTCATTATGCAAGTATCCTTGTTGATGATTTTCAAATAATACACACACACACACCCATGAGTTCATATACACAGCTTCAGGTGTTACATGTCAGTTTGTTAGGATGGATTCCCGATGTGATATTGCTGGATTAAAGGTAAGTTTCACTTTGGATTTAGTAGGTAGCGTTAGGTTACTTTACAAAAGGCTGTAGCAATTCACATACACATCAGCAACTCATAAAAGTGTTATAATCATTAAGGAGTAAAGACTAATATTGCATTACTACTTTTTTTTATTGTGTAATATATCATATGTGCAAAAGACAATTTAAAATACAAGTGTACTAGTAAAGAGATTATCATTTAACTAACTGTGTGATCTCTCTCTATTTGAGAAATATCTCAAAACCTAATGTGTTTCAGCACCATCTCCTGCTTCCCTGGGGAGCATACTCTGATTTGTTTTCTGTTCTTTCATACTTCTTCGTACATTTTGAATATATATTTATACCCATATATAGTATATTGTTTAGCTTTGCACATTTTGAATTTTACACACATGAAAAAATGTCGTATGCATTCTGTGGCTTGCTTATTCCACTCAAAATTATGTTCGTGGTATTCATTCATGTTGATGTGCATAACTGTAGTTTATTGGTTTTCACTGTTTTATTACATTGTGTGAATATATCACTATGTATTTATCCTTTCTCCAACCAGTGGACTTTTGGTTTATTTATACATTTTTGAGTTACAAAACATGGCACCAAGCACATTCTTGCCTGTTTCCTGGTACTCATGTGTAATAATTCTTCTATGGCAATAGTTCTCAAACTTTTTGATCTCAAAAACATGCTATACATTTTTAAATTAATGAAGACTCCAAAGAGCTTTTGTTTATGCCAATTATATTTATAGATATTTACTGTAGTAGAAATCAAAACAGAAATTTTGAAAAGAGTAAACATACTACACGTGAACATACATATGATTATTATTTTTTAAACCCTATATTTTCCAAAATAAAAATATTTAGTGAGAAGAGTGGCATTGTTAGACATTTTTGTAAATCCTTTTGATGTCTGGCTTAATTGAAGACAGCTGGTTTCTCTTATCTGCTTTTGCATCAGTCCTTTGGTGTATGTTGTTTTGGTTGAAGTATACAGAGAAAATCTGATCTCACACAGATAGGAAATTGGAGAAGGAAGGAGCATGTGAATAGCTTTTTCAGATAATTATAGATATTCTTATCTGACCAAAACTTGGCAAGTGGTAGCCTCTTAAAAAATAGACGTGTTCTAGAATTTGAAATCACATAAATGAGCATTTATATTTTTTGCATTAAAATCCATTGATTTGTCTTGTACTTTGAGTGAATATTTTACTGGTGTGTCATTTTGTAATATCATACATTGGCCAAATTATTGGCTAACTGAGGAGTTATGCAAGTCTTCTAAGAGTTGACATATATCATCATAAAAAATCATGTTTACTAATGTTGCTAACAATGTCATTAGCATAACTGGGACTAAGGGGAGGCAAGTGAGGGTACAGAATTAAGGAGGTACTCACTCTCAGGGTTGTGTGAGTGCTAACTCTGTACTTGCATGACTCTGAAAACAAGGGAGGGCCTGCCTTCCTGAGGGTGATGCCTCTTTAAATTTAATGTCCTATGCCCCCTACTTGCTGTCTTCTGCCCTTAGTCCTGCTCAGCAAGAAAGTCTTTAAGAAGGGGGAAGTTATAGTCCTAGTGTGGTGACTGGAGCCTGAAATCACAGCACTGTGGGAGGTCAAGATGGGAGAATTGCTTGAAAGCAGCCTGGGCAACATCGTGAGACTCTGCCTCTACAAAAAATTACAAGGTTAGCTGGGCCAAAAAAAAAAAAAAAGAAGAAGCTATCAAGTTCACAGTGTAAACATTTCAGAAATTCCAAAATTTCTTAACATTTGAATTTATATCATTGGCCTCAATTACTGTCTGCTGTTGTTCCTTGAAATTACAGGCTCACTTTGTATATTTTTTGAGAAATGTCTGCTAAATACTCAAGTCTACAGACAAGAGTTTGTCTGTAAGTCACACTTTCAAGTAAAAATGGTGTTCCATGAAAAAAAAAGTGGCTAGTTCAGCTTGCAACTCAAATGATTACATAAGTGTTTTTGCTTGAGTCAATGATCATGATTCTCACTTATACACATGCTAAGGAAGTGCTTTATGCCTACCTTGTCCTCTAGACTACTAAAAAACATGGACTCAAAGATCAAGTTTAAAACATTAATCACTTTTTACATCTTTAAGGGTATTAAGTGAAACTGTTTTTAAGTAAATTTTAACTGTGAGTGTAACATTGGTGAATACCTTACAATAACTATTAGTATAATTTCATGACACTGCAAGTGTCAACATAGTTGAGTTGTTCCAGGTTAGATGAAGAGATTTAAAAAGCTATTTGACACTTTGGCTACTTCAGCACAACTGATTTGTGCTGCCTAGCATGTATGTAAAATAAGATCTTCAATGTTTAGTTGGTGCTGATATGGAAATAATAGAAACAACACAGGCACATTTATAGATTTATTCATTTATAAGACAAAAGTACAATTCAGCAAAGAGATAGCAAGTCAGTCTTCATATTTCCACTTTGATTCAAAGGCTTACTGTTTCATGAGAAGGTGGCAGTGCCATGAATTCGTTGACAACTTTTCATCCAGCAGGCATTCAGCAAGGCATTCAACACCCAAGACTTTATTAGTTCTCAGTTATTATACTTCTCCAATTCATGCAATATGATGACTTTCTCTGTAAGATACCTCAGGGGCTTTTTCATTTCTGGTTCAAAAAGCTTTGGCAAACAATTTTTGGCTTTCAAAATGTTCAATTTATTTTCTTTCTTTCTTTTTTTTCACCTGAGATTGGTCTCTCAATGAAACTGCAGTTTAACTTGTAGCAAGATGACATTCAAAAATGTTCTATTGCCTAAGACAAAACAAGGTAGACTGTTGTCACCTGTAAAGCTGAGGGCAGATAGCTTTAACATATTTTCATTTCTCTTTTTACAGTTTCTCTGAATTTCTTGGGTGTAGATTTCATCCTTTCTAAGAGTAAGGGTGCTCTCCTAGGAAAGTCATCTTTTTCAGCATTTCAAACCACAGGTGGTGCAACTGTCAGTTAAGTAGGCAAGTCCTCTGATTTTCCTTTTAAAAAATTGTGGCAAAATGCACACAACAAAATTTATCTTCTTAGCCATCTTTAGTGGCATTAAGTACATTTACACGGTTGTGCAACCATCTCCAGAATTCTTTTCGTCTCACAAAACTGAAACTGTACCTGTTAAACAATAACTTCTCAGTCTCCCTCCACCCAGCCCTGGGAACCGCTGTTCTACTTTGTTTCTGTGAATTTGACTACTCTGGGTATTTCATATAATTGGAATGATGTAGTATTGGCCCTTTTGTGACTGGCTTATTTACCTAGCATAATGTTCTTGAGATTCATCCACATCATGACATGTATCAGAATTTTTTTTTTTTCCTGAGGCTGAATAATCTTTCATTGTATGTATGTACTGCATTTTGTTTATCCATTCATCCGTTGATAGACGGATGGGTTGCTTCTACCTTTTGATAATGCTGCTATAAACATGGGTGTATGTATATCTCTTTGAGTTCCTGCTTTTTAATTCTTTGGGGGCAGGAACCCAGAAGTAGAATTGCTAGAACAAATGGCATTTATATTTTTAATTTTTTTTTTTTTTTTTGAGTCGGAGTCTCACTCTGTCGCCCAGGCTGGAGTGCAGCAGCACGCTCATGGCCAGCGCAGCCTTGACCTGCTGGGCTCAGGTGACCCTTCCACCTCAGCCTTCCAAGTAGCTGGAACTATAGCTCACACTAGCACACCTGTCTTATTTTTAACTTTTTGAGGAACAGCCATACTGTTTTCCATAAAAACGGTAACATTTTTCATTCCCAATAGCAGTGTGTAGGGGTCTAATTTCTTCATGCTATTACCAATACTTATTATTTTTCTGATAGTAGCCATCCAATGGATATGAGATGGTATCTCTTTGTGGTTTTGATTTGCATTTTCCTAAAGATCAGTGATGTTGAGTATCTTTTCAAGTGCTTGTTGGTCTATCTACTTTGGAGAAATGTCTATTCAATTAAAGGAATAGCCATTGAAATTGACAATTTTCAATTGGCCATGAAAAAAATTACCATTTTAAAATCGAGTTGTTTATTGTTGTTTTGAGTAATTTCCCTTTTTAAAGTCACTGATCCACTACAAATATTATAACACCAAGAAATAATAACAGTTTTACATGAAATTTAAACCTGCAGAAAAGATTTCAAAAACAATTGTTCAAACTTTTACAAAGTAAGAGAGCAAAGTATCCTTATTCTTGTTGTGTATCTGCATAGGTGCTGAAGAAATTTTGAAATTTCAAAATAATGATTTAGTGGATTATAAAGAATAGCAAGATTTTAGAGATTATGAGATATAACTGAAGATAGCTAGTAAGAGCACAGTTAGAAGTTCAGAGATGAAATTGTGTTTATTTGTGAAAATGCACAACTTCATACCCTTACCCAGCTACCTTAGAACATTTTAGAAAATACTTATACAAGCACAAATTCTATTAGTTGTCAGAGCAACCGTGATTTCACACATCACGCGTCCCCTCAAAAATACAAATGTACACTCATGAGAAAATGACAATGAGAAAGCTAGTACAATAAGTCCCCTCCATATGAACCTTCAAGGTGGGAACTTTCAAAGATGTGCACGTGCATTTGCATGTCCAGTCATGTAATTTGGTTAATGTGTCTGGCATACATTGTCACATGTGTGAATCCTCTGCAAGTGATTGTGCTTTTGTGTACTTTACTATACAGTACTGTATAGAGAACAGTAGTACAATATCTTTATTTCGAGCCCAGGATGTCCGGAAGCAAGCATAAAAGCAGCAGTGACGTTTCTGGTACTGTACAGGACTAGATAGCCAATTGTGTTAGTTGGGTACCTAGGCTAACTTTGTTGGATTTACAAACAAACTAGACTTATGAATGTGCTCTCAGAACGGAACTCATTCATATTCAGGGGATTTACTGTAGTATTGTAAATACAGTTTTGACCTCATAGACCCTCTGAAAGTGTCTTAGTGGCCTTCAGGTTTCCCTGAAACACGTCTTAAAAGTTGTTTTCCTGTTATCTAGCTGGAAATTGAATTTCTGTGCTGTACGTTTTGTAACTCTTCAGCTTCACTTAAGGAGGGTTGATTTTTTCCCCCCAAAGTAGTTTTACCAATTTATATACCCACAATCAGCATAATAGAGGGGATATTTCTCCTTGTTATTTTGTGTTAGTTTGGATCCTCTTGGAAACAGATGTCAAGACAGGATTATAAATTCAAGATGTATGTGTGAAACCTAATAGATAAGGGAAAGGAGAAATCGGGGAGAGCCTTTGCGCTGTAATGCAGGTCTGGCACCTCAGGAGAGGAATGACGAAGGAGGGTTGGGTAGGAAAAGCCTCAGATCTCAGCAAATTCTAAGAAAGCTTCAGCAAGACTATCAGGTAATCCTTGAACCAGCGGTGAGTTAAGAGTTCTGCACGTCACAAAAATTAGCTTGCATTAGTTTCTCCACTGTGCTTAGTCGTTGGCTGGACACCAACTGGGAGCTTGGCCTTTGTGAATCCTGAGACTCAACAACTGGAGTCGTCAGTCATTTATTCTCCTCACAGATGAGGTCTGAACATTTCTTGGCCTCCAACCCTTAGTGGAGTTGTAGATTGGATTATATAATATTGTCTGTTTGCGCTTCCTATTATACAAATTTCCTATGCGTTTTCTTTCCCCAGATTTCTATTAGATGGTCTTTTTTTAAAATAAATGTATAAGGACTTTGTGTATAAAATAATTCACTCCATGTTTTATTATGTATATTACAAATATTTTCTTTCAGCTTACCATTCATCTTTAGATTTTGTATATGTTATGCTTTTCTACACAAATAATCTTAATTTCAACATAGACAAATCTATTGATTTTTTTCTTTTACAACTTAGATTTTTTAGTTGTTTAAAGATGTTTCCCCAACTTCTGCATCATACAAATCATTCTCTTAAATTTCATTCTTATTTTACAGTTTTGTTTACATTTACATCTGTAATTCATTTTGATTTTCTTTGGTACATATATACACAATGAAGTAGGAGTTTACATCTGTTTTCTTCTAGTTGGATAACCAATTATAGGGGTATTATTAAAGTATCACTCTTTTCCCACGGTATTGAAATTCCATCTTTATTCTGTCTGATCTGAGAGTCCTAAAAACCCATAATTTTGATATTCTTCAGTATAAATAGTTACTTCAATACCTGAAAGAAAACAAGCAATCAGATGGTTCTGAGAAAACAAGTTGATACTTGTATGAATGTCAATTCACCAAAGGTTAGTAGATTACCAGAGGCTTAATATGCGTACTGTTTCTTCTTTTATTTTTTATTTTTTTGAGTTGAAGTCTCACTCCATCACCCAGGCTAGAGTACAGTGGGCCATCCCAGAGTCAACCTGCTGGGCTTTAGTGATCCTTCCGCCTCAGCCTTCCAAGTAGCCGGAACTACAGGTGTGCGCTGCCACACCAGGCTAACTTTTTTTTGATTTATTGTAGAGATGAGGTCTCGCCAAATTGCTCAGGACAGTCTTGAACCCATGGGCTCAGGCAGTCCCCTTGCCTCGGCCTTCCAGAGCGCTGTGATTACAGGCTGAGCCACTGAGCATGGTCCTGTTTCTTCTTTTAAAGAAAAAAAAATAAAGTAAAAGATCTGCTTCCTAGTGGTGTCACAAGGATGATGTTCATGTTAAATTTGGTTCACAGCCTTTTAGAAAGGAAGGGAAGAATTACAGCCAAAATATATGGAATGATAATAATTATCAGTTAATGAAATTTTAAAAACGTATTTGTTACTTCGAAAATGTAAATATTTCAACGAAAAATTAGATAGCAACATATGTAAAATTTCCCTGTTATGGAGATAGTGATCTGAATTTTTATCCTGGGTCCATTATTTACGAGTCATAGAATCTTATGCAAATTACTTTCCTTTTCTGAACCTCAAATTCTAATAGTCAATTGTGACAAATGCCAATTATAATTTCATCAATAAACCCTCCTTGTACTAAATCTTGTGCTCACAAGTGTTAGGTGATACACTTAATCATGCCATTTATAAAGTCTTACCATCAGACTTTCTGATCCATAAATGAGTTAACAATGTTACCTCCTACATCAATGTGCAGAGGCAAGTAAAAATGCTGTCCGTACTATCTACCCAGTCCAAGGACAGAAAATTACTCTCTAAATGTTTTCCCCAGTTGTTCAGCTACTCGTGGAGCAACAATTGTCTCACCAGCAGAGTGATTACTCTTGGAAGCAGTGCACACTTAATTGACCCAGTATGAAGGAGCAACCTTTTTAAGGAAATCCCTAAGGATGGATTATTTTTCCTAACAAGTAGAGATCAAGTAATTGTGGTATCTCAACTGACTGAGAGACATTTGCCCACACAAAAACTTGGAAGTTGTAGTTTGCAAGATTGTATGCAAATCTCGGTATAATGGGTCCTTAACTAGGTATCTGACGATAGCATGATTACAAATATAATTGTTTTGTGGATGAATATACAAAGATATTTATCTTAGCAACAAATAGGAACTCGGGGTAGGGGGAGTCAGGGTAAACCTTGAAATGACACAGCCTTGAATGCTGATGTCATTCCTTAAAAACAATTTGGTATCTCTCTAAAAAATATATGCAAATGCTGTGAAACTTATATGAATGCAACTCTCTCTCAAATGCTCCTGGCAGGATTCTGAGCTAATGCCACAGCTTAGGAGCCTAAGTATCTTTGAATGTCTGAATAAAAATAGAGATTTTCACGTATTAGAAAGGAGAATTTAGCCCTTTGAAAGTGGTAACGACTATCATTTCAAACTGAATTATTTGAAATGTGCTTTATTCACTGCTAAGTTTTAGCCAAACCATTCTGTGGTAAATGGAGAATGAAATTCAGAATCAAGCTCTTTTTTTTTTTTTTAAGGCTGTATTTTTTGGGGGGTCTAACAAAAAAAGATATTTACATATTGTATTATGCCACTGCCATATATTGACTCAAAGGGATCATTTTTCGTGGCTATTCTTTTCATTTTTGGTGTTACTTACAACATTTTTTGGGTAAATATCATTTGTGTGTGGAAACTTGACTTTGTTTATGTTGCTTCCTCAGTTTTAGGTAGAGTAAATGTATGTTCCTGCCAATCATAACATTCTCTTCCCATCACTTAAATACTTTGCAATTTTCTATAAGCAGCTTCATATGGACCCTTACTTTGTGATTTAGCAAAATTTTCACATAACAATTAGACCTGGCAGGTCATATTTATATAATAAAGTGTTACTTAGCACTTACAATAATATCACATAGTAAGAGAGAGGAGTGTTAAACTAACCTCTGAAAAAATGGGGTTGGCAAAATATTTGAGAATTTTATTGTTAATATGTTTGGCTGGTCCTATATTTGTAATAGAGGTTCCACTTGAGCTCCTATTTTTCCTACAACTTAAGGAAAGCACGAAGAACTCCAGGTATTCTCACTTCTGCTGCAAGTTTATTAAGAGGGCTCACTGAAGTCAGCAAGGGTCAATGCCCCCTGTCCTGTGCTGTTCAGGGGATAGTGCACAGAGATTAGTTAATATGTTTTCTTCTTTATTTCTTCTCTATTTTTAATTGCCACCTCTGTTTTTAATATGAAACTTTTATTTTTGTCTGACCTTAGAAAAGAAGACTGGCTTGGTGGTGGACAATCATTCCTCCACATGTGTTATTAATCCCAGAATAAAGAGTAACTCTGCTAGGCCCTGGAAGTCCCACATTGAGTGTGACATCCAAAATGACATCAGAAGACAGGAAGAAGAATCATTAGTATCTACATTGTAACTGACATAAATAAGGGCCTCTCTTTTGTTTTTAGTGAAAACAAGATATTCAATGGCACACTAGCAGCAGAAGCTGCTGATTACTAACATAAAGTCATATCTGTGTAAAAAACATTAAAGAGAATAAAGAGATAACTAAAGTTAAGTGACAAGCATAATGACAAATGCTAGGTTTTAAACAGGAAGCTTCAAGTTTTACAACCTAAGTATTCTCACTCAAAGAACACACACCCCAAACTTGCAGGTTAGGGAGTTAACCAACTTGCAATTTTTTTTTTTTTTTTTTTTTTGAGTTGGAGTCTCACTCCGCCACCCAGGCTGGGGTGCAGTGGCACCCTTCCGCCTCAGCCTTCCAAGTAGCTGGAACTACAGATGCGCACTACCATGCCTGGTTTATTATTTTTTTTTACTTGTTGTAGAGACGGGGTTCTTGCCAAGTTGCCCAGGCTGGTCTCAAACCCGTGGGCTCAGGCAATCCTCTCACCTTGGCCTCCCAAAGTGCTGGGATTATAGGCGTGAGCCTCCGCGCCCGGCCTGCAATTCTTTTAAAATAGTTTTAGCAAACCTGGCTATCTGGTTTCCAAACCCACAGAGTTTTAAAAACAGCAAATTTTAAGGCAGTTTTAGAAGTGAGAAGGAGATGCTACAGATAAATAGCCGCCAAAGTGACACCACACGACACAAGGCATTTCTTGTAGTAGATGAACCATAAAGTTACTACTGCACATTTAAAAAAGAAAGACTGGTTCAGTTGTGCTTCCTCTGATTTTAACTCCTCCCCTTCCCTTAAAGTCCTAGGAGCATCCCTGTGTGGACTGTCTAGAGTGTCTCTCTCCAGTCCCTCTGACTCCGCCTCTTGATTCTCGCCAGCATTAACTTCTCCAACTGCTGGTACCCTAGGTATGTGTGTTAACATGTCATTTCCTGGGGACTGACGACGACTCAGTAGCTTTGCCGGCCATCTTTCCAAGGCCAGCTGTGTATGTCTGTCAGTTCGTTGTTTGTTGTTCTTCTGTTAGGCTTGGACATCTCACTTTCAGGTGAGTCTGTAGAAAAGAGATCTAATACGGCAGCAGTTACATCATGGCCACTCTTTTCACCTACTTCATCGTTATTGCTAACAAAATCTTCATGTAAAATAGGGAGATCAAGTGGAGTTTGTTTTAAACAGGTCTGAACTTCCTTTTTATTTCCCAGGCATTCCGCTCTGTCAGTAAAATCCTCAAACTGCAGTTTAGGGATTTTACATACCGCCTATGTGCCCAGTGCTCCATGTGTCTGATTAATGTCTTCAAGTCTTCAGCTTCGTGACCTTTACCGTTGAACTTTGCCTTATCAAACAGATGCCTTAAGGCTGGAAACCCTCTCTCTGAAATTAATCTCTGAGCAGCCAGCTTGGGTGTATTCCTTTTAACTGTTCTCTTTGGGGGTACAGGAACAGGCACTGCCCTCCCTGCCTCTTCATCAGGTTCCATTCCTTCTCTGTCTCTCTCCGGAGAGGCTGGAGGTGGGGAAGAATGAAAAGTTTCATCTTCCACATATTCATAGTTGGGCAGGTCAACAACACCATTCTCCTGTGGGTCTAACATCTTTCCCTCACTACGGACCCGATAGCCGTGGTGCCTTCTATTTCTTATTCTTTTTTTTTGAGTTGGAGTCTTATTCTAAGACTCTTTTTTCCCCTTTGGTGAAGCACCCCAATCCAAAGAAAATCGAATTCTGAATCCCCAAAGCCTTGAAAAATAATGCGTTTCCACTAAACGATTTTTTTTAAAGTTCTGCAAAAGGATGGAATTACATCTCACAGTACTTTCCAGAAGTACTTTCAAGGAAGTAAAGTCACTTCCTCAAAATTCACTGTCTATTGTTGTCTCCTTCAATACCCTTTGTCTTAGTAGTAGCTTGCTAAATCTTTTCTGCGTCTTTCTCAAAACCCCGGTGAGGACATAGTCTCTTTAGTTTTTATTTATTTTTATTCATTTTTAATTTTATTATCGGGATGTAGGGTACCAGTGAGGATTAACTACAAAAGTAGGCTGCAAGCAGGTGAAGTTTGGGCTTCTAACTGGCCCTCACTGCCCTGGCAGGGGACCAGGTACGCTTTGTGTTGTCACGTGCTCCCTACGCTTCTCTCTCCCTCCCTCCCCTAGCAGTGCCCAGTGACTGCTGAGCCCTCCCTGGGCTAATGTGACCCATGTTCAAGGCCCACTTACGAGTGAGAAAAGGTGGTATTCCATTCTTTGTTTCTGTGACAGGTCACTTCGTATTACGTCCATGGTTTTGTTCTTCTTTATGACTGTGTAATACTCCATCATGTATATGTACCATATTTTCTTTACCCATGCCGGCATCTTTTTTTAACTTATTAATGATAGCCATCCTTACTGGAGTTAGGTGGTATCATTGGAGTTTTGATTTGCATTTCTTTGATGATTAGTGAGACTGAGCGTTTTTTCATGTGTCTGTTGGCTGTTTGAATATTGTCTTTTGAGAAGTGTCTGTTCGTGTCTTCCGCCCATTTGTTAATGGGGTGGTTTGTGTTTTTCCTTTTGCTTTGTTTGAGTTTGTTGTAGATCCTGCATTTTAAGCCTTTGTCAGATACATAATTTGCAAATTTTTTTTCCCCATTCTGTGGGTCGTCTCTTTGTTCTCTTGATGGTTTCTTTTACTGTGCAAGAGCTTTTCAGTTTGATGAGGTCCCACTTGTCTATCTTAGCTTTTATGACATTAGATTTTGGGGACTTGGTCAAGAACTCATTGCCTACTCCGAAGTGCATAAGGGTGTTTCCTATGTTTTCTTCTGGGATTCTTACAGTTTGAGGTTTTATGTTTAGGTCTTTGATCCGTTTGGAGTTAGTTTTTGTATATGGTGATAGGTAGGGATCCAATTTGATTCTTCTGCATGTGGTCAGTCAGTTTTCTCAGCACCATTTGCTAAATATGGTCTCCTTTCCCCCGTGATTGTTACTGGTAGGCTTTGTTGAAGATGAGTTGGTTGAGAAACTGTGTTTTTGCTTCCAGAATCGTTACCCTGTTTCATTGGCCTGTGTGCCTATTCATGTACCAATACCAGGCTGATTTGGTTCCTGTAAACTTATAATAAAGTTTAAAGTCTAGAAGTGTGATATCTCCCACTTTATTCCTTTGGCCGAGGGTTCTTTCAACTACTTGTGCTCTTTCAACTACTTTTCTGTTTCCATGTGACTTTCTGTATTGTCATTTCCAGGCCTGAAAAAAAAATGTTGGTAATTTGATGGGTATTGCGTTGAATCTGTAGATTGCCTTGGGTACGCTGGACATCTTGACCATGCTGATTCTTTCAAACTATAAGCATGGAATGTTTTTCCATTTGTTTGTGTCATCCTTGATTTCTTTGAGTTTTGTAGTTCTCATTGCAAAGGTCTTTCACTTCTTTGGTTAGGTGAATGCCAAGGTATTTCTTTTTTTGTGTGAGTGTGTGGCTATTATGGACAGGATTGTGTTTTTATTTGGTTCTCTGCTTGTTGCTGGTGTATAGAAATGCAGTTTTCTTTTGCACGTTGATTTTGTGATACCTGATACTTTACCAAAGTCGTTTTTCAGTGTGAGGAGGCTTTTGACAGACTCCTTAGGGTTTTTAAGGTATAAAATCATATTGTCTTCAAAGAGTGATAGCTTAACTTCCTCTTTTCCTATTTGGATGCCCCTGATTTTCTTTTCTTGCCTGATTGCTGTGGTTAGGACTGCCAGCACTATGCTGAATAGTAAGGGTAAGAGTGGGTACCCTTGTCTTTTCCCTGTTTTTAGGGGGAATGCTTACAGCTTCTTCCCATTGAGCAAAATGTTGGCTGTGGGTTCATCACAGATGACTCTTACTGTTTTGAGGAATGTTCCTTCTATGCCTAAGTGCTCAAGGGTTTTTTTCAAGAAGGGATGCTGGATTTTGTTGAATGTTTTTTTCTTTGTTTGATAATATAATCATGTGGTTCTTGGTTTTATATCTGTTAATGTACTGTATTACGTTTATGGTCCTGTGAATGTTGACCCAGCCCTGCATCCTGGGAATGAAGCACACCTGTTCATGTGTTGGATCTGATTTGCTAGAATCTTGTGGAGAATTTTGGGATCTAACTTCAACAAAGAGATTGGCCTGTAATTCTCCTTCCTTGTTGGATCTTTGCCAGATTTTTGTATCAGTGTGATGTTAGCTTTTTAAAATGAGTTGGGGAGAATTCCACCATTCTCAATTGCCTGGAATACTTTCAATAAGATTGATATCAGCTTCTCCTTGTATGTCTTGTAGAATTCGGCTGGGAAGCCATCTGGTTCGAGACTTTTTCTGGCAGGGAATTTTCTTATGACTGAGTCAATTTCCTGGATTGATCTGCTTAGAGTTTCAATTTCTTCTTGTTTCATCCATGGGAGGTTGTGTGATATCATAAAGTCCTCCTTTTCCTTTAGGTTTTCTAGTTTATTTGCTTACAGGTGTTCATAGACTCTCTGATAATCTTCTGAATTTCTTCAGGGTCAGTTGTGACTTCGCCTTTTGTGTTTCTAATTGTGTTTATTTGGACTTTCTCTCTCTCTCTTTTTCAGTCAGTCTGGCCAGGGGTCTCTCATTCTTATTTATTCTTTCAAAGAACCAGGTCTTTGTCTTGTTTACCCTTTCTATGATATTTTTGTCTTCTATATCCTGCAATTGTAATTTTATCTTGGTGATCTGCATTCTTCTACTGAAATTGATATTTAGATAATCTTGCCTTTCCAGCTTCCTTAGTTGTGATGTTTGCTGTTCACTTGTAATGTTTTTGTTTTCTTGATGTGTGCATGCAATGCTCTGATTTTTTCTCTTAACACTGATTCCATGGCATCCCAGAGATTCTGATAAGATGTGTCTTTGTTTTCATTTGTTTCCAGGAATCTTTTCATTTCTGTCTTGATTTCCATATTGACCCAGAAGTGGTTCAGCAGCAAGTTGATTAAAAATGCATGTCTTTGTGTGTTTTTTTTTTGGGGGGGGGTGAAATCTCATTGCTGGTGATATTTATTTTTATTCCACTGTAATCTGCAAAGATGCATGTTATCATTTTGATTTTTTGAAATTTGTTCATGCTCGATTTATATCTGATAATGTGATTGCTCTTGCAGTATGTTTCATGTACTTTTGAGTAGAATGAATAACCTGTACATTTTAGGTGGAGTGTTCTGTAGATGTCTATTAAATCCATTTATCAAGTGTTGTGTTAAGGTTCCAGATCTCCTTGTTGGTTTTTGTTTGTTTGTTTTTGTCTTATTGATTTATCTAGAGCTGTTAGTGGGGGTATTTAGGTCTTCAACTATGATTGTTTTACTGTCAATGTTCTCTTTTAGTTTAATTAATAATTGTTTTATAAAACCTGGTACTCCTGTGTTGGGTACATATGTGGTTAAGATGGATATTTCTTGTTGTTGTTTGAACCTTTTTCATTGTGTAGTGTCATGTGTCCTTTTCAACTTTGATGGTTTGAAGTCTGTTTTGTCTGATATCAGGATAGCCACACTTTCTCCTGGTCTTCTCTTGTGATAGCTTGTGGGAGTTCACTGAAACTCTTGTGCTTGAAAGACTCATTTGCCTGAAAGCCTGTTTTCCAGTCCCCAACTATGAGCCTGTGGGTGTTCTTTACAGTGAGGTGAGTTTCCTGTAGGCAGCAGACTATTGGATCATGCTTCTTTACCCAGTTTGCCACTCTCTGACTTTTCAGTGGTACATTTAGTCCATTCACTTGCAAATTGATTATTGAAACGTGAGTGTTTGTCCCTGTTATGGGGTGCTGCTTTGTTTTCTTCTTACTTTTTTATTATATATGTATATATTTTCATTTTTGTGAGTGTTCAGTATACTCTGCTGGCCCTGTGCTTGCCTGTATTTTTGTGATGGGTATGACCGTACTTGTTTTTTCTGTGTTCAGCACCTTTTAAAGTGTTTCCTGAGGAGCTGGTCTGAAGGCAGCATATTCTCTTAGGGATTAGATGTCTGGAAAGTATTTTAATTCTCCATCACTGATGAATTTCTTAACGTGGCAGGTAGGAAATTCTTGACGGGAATTGCTTATCTTTAAGAATGTTAAAGAGCCGGGCTCGGTGGCTCAGCCTGTAATCCCATGCCTTGGGAGGCTGAGGTTAGTGGATTGCCTGAGCCCGTGGGTTTGAGACCCGCCTGGGCAACTTGGTGAGACCTCATCTCTACAATAAAAAAAAAAATTAGCCGGGTTTGATAGCGCGTGCCTGTAGTTCCAGGTACTTGGAAGGCTGAGGTGGAAGGATCGACCGAGCAGAGCAGGTCGAGGCTGCGGTGGCCGGGAGTGGCCACTGCACTCCAGTCTGGGTGACAGAGTGAGACTCTAACTCAAAAAAAAAAAAAAAAGAATGTTAAAGATTGGGCTCCAGTCCCTTCTGACTTTCAGTGTTTCTGAAGATAAGTCTGGAGTGATTCTGATGAGTCTTCACCAGTAGGTAGTCTGACCTTTCTCTTTTGCTACCTTTAGGATTTTTTCTTTCATGCTTACTTTGTGGAGGTGGATTACTATGTGTCTTGGAGACAGTCCTCTCTTGTGATAGCTTGTGGGAGTTCACTGAAACTCTTGTGCTTGAATGGTCGCCTCTCCAGGGAGTTATGGGAAATTTTCTTGGATAACCTCATGAAATGTTTGTTTCATGGTGTTTTCAGTTTTCCTTTCTGCTTCAAGGATACCAGTCAAGTATAGATTTGGCTTCTTGACATACTCCCACATCTCTTGGAGACTTTGTTCCTTCTTTTTGAGCTTTTCTCGTATGTTTTTGACAGACTGGGTTAATTCCATATTTTGGTCTTCAAGCTCTGAGATTTTTCCTCTGCCTGGTTGATCCTACTTCCTATGCTTATTGCTGTGTTCTTAATTTTCAGGATGGCATTTTTCATTTCCATTATTTCAGAATGAACTTTTCTGAAATTTTCCAACTCTGCTTTTACTTCCTGTATGAGTTTGGTGAGTTTCACTTCTAGCTTCTCTTGATTCTCTCTGTTCTTTTTAGCCATCTGCTCTCTGACTTCTGTGATTGTCGTCTGGGGCAGGTTTTTTGGGGGGGTTCCATTGTTTGTGCTCTGATAGCTGCTTTTTTGGGTGCTGTTTCGTTAGTACTTTAGTATTTTTTCCTCATTTGTGACAGGCCTTTCTTCCATCTCTGTAATTTCTTTTGGTTTTGTTGCTCTGAAGTTAGTCACTGACCCTCTGTTCTAGGGCCCTGTCTGTGTTTAAATATAGGTTTCTTAGTTAGAGAGGGAGGGGCAGGCACTTCTGCTCCTTGCTCCTCCCTGTGGCAGGGTTTTCAACTCTAGCAGCTCCTGCTGCTGGCGCTCTGCAGAGAGTGAGTGGGGAGCATGCCCCCATCTGCTGCCCCATCTGCTGATTTGTAGACCAGAAGCCTTCCCACCAAGAAAGCCTTTGGATGTCTTTCTTGTCAATCCTTCCCTGTTAAAGTCCACACTCTGCTCTTGAAAGGGAACACTTTTCAATGCATATCCATACTCATATATAATTAAAATGTATAATTAAAAAAATAACTCTTATCTTGTAATGTTTTTCACAATTTTTGCTTAACGTTTAAGGTATCTTTAGGAAATAATATCACTGTGATCAAGAAATATTCTTTGAACTTCAATTCTTTCTTCAGTTTCACGTCAAGTTTTTTCTTTATAATTTAAATAAAATTAAATTTAATGCTTTTTATTTAAACAGAATCTGTATTATAGTCCAAATTTTAATAAAATATCTCAATTGTCAGAAAGAAAGAAAGAAAGAAAGAATGAAGAAAGAAAGAAAGAAAGAAAGAAAGAAAGAAAGAAAGAAAGAAAGAAAAAGAAAAAGAGCACTTTCTCTGCCATGGGGGAGGAAGGAGGTGATCTGCCCTATCGGCATGCAGGTCTTGGAGGTGATTCTTCCTGATCTGGCTGGGAATATGGGCTGGACACCAGTGAGGATCACTTTGTAAGTGAGCATTCCCTGCCTGGGAGCCAATGCCAAGCTTTGCTGGTACAAGCTGTGCTCACAGCTGCTGACCCAGCATGTTTCCCCCCCCACTTCTGTTTGGCATCTGGTTGCCCACCACTATGTCCCAAACAGGTCTCCTCCAGCATGGAACCAATGACTTATACATGTCTGGGAGGGTGTGAATGGACCAAGCATCTTATGTACACTCACCTACTGTCTTTCACTAGGCAGGGCTTCAGTTCCTGTGCAAGTCTGGAGCATGGTGGGGATGAGGCATCTGGATTCCCATATCTCCCAACATTTTTTGGTCTCTATGTATTCAAAGAGAACTTTGCTGGGTGCAGAGTGCTTCACCTGTTCAAAAGTTCTATCAGCAACTTCGTCTCTACTCTCTGGCTTGCTCAGTGAGAGTGGTACTGGTCTGCTGTTCCATGGTTTCCAACTTGGATCTAGTCTCTTTCTTTATTCTCTCTTTGTAGATTGTTCTTTCCTGAGGTGACTTGATGCCCTTCCCTATCTACATTAATCTATGAATCTATTCCCTGCTTCTGGTGGCTTCAGTTCTGCAGCTCTACCCATTACTACAATTGTTGAAACAAAGGCCCATGCTCTACAGCATATTAAGCAACAGAGAACATTTTCTTCTTGGTAGTAGGGAAGGGGTAAACACTTTAACAGTTTTGTTCTTGCCACATCTGTTGCAAGGTATATATAATGAACCTCAGAGTAGATGACTCCTGGAAGATGGCCTCTCATGTGCTAAAGATAGTTCAGTAGATCAGGAATGAACCAGCACTAGGAAAGTTAATACCTAAAGTTTGCCAACCACAATCAAAAGTTATACAAAAGTACAGCAAGTTAACAGAAAACCCTGATGTTATTTGGAAGCACTTAAATCTATACCAGATTTTTAGCTATATAATGAAAGTATTACAATTTTGGAGAAACCAGAGAAAAATGTACAGCTTAGGTAAAAATGAGGCAATAATTGGAATTTTGCGCTTGGTTTCATTGGCTGCCAACAATCTGAATGGTGCACAATGAAATCTATAAAACATGTTGCCAAATCTCTGGTCAGTTGAAACTGCTTAGTTTCATTCTTCTCTGGTACAAATGTCTCAATTTTGGCCATGTGATGTTATTTGTCTCATCTGGTTTCTTGGAGACTAAAGGTCTCTTGTTAACTATACTAATAAATAGAGGAAGCTACAAAGACACTGGGGGAAAATATCCAGCAACAACACTGACTAAGGTCACAGTGGTGGTGTTGACTGGTGACTGGAGGCCCCACTAGAGGTTCAAGAATAAGGAATGTGCAACTGATTTAAGGTAAAAGCTACCCTGCAGGCTGGCTGGAAAGGAAAGGCATGTGCTACAATAGAGGGCGCTTTGGATCACATGGGACAATATGGTCTTTGGCAAATTTTACTTATCCTTTTAAGCCATGTCCCTCCTCCTTAAACATGGAATACTTACTATCAAAGCTCCTCTGCCCATGAACTTGCGGTTAAATACATTTTATTAGTTTCCTTTCCCCCACCTTTTGACATCTCTGAAATGGGGCTGTGTCTTATTATCAGTAGTGACCTACAGTAGCTGTTGTTTCCATGTGGTTATCACTGTCTGTGTTTTTGTAAACATAGAAAATGCAGGCATCATATCTGTAAAATGGGTGAAGGGACCTGGAAGAAAGTCACAAGTATAGACAATAGTGGAGCATCGCTCTAACTCTGAGAAACTCAGTGGTGACGTGAAGGAGGCGAGGAAGTAATGGGTCCGATGGAGTGGCAATATCTCCAAAGCTGAAGTAAAGTCAGCCAACTCCATGTAATTGCAAAGCAGACTTAAGAACTCCAGACCGGCCAGGTTTGGTGGCTCAGCCTATAATCCCAGCACTTTCAGAGGCCAAGCCAAGTGGATTGCCTGAGCCCGCGGGTTTGAGACCAGCCCGGGCAACTTGGTGAGACCTCGTCTCTACAATAAACTGAAAAAAATTAGCTGGGCATGGTAGCATGTGCTTGTAGTTCCGGCTACTTGGAAGGCAGAGGCAGAAGGATCACCAGAGCCCAACAGGTTGACGCTGGGGTGGCCGTGAGCATGCCGCTGTACTCCAGCCTGGGTGACGGAGTGAGACTCCAATGCAAAAAAAAAAAAAAAAAAAAGAACTCTAGACCTATGGTTTGATTCTTTCCTGTGCTCTTTAAAGAAATGCTGCAACACTAGTGCTATTGATATACAGAGGACATTATTGTGTTGAAAAACACAGGCAGCAACAATTCTGAGTGAGAAAGTAATTCAGAAAACTCAGCCTGTGAGTGTGCAGCGGGTTTAGGATACTTGAACCAATCTATTCTACTTACATTTTCCTCTGTGTATGTACAGAGAAGTGATATATGATTTTTAAAAAGTTGTCTAAGACCAAAAGGGCTTTTTCAGTAAGTATAAAATGAACATTATAAGTGACAAGGAAGCATAGTGTTTCTATTTAATTAGAAATATGTTTTGCTTTCTTATTCTTACAATATCCCCGTGTCATAGTGTCAAATTGTCTTAGATCCAACAAATTGCAGGATATCAACACAAATCTACCATGTAAAGCAAAACCTTGTGAACGCTGCTTAACACCAAGAGATGGTGCTAAGGGGTGCTTGTAGAACGACTCTCTTGGTTTTATAACCAAAAAATAGTGAAAAAATACACTTGTGGGACCTATTCATAATCGGAAGAGCTTTGTAGCTTCTTCATAGGGTTAATATGAGAATTATAAACAATTTATAAAAAGACCCCAGTCTAGTTTCTGGTACAAAATATATCCCCAGTAAGTACTAGTCATTGTTATTAATAATAAAAGTCATGTATTATATGTGTGCAAGCAAGACAAAGTGACTTGAGTGAGTCAGCCAATTACATACTTGCGTGAATCAAATTTAGTTGTAGGATGGTAAAGTAATGTGCTCAAACCATACAGTTTGCTATGCTAGAACCAGGACTAGAACGGCTTCTTATTTGTTTGTTTGTTTGTTTGTTTGTTTGTTGAGTTGGAGTCTTGCTCCATCCCCCAGGCTGGAGTGCAGTGGCACGCAGGCTCACGGCCACCCCAGTGTCCACCTGCTGGGCTCCAGCGATCCTTCCACCTCAGTCTTCCAAGTAGCCGGAACTACAGATGCATGCTCCATGCCTGGCTAATTTTTTTTTCATTTTTTTTGTAGAGACGAGGTCTTGCTAAGTTGCCCAGGCTGGTCTCGAACCTGCAGGCTCAGGCAATCCACGCGCCTCGGCCTCCCAAAGCGCTGGAATGGCAGGTTGAGCCACGGAGCCTGACTGAAGTGAATCTCTTTAAAAAAAATAATAATACATTTTATTGTGTGTATTGAAGATCTACAACATGATGTTGTGGAATACACAGAAGGAGTAAAAAAGTTACTGTAGTAAATCAAATTAGCATATCCATTGTCTCATATAGTCACTAATTTTTCTTTTCATTTTGTGGTAGAAGCATCTCAAATATATGAATGTGCTGGGCTCGGTGGCTCAGCCTGTAATCCCGCGCCTTTGGGAGGCTGAGGTGACTGGATTGCCTGAGCCCACGGGTTCGAGACCCGCCTGGGCAGCAAGACCTCATCTCTGCAATAAATTTAAAAAATCAGCCAGGTGTGGTAGCGCGTGCCTGTAATTCCGGCTACTCGGAAGGCTGAGGCGGAAGGATCGCCGGAGCCCAGCAGGTCGAGGCTGCGGTGGCCGGGAGCGGCCACTGCACTCCAGTCTGGGCGACAGAGCGAGACTCCAACTTAAAAAAAAAAAAAAAAAAAAAAAATATATATATATATATATGTATATATATATATATACATATATATATATATGAATGTATCATGAATCCCAAATACAGCATAATTGCATTGCCTGTGGTCCTCATGTTGTGTGTTGGCTCTCTAGACTTGTTCATCCTATATATCTACGACTTTGTGTCCTTAGACCTACATCTCTCCATTTCCTTCCCACCCACCCCCTACTCTCTGCCCCTCATCTTTATCCTGTGCTCCTGAAAGTATTTTAGATTCCACATTTAAGTGAGACCTGCAACATTTTTCTTTTTGGTGTCTGGCATACTTAGTTTAAATATAACGTTTTCCAGGCTAATCCACATTGTGGCAGATGGCGAGATCTCATTCTTTTTAAGGACTGAGTGATATTCCATTATATATATTATACATAATATATATTATACATATACACACATATATTCACACACACATGCACACGCACACACACATGCGCGCGCACACACACACACACACAATCTCTCCCGGTTTCTTTATCCATTTGTCTGTCAACAGGCACACTTAGATTGTTTCCTTATCTTGGCTGTTGTGAATAATGCTGCAATGAATGTGGGAGTGTGGATATCTTTACAAGGTAGTGATTTCATTTTCTTTGGGTATATGCCCAGAAAAGGGGTTGCTGAATCAGATGGTAGTACTAGTTTTAATTTCTTGCAGACCTCCGTACTGTTTTCCGTAATGGCTATATCAATCTGCAGTCACATCGACAGTGTCCAAGAGTCCCCTTTTCTCCACACCCTCACCAACATTTGTTGTCTTTCGACTTTTTTTATAATAACCATCTCAACTGGTGTGAGGTGGTATCATAATGGTTTTGATTCACATTTCTCTGATGACTAATGATGTTGACTACCTTTTCATATACCTGTTGAGCATTTTGATGTCTTCTTTGGAGAACTTTTTATTCAGGTTTTTTGCCCAGTTTTGAATCGTTATTTTTGTTTTTCTACTGTTGAGTATGAATTCTTTATGAATTTTTTATATCAACCCCTTATTAGATATACATGGTTTGAAAATATGTTGTCCCAGTCTGTGGGTTGCCATCTCATTTTGTTAATTGTTTCCTCTGCTGTGCAGAGACTTTTAGTTTGAGTTCTCTTGATTCAATTTGTTGTCATACTTATTCATTAAGTGTCTGCTACCTGCAGGTCACCTCATTGGGTCTGTGGGTGATACAAAAATGTTTACAGTGCAGTCACGTCTCAGTGCATTCACCTTACCCTAATTCAACCAAGGCCATGGGAAATAGCGGAACATGCGTGAACAATCTAAACAGAGCTGCTAGTTCTGCCTCTCTTCCTACCAATAAGTGTAGGTCCAGAGTGAGTGTGAGATGGAGTTGAATTACTTTTTTTTCTTTTGAGTGGGAGTCTCACTCTGTCACCCACGCTGGAGTGCAGTGGCATACTCACGGCCACTGCAGCGTCAACCTGCTGGGCTCCGGTGATCCTTCCGCCTCAGCCTTCCAAGTAGCCAGAACTACAGGTGTGCGCTACCGCACCTCGCTAATTTTTGATTTGTTGTAGAGATGAGGTCTTGCCAAGTTGCCCGGGCCAGTCTCAAACCCGTGGGCTCAGGCAGTCCATTGGCCTCGGCCTCCCAAAGTGTGGGGATTACAGGCTGAGCCACCAAGCCCGGCCCTGGAGTTGAATTTCTTTCCCCACGTAGTCTCAGTTCTCAAGTGCTTTTCATGATGTTATCATCTCACCTCACTGCAGGTAATCACTGTATTTAAACATAAGCATTTTTTTTTAACAACATGGCCCTTAAACACAAGTGAACGACTCCACTCAGTGTATGAAATGCAAGAACAACCAGCTATATTGGACTTAACGAGAGATACATTAAATGTACTTATGTTTGCTTGCTAGTATGTTTACATAAATACTTCATACAGTATTTCATAGGCCAAGATGTTTAATAAATTTTCAAGCATAACCTTGTATTCTTAAGATCTCAGAGCTTGCGGTGAATTAAGAAAAATACAATAATAGGCTTGTAGGTGGGGAAGGTGGACCAGACAGGAGAAAGACTGGAGCAGGGGAACCAGTTAGGAGACTCTCACGGCACTTCACACAAACGATAGCAGGGGCTTCAACCAGGACAGTGGCAGAGGGACATATTGGAGTAGATATGGAGGAGGTAGAAACAACCAACAGGGAATGATTAGCGGTGGAATATTCTTGAGAAGGAGAGGTTGAAGCTAATTTTGAGTTTTCTAGACTGACGGTTATTAGGATAGAAATGACCACTGAAACAGGGAGCATACAACATGAATCATTTTACCAGTTTGTGTGAAGGTTGGGTCAGTTTTGGATATATTGAGTTGGAACTACTTGAGACCCATCCGGGTGGAGATGTCCAGTAGACAAAGGCTATGAGACCTGTATTTGGGAGGATTTAATTCTCCATATTTTGATGTAGTAAAGATACAACTTGCCTTAAATAGACTGAGATACGTAAAATGAGGTAGTATTAAGTTTTAATGTCACAGATTACACGAGCTCCGGCCCTACTGATTTATTGCCCAACCATAGCTCCACGCTATAAGGAAGGACCTCAAAATAATTGAATTTATTTATAAAAATATTATATATTTATCCTTACATGTTTAAATTTCAGTCACCTTCAAAGCACTCTTCATTTGAGGAAATACACCTATCAAACACCTTTTCCACTGTTCAAAATAGTTTTTGAACTCATAAATTTTTTTTTTTATTTTAAAGATGTGGGGTACAATTCAGGGTTATGCATTATGCAGGTACCCTTGTTGATGAGGTGTGCCCCTCTTCCCTGGCAGTTTCCCACTACTGCCAATCTTTTTCTTACAGTATTACAATAGTTGTTCAAGGTCCGCTTATGAGTGAGAACATGTGATACTCATGAACTCATCACTTTTGATGCATTTTAGTGCTTCTGCCATTTTTTGTTCCACTTCTTCCACATTAGCAAAACATTTTCCTTTGAGGAATTTTTTCATTCCAGGAAACACAGAAAATCACTCAAGCAAGATCGGGAGAGTGGGTCATGGGGATCACAGTGGTTTTGATCACAAACTGCTGAACACTCAGTGCAGTTTGGGCAGGTGCATTGTCATGGTGGAAGAACCACAACTCGAGGCATTTTTTTTTTTTCCTGCAAATCATGATGCAATCTTCTCAAAATTTCCAGATAAAAACTTTGGTTCATTGATCTGGAGGAACAAATTCTAAGATGAGAAATAGAAGGGAGAAGTTTAAGAAAACACTTTCCTGGGAGACTTCAAGGAACCAGTAGGAGCAACGTTTTTCAGGGGCTGATGACAAAAAGGGCAGGAATTGGAGGTTGGGGTCTTCTCCCCTGCCCTGTTCCCAGCCACCACACTTAGGGGCCTGCCCTTCAAAAGATGATTCTGGCTGTTTGGGGTCCTCCCCTCCTATCTTATTCTTTGTTCTCCAGAAAACAAAGCCCGAGGCAAAAGCTTGTGAGCTTTTGTCAGAGACTACGACCCCAGGTAGCAGAAGTGAGGGAAGGTGGAGTGAAGCAGCAAAGGTGAAAAGCCAATATGAGAGTAAGCTATGAGACTGCCATTCCTTGTTATCAAGGGAGATTGATTACTTAATCTTCTAAGAATTAATATTAGAAAAATTAGTTCTCAGGAGAACTCAGTGGGCAAAAAGTGGGATGAATTGATTCTCTGCCTCCATTTCACATAGAGCACAGGTTTGCACTATGGAATATCTCCCATATATTTCCAGGTGGCATTTGCATAAGTACTGCGGGGGTTCTCAAGCCACAGTATCAATAAGGAAACTCTGGGGCAAGGGCTACCTGTGGGATACGTGGCATGGGGTAAGGGACTGTTGGATTTCACCCAAGAACTTATGACCGGTCACCATTGTTAAAGGATGTGAAGATTGGGAAGGTCAAGAGTACCTGAAGGTCTGGGTACTCTCAGAATGGACCTCTATCAATACGTTCTGAGAGACCCAAAAGGATGCCTGATATGGGCCCACAAACCAACCTTCCACTCCATCTGCCATGTTCCCTCCAGTTTGGCTTGTCCGGCTGCTGCCACTCCTTCCCTGGTTGCCCAAGAACATGGCACTACCTCTGTTGTCAGGATCTTCAGGAGACAGCAGTGAGGCCGATGGCCTCTGAGGCTGCCAAAGTCTCCACTTCTGGAGTGTCAGAATTGTTCTGGGTAAGTGTGGCAGTTGGGAACAGGGCAGGGGGGAAGAAACCAGCCTCCAATTCCTGCCACATTTTGTCATCAGCCCCTGAAACACTTTGTTCTTAGTGGCTCTGTGAAGTCCCCTAGGAAAGCGTCTTCTTTTTTATTTTTATTTTTGGAGTTGGAGTCTCACTTCGTTTCCCAAGCTGGAGTGCAGTGGCATGCTCACAGCTACCCCAGCATCAACCTGCTGGACTCAGGCGATCCCTCTGCCTCAGCCTCCAAGTAACCGGAACTACAGGTGCACACTACCATGCACCTGTAGTTTTTTGATTTATTGTAGAGATGAGGTCTTGCCAAGTTGCCCAGGCTGTTCTTGAACCCGTGACCTCAGCTCAGGCAATCCCCTCACCTTGGCCTCCCAAAGTGCTAGGATTACAGGCCTGAGCCACCTCATCTGGTCAGAAAACATCATCTGAAACTTCTCTCTTCTGTTTCTCATCTTCTTCAAGCTGTCCCCCTTATTCTGCCACACACCTTAGGTGTCTCCACAGTTGCAGTGACAGTTCAGGTAATGCTGTCATCTCGAAGCACACATAAACAGCAAGAAAGTATTTCCCTCCTCTATGCCTCACCTCCACCAAAAGCAAACACACAAAAACCACCTCCCAACAAATATACCTGTTCCCCTCAAAACAAAACAAAGACAAGAAGCAGCTCAGAGAAACTATCTTAAGCAAACACAAGGATTTATTTGGTAAACTGCACACTAAACACCTATGCTGAGGTAAGGACATTTTCCTCCCAAAACTATTTTTTATATAACCAAAGGGGCCTATTTCAGTGATCCCCCCCTCCACAAAGAACCATTTTATGCCAAAAATTGATTGAAGTCTTTAGAGACAAAACTGCACAAAAGATAATACTTGACATAAAGTGTGACTTGACAATAGATGAGCATCTCACCTGGTTTTCTCTGAAAACAATCTGCTTGCAGCAAAAAGTTTATCTGGGTATTTAATCTCAGGGAGCAGGAATTACAAAGTAACGACAGGGAAAGCCAACATAAGTCCCCTCCCACCCCTTCATCAAACTGTTTTCTTCCAAGGACCACTGGTGTTTTTTGTCCTGGAACCTTGTGAGGAGTAGTGTGAAATGAGGTTCAGAACCATCCACATGTGGGCTGAAAGGGAGAAGAAAGCATGGGTCCATTGCCTCTTGTCCCCCCATGGGTCAAAAACGGCCTCAGGAGCATGGATTTACCTGCATGGGTATATTGCAGGATGCCTGCAGGTGAGTCAGTGGAGAAGTCCCTGGTGAGAGACAAAAGGTACTTGTTAGGGACTCCCAGTGATAAGCTGTGGGTTGCACCAGAGTGAAGCTGGTTGACGCCTGCAAGCGTATGGTTATCACAGCATTGCTGACGAGAGAGTGTAGCTGAGAGGATCTGAGTGGTTATAAGAGGTATCTGACCCAGTGAGATTTCCTCCATAGAGCAGGGAAAAGAGAAGAGACCCACGAATATACATACACTTGGGAGGCTGGAGAAAAGACAGAAGGGACTGAGAAGAGACCGGTGAAAAGGCCTAAAAAAGACAGGAGGAAAATAATACAGTAGTAATAATAATAGCTACAGCCACAACACTCATGAAAGCAGTAGTGGTGGTAGGCAATAGCAGCCAAAATGTGGGTCTTATTTTCTGTTTCGGCACCCTCCCCCAACCTTGGGGAGGCAAATCTCCTTTCTCTCTCATTTACTTTCTAAATAATCTACATTTTCTCATCTTAAAAAAAAAAAAGGGCCACGAGGCAGGCACTGTTCTAAGCTCGTTACATATATTAACTCATTTAATACTCCCAGCTGTATCAGATGGGTCCAGTCATTCTCCCCATTTTGGACACCGGGCCACCAAGTTATGACACAGTTAAGTCACAACTCATCGTTAGGGGAGATGGGATTTGACTTGTACTCTTTTTTTTTTTTTTTTTGAGTCGGAGTCTCACTCTGTCACCCAGACTGGAGTGCAGTGGCCGCTCCCGGCCACTGCGGCCTCGACCCGCTGGGCTCCGGCGATCCTTCCGCCTCAGCCTTCCCAGTAGCCGGAGTTACAGGCGCGCGCTACCACGCCCGGCTGATTTTTTGATTTATTGCAGAGATGAGGTCTCGCTGCCCAGGCGGGTCTCGAACCCGCGGGCTCAGGCAATCCACTCACCTCAGCCTCCCAAAGGCGCGGGATTACAGGCTGAGCCACCGAGCCCGGCTTAATTTTTTTTTTTAGATTAGAAAATATAAGACCCTAAATATTCCTGAGCTTGAGTAGGCACAGTTCTCACCAGTACCGAAGATGCCCTCAGGTGGCGTCTCTCAGGCTGAATGCGACCCGAGAGAGGCAGAGGAGCAACACAGGACCCGTCAGGGGCTGAGGAAGCTTTTGGAGACAAGACTGATGTGCAGATTTTCATTCTCATTCTTTGCCATTTCTGATTTCCTACAAAATGGCGGGAAGGGACAGCTCTTTCGCCAACTTTCTAGTTTCCCTCCTCCCGCCTCATTATCTGAGCCCAGTCATTATACTCCATTTTCTGTGTCTTTGGATAGAAAAGCCAGCTCTTCAAACCATAACATTGGCAGCGGTTTTCTTCCTACAGTTTGTAAAAATTAAATCACAATTCAAAAGAATATGAGCCAAACATGCCGCAGCCATTTGGAGTTACATGAAAGGGAAGCCATCAACACCTCCCTATCTTGGCTGATGAATGTATCTGATATTTCAGACTTATTTCTTGGTTCTTTCATGACCACAAGACCAAAACTAATCAGTCCAATTAGACAAACTTCCAGATTATAGCTCTGAAGTCGACTCAACAAGTAACATATCCAACAATATAATTTGCCAAGTATAATTTAGAGGATGCAGGGTGGGGGTGTTGGGGAAGCAGTTTCTGACTTATCACAGCAGCTAAAGCATATTCCAGTCCGAATATAAAATAGCCAAAGAGTGAGAAGCAAAGTTAGATTGGGCGCACTGTAACTACTGAACATCACGTTTTTTCCTATATTAAAAAAATGAAAGAAAAAGAAAAAGTTGAGGTTTAAAACACTATTCAGTAAAAGCTCTCAAAATGGTTGTGAAATATGTAAAACACATTCCAGAGGAATTGGTTAAATGTACAAAACAAACCAACCAACTAAAGAGAACTAGAAGAATATATAGATAAATATTTATCTGATTATAAGAGTAGGATGGTCTTTCTTAGCATGGAAAGGAAAAAGAAACCTATAAAGATTAAGAGATTTTTACCACATGAATATTTAATTTTTTTGTACTCCACAAAAAAACCACAGTAAACAAAATCATGCCTAAAACAAATGGAAAAATGTATTTGCAACACATATGCTAGTCAAGTGGTTTACATCTTTAGCTTTATAACAGGTTTTGTTGGGATATGATTTACATACCATACCATCCACCCATTTAAAGTATACAATTAATGGTTTTCAGATATTCACGGAATTGTGCAACCATCACCACAATTAATTCTACAATATTTTTATCACCACCAAAAGGAAACTTTGTATCCATTAAAAGTCATTCTCCATGTCCTCCCAATCCCCCAGCCCTTGGAAATTTTCACTTTCTGTCTGTATATATTTGCCTTTTGAAGATATTTCATATAAGTGGAATCATAGGAAAAAGTGCTCCTTTTGTGACTGGCTTCTTTCCCACTGGTGGGAGGAGTGCACAACTCTTCTGTAAGGTAATTTGGGCATATTCACAGTTTTCAAGTTATTGACAGTGTTGATCTCATAATTCTTATTTCAGGAATTTCTCCTAAGGAAATAATCAGAAACGTGCATGATGATTTATGTATAAAGTGGTTCATAAAACATTATTTGTAATAGAGAAAAATGGAAAGAATTCAAATGCTTGACAAGAGCAAACAGATAAATCCATATCCATACAATGGAATGCTACCATAGAGAATTAATTACTAGAGATATGCAAAGTCACAGGAACATGGTCATGGTATATTAAGTGAAATAGCATGTGTAATATGATTCCAATTTTGTTCAAAAGTTATCTATCTACATCTATCATCCACCTATCTGTATCTATCTATCACCTATCCATTCATTCACTCTCAGTAGTTCAGTGATGGTTTTATCACCAACCAAAAGCCATAAATTCATTTGAAGAACTACTGAGTGTGATATTCTATTCCATAGAGCCTTTAGAGCCAGGACAATTTACGTGGTGTCAGCGCCAGATTCCTGCATGTGTAAGGAAGGCAGTGTTTCACAGGTGTTAGTAGTTGGGAATGAGTGTTCGCCCAGTCTGAGAGAGGGAGAGGCTTTCTGGGAAACAGGGTTCTCTGTGCTCTGTTGCTAGCCGAGTACACACGTTGGACCTTAAAAACAAACCACAACCAAAACAACAGCAAAACTCCCACTAGAAACCACTGAGAGAATGACACGGTTGACATTGAGGGTTGAGGTTGAGAGGTCATCCTGAAGAGGAATGCTGGAAGTACAGTGATTTGTGCCACTAAGGAGCTTAAATGAGGGAGCACTCGAGTAGAGCACAAGGAAGCCTGATGTTAGGGAACAGGGGTGGGGACAAGACTCCCGGGGGTTGTCCAGCGGGGAGCACTTCAGTTGTATTTCATATGCTGCTTCTGAATCCACCATCTGCCCCAGTGTAAGACCTCCTTCCCAGTCCACTCTTTTTTTTCCCTGGATTCCCATGAACATAAAGTCTATGAACACCAAAGTCTTCATTTCTGGAGGTGGTATGAATGATCTGTTTCCTGCAAGCAAGAGCCTTTCTAAACGTTGCAGGGACTGGCCGGGCTCGGTGGCTCAGCCTGTAATCCCAGCACTTTGGGAGGCTGAGATGAGAGGATTGCCTGAGCCCACAGGTTCGAGACTAGCCCAGGCCACTTGGGAAGACCTGATCTCTACAATAAATGAAAAATTAGCCGGGCGTGGTAGTGCATGCCTGTAGTTCCGGCTCCTTGGAAGGCTGAGGCCAAAGGATTGCCTAAGCTCAGCAGGTCAACGCTGGGGTGTCTGTGAGCTGCACTCCAGCCTGGGCAACAGAGTGAGACTCCAACTCAAAAAAAAAAAAAAGTTGCAGTGAGTGTCTCAGAGGAGGATGAAATCAATTCTGTTTACGAAGAACTCTGTGCAGTCTGGCTGGAGCACAGAGAAGAAGAGGAAAGTGATGGGAGATGAAGTTGGCGAGGCAGGTGGGGCCAGGCTTTGGAGGGCCTTGGATGCTGAGGACTGAGTTTTAGCCGTGGTTTGGTCAGTTTTGAGCTCCAGTGTGGGATCTGCCAGTCACTCATATGATCTTGTACCATTTACCTTCTTTGACTATAGTTCACTTGTAAAATCAGAATATTGGTTTAGATAACTGTTAAAATTATCCCTCCCCACCCCAAAGTGTTAATCTACTGTCTACCTAATATCAAAGAGGCAGCTATTTTCCTTGTTATGTCATCCTGAGGTTACGGGTGTCGGGAGTGTGAGCCGCCACTGAGTGAATTAGGACCGTCGCGGAGCAGTTACCCACTAGGTGATCTTCTCCCAAACTTGTCCAGGCTCCTGGAGAATGTGCTCTCAGTTCTAAATCATGATGACCTGAGGAGGCAGGAGAGCCTAGCCCGTTTCATCCGAGATGGAGTTTCAAAACAAGACTTCTTCCTTGGATTGTACATTTCATGAGGGCGGGGGTTCTGTCTTTGTGTGTATCACCATGTCCCTAGAACTTGGCCATTGTGTGGCTCCCAGTAAGTATTTGTTAAATAAATGAAGGAACAAACACATAGATGAGATAATACGTGTGAAAACACGGAGAATTGTAAAACTCAGCACACATGATGGCTATTCGCCCCGATATGGCGGGTCATCTGCAAATTGTTATTTTTGTCGTACTTATTTCTTTGTTTATAGATTTAGGATTTGGGGGTACAAGTACAGTTTTGTTACACAGATATATTGGGTAGTGGTGACATTCGGGCTTCTAGTCTAACCATCACTCGGATGGTGCACGTCGATCACACCAGGTAATTTGTCATCCCTCCCTCCCACCTTTTCGAGTCGTCAATGTCTACTATTCTACTAAGTCCCTGTGTACATATTAGTAGCTCCCACTTGTAAGTGAGAGCATGTGGTTTTTGAATTTCTGTTTCTGAGCTGTCTCACTTAAGATAATGATTTTTGCCATATTTGGGCAAGATAATAGTTTACCCAGAAGAGAGACCGATGGTTGTAAAACACGTATGAATTAGGATTTCAAGATGGTTTCAGAAAACCCAAACATTAATCTTCCTGTCTCCCAAATCTTACTGAGATGACTAAAGAAATATAAAATTAAAGAAGTTTGGGATTACTTGAAAATCCCACATGCTGTGTATCACTGGGCTTGAACTGAGTTCATCTAAGAGTTCTAAAGCAGGTAGAAACAAAGGTTAGGGGAAATGGAAGCCACAGGAGATCCAGGGAAGCCTCATCTGTGAAACTTTGCTGTTGACTTCAGAGTCGGGGAAGACTATCAATGTTCCAAAGTTTCTTGCTGAATTTTAGAATCACTTCACCTAAGCCCATTTTCTGACACTTTACCATTCCCTGAGTCAGTAAGGCTCTCTAGCTGATGGAAAACAGGTCTTTTATGGAAAGACATCCAACTCAAATGATTTAGGCAAATAAAGGGAATTGATTGATTGTCATGCCTGAAAATTTTCACTGACAGTAATGGTTTCAGGCACAGCTGGATCCAGGGGCTAAATAATAATAATAATAATAATAATAATGACCAGGAATCGATCTTTCTTTTCTAGTTGTTTTGTTTCAGTTTTATTCCCAGGTCTGCTCTTTTCGTAGGGGGCTGCTAGTAACTAAAGAAACTGCATAAGAAGAGGAAATTTCTTTCCCTAATCATTTCAGCACAAGTCTCAGGATGTAATCTGACTGGACCAACTGGAGTCAGTGCTTATCCTGGAACCATTCCTATGGCCAAAAGAACTTGAATATCCTCATCTGAATCACCCACTCATCACCTGAGTCCTTGTGGTCTCACTAACTTTACGAACAGAGCGTTGGAGAAGGGAATCATCCTCAAGGGAAAATCGAAGCGCTCATGCCAAAAAAGAGATCGAGTCCTTGGCAGACAGAAACAGCAACTGTCTAGGACGCCCCCCAGCCAGCTTTGATCCAGGGGGCCCCTATTCGTGCCTGTACCTCCCCAGCATCTGAGGCAGTTAGCTCCACTGAGCTCAGCTGGTTTAGGGAGTCCCTCCTAATGCCAATCCAGTAACTGCCACCCACTGGATCCACCTCTGCCGCTCTCAGTAATGTCCTTGGTCCAAATAAAAATTAGTTTCCTGGAAACTAATAAATGGGCAGTGGATTTCGGTTGCTTTACGTCCACCCCTCGGGAGCTGAGTACCACTCTGTTGAAGCTTCCCTAGTACTGGTGCGTCTTCTCTGGCCCTTAAAATGCAGAGTCCTGTTCTGGAGCGGCCTGAGGCCCCACCCTTGTCCACGATGGGAAGGAAATGAGAGTGGAAGCCTGTAGGAGGATGCAGTGTGGGAGTGAGCTGAAGGCTTTGCATCTTGAGAGAGGAGGGCGTCAGCAGCCTCGGTGAGGGGTCATGCATGGTCCTGGCTGTTCTGGCTTGGCCCGGGGGGAAATAGCTGGACCGACCCTCCACTGGTGAAGGGGCATTACAAGTGAACAAAGCAAGTGGTGTCCGTGACCATGCCCTAACACCAACTTATTGTTTCTCAAATATTGTCCACAGCCTAGTGGTGATGGCATCATGGACCTCCAAATGGAAGAAAGAAAGGGGGGCTGGAGGGAGGGAGGGAGGAGAGAGAGAGAGAGAGAGAGAGAGAGAGAGAGACAGAGGAAGGAAGAAATGAATATTTCTTAAAATTCTGACATGTAATACTATACATTTCCATCAGCTTTTATTTATACTTGTAAATAAGTGTTGGCCGGATGTGGTGGCCCAAGCCAGTCATCCCAGCACTTTGGGAGGCCGAGGTGAGGGGATTGCCTGAGCCCACGGGATCGAGAACAGCCTGGCAACTTGGCGAGACCTCGTTTCTACAATAAATCAACAAATTAGCTGGGCATGGTGGCGTGTGCCTGTAGTTCCAGCCACTTGGAAAGCTGAGGCGGAAGGATCACCTGAGCCCAGCAGGTTGAGGCAGTGGTGGCCGTGAGCATGTCACTGCACTCCAGCCTGAGTGATGGAGTGAGACTCCAACTAAAAAGTTAAAAATAAATAAGTGCTACTTGACTTATCTAGTTAAGGATTACTAAGATATAGTAAGACAATGAGCTATTCAGGAAAAATATACCATACTGCTTTTATTTGTTTGTTGGCTGTTTTGGTTTTTTTTCCAACCGTAGACTAACCTGAAAAGAACAAAACCTCTGCTTCCTGACGCTCTGGCCCCTCAAAAAAGACGCCACCAATATGATTCTGAAGTTTCAGCACACTCTCTACTACCTCGCTCCTCCTACAAGTAAATAGAAATTGCACTTCAGGGTCATTGAAGGGACTGATAGGGGCTGCTGAGAGTTGGAAAAATAATAGGCTAGACTAACGGGAGAAGGCCAAGGCTGAGAAAGGGACAGGCTTGGGGATCTGCGAGCCCAGCATCAGCTCGGGTTAGACTTGCATACTGGCAAGGTGGCTGCACGGCACACCTGAACAACAGGTGTGGTGGCCTGGGAGCTGCGTGAGATCTGGGGACCTGCGTTAGGCCCGAAGGACTGGAGATGCCTGCCTTTGTTCAAAAGGAACTAGGCTGCCTGGGATGGTGCACATCTCGGCAGTCACAATGAGGACCAAAGACTAGGCATCGTCCAGAGGCTCTCATGGACCCTAAGAGTGGGGTGAGCCCTTTCCTTAGGTAACGATATTGGGCTTCTTGTTAACCTGGCAAGGAGGGACTCAGAGCTAGGTCTTCAAAGTAATATAATTGGCCAGGTGCAATAGCTCCAGCCTGTCATCCCAGCACTTTGGGAGGCCAAGCCGAGAGGATTGCCTGAGTCCAGCCTAGGCAACTTGGCGAGACCTCATCTCTACAATAAATCAAAAAATTAGCCAGGCATGGTGGCGTGCGCCTATAGTTCCAGCTACTTGGAAGGCTGAAGCAGAAGGATCGACTGAGCCCAGCAGGTCGAGGCTGTGGTGGCCGTAAGTGTGTCACTACACTCCAGCCTGGGTGACCAAGTGAGACTCTGACTCAAAAAAAAAAAAAAAGTAATATAATTTTTCCTGTATCTGAATGTTGTTGATTGGATTCATAATTCCCTATTAGGCAGGCATAAATCAAAATGGTTAGTGTTTGCTGAAGACTAGTTTAGCATATACTAATGAATCCAATGAATAAACATTAATTTGGCTTCTACTCTGTGAGAAATAAGGAATTCCTGCAAGTTTTAGAAAGGATGCAGTTATCCTTGTTTTTTAGTCACAAGTTACTATTAGTTTCATCCTTGTTTTTCAGTTTGCTGTAGCTTGTTCAGTTAATCCTATGGAGTGTGATAATGTATATTTTCAGCAACAGAGTTTTACCCTACACTTTACCAATACATAAATAAGATTTTTAGACATCTGTTGGTAGTTTGAACATCAAACATCCATTCTCTTTTACCAGCTTCTGCAGTGGTGTTTCATTGTGATCCACAAAATTTTTCTGCTCGAAATTTGGAATGAGTAGGATAACGTGAACTTAGGAATCCCTGCTTAGCTGAGTGGGCCTCAGTCAGAGTTTGGGAACCACATGCAGTCAGAGGTCACAACCTCTCTGTCGTCTCTGAGGCCCCCGGCTTCCTCCCTGCTCGTACTTTCCCTTGCCTTTTGTTCTCAAATGTTCCAGGAACAAGAGATGGAATTTTAGTTTATCAGTTTCAGTGGAGGAGCCACATATTTTGCAGTTGTCATATGAAGATACAAAGTATTAGATTAACTGAAAAAAAAAAACTGAAAAAAAATGGCTTGATGTGTCAGCAGCAAAAATACTGTAAACTAACTGACGTTTGGTGATAATTTAGATGAGATTTAATTTCTGCCTTGCAAGGAAGCTGTTTCCTAGCACTGATGTTAAGTTTGATTCCTGGTGTAATGTTTTAAAATTAGGAAGAAATCGCTTTTTAATACTTAAAAATTCAGAAAATAATGTAATAAATGTCATTGCATCCACTACCTACAGTGAATACATTACACCACTTTGTCATATTCTCCTCATTTATATTTTTAGAAACTAAAATATTACCGATCCACCTGGAGCCTCTTTATACCTGGTCCCGTTTTCGGCTGTCTACAAAGGCAAGCTTGCTCATGACTTTGGCATGTATCTAATTTTAAGTATAAATTTCTATCCTTTTACTATATAAGCATGTAATCCCAAACAAGCATTGCTATTGTATGTTGTTCATCTTACTGAAATGGAACCGTAACGTACCATACGTTAATGTATCATTCCGTAACATTGGTGTTTTCAACCAAAAGTATATTTTTGAGCTGTATCGTGACATGCAGATCTAGTTTATTCAATTCATTCATTGTATGAGAAAGACACATACGGAACATGTCTTTATACAAACGTACGGCATTCTGTGTATCCATTCCCCTGCTGATGGAAGTTTTTCCATCCCTCCCTTGTTCCCCCATTAGTGTATGGTAGATTCCCTTCCTCTTCCTGGCCCCCTGTGCTCATCTGTATCATAGTCTCCATCACATCTTGTTGAAAAATGTCCTTCTTTGCCTTAGACTGCACATCCGTGACATCAGGGTCTTGTAATCTATTCACAGCGTTCATGGTGTAGTCCCCAGGCCAGTGCTGTGCATCGTACGTGATTGATACTTTTTGATAAACAGACAAATGATTCTAAGTCATTGGGTAATCTACTTACTGACGTAGGTTAAAATCGAAGTCCCAAATAAGCACTCCCTAAGCCACTGCATCCTCCCTGTTGGACCTAGCTATCCCCTCCAGTTGAATAATGACAGTCCCTTACCATTTGACATGATAACAGATTAAGCTAATGGATATCATAGTCTCAATTTTAAGTTTGTTAAACCTTTGCCACCTAGTACCTCTTGCTTATTTTAAAAACTAACATTAGATAGTACCTGCTTTCGTTCCAACATATGTGTTTATTTTAAGTTAAATAAGTCATAATTTTCTGGTGTTTCCTAATAAGCACCTGGACTTCTGGGTGCTCTGCTCCTTGAATAAATAAGAGAACCACTGTGTTAACTATGTAAAAAAAATTTTTAAAAAGTAAGCATTCAAGTGGCCCACTATTTTCCTAAATAATGCTTTTGGGAAACATGTTTCGAGACAGTAAATTTCCAAAAGCTTAAAATTAGTCTTGTGTGTTATAAAGGCTTATTCCCTTGCTCAGAGAGCAAAACCTTACACAATCTGAAATGATTATTATGGCACATTCCATTTCCGTGCCCCCTCACAACCCTGTGGTCACAAGAGTTCCTTCACAGGCTTACTGGGAAAGGAGACGCTGTGGGCACTGCCTACCGGTCATCCCACTGTTGCCATGGAGTCTGGCTCAGTCAAGACTTTCTTATGGGCTCTAGCCTGCCCCGCAATCCTCCCCCAGAGCTTGGAAGGACCAAACTCTAACACTTCCTGCGCAAGCGGGGCTAGGAGAAAGGAGGCATCCTTCTCTACCACAAAGTGTGCTCTGACCCCAACTGTCCATGCGACGTCTCGGAAAGGGCCCCGTCTGCTAGCTGCCTCCCTACTTCTTGTTGCCTACTGCTCTGTCCCTGGTCTCGTCACCCACCGGGAAAGGCGGTACCAGGGCAAGAAAGGAGGATGTCAACTTCATGGGATTGTGCAGAACCCTCGTGGAGGGTGTTGGGCGGTGTTTCTAGCCCATCTTCGTGTATCCTGTGCATCAGGGCGACCCCAGCTGGCTTGTGAGTTTCACATACATTCGCTTCTTTATTTCTCCCAATAACCCTAAAATGTAGGTATTATTATTTTCCCTACTTGAGAGACAACAAAACTGAAGTCTGGATAAGTGAAGTGACTTCTTTAAATTACAAAGCTAATTAGGACAGGAGTTGGGATTCAAATTAGGGTTTTCAACTAAGAGTTGGGACTCTAGTTTGAGAATCCAAACTCTTACTCATGACATAATACAACCTCTCTATAGGCACACAGTTGAATTTATTAGCAAAATCTCATGCACCCACAAAGTATTCCTATAGAAGTCTAGAGTGACCTGATTAGAGGGTGTCAAGCCAGGTAAAACGGTTAATATGAAGTGATAGGTCATCTATCACTTCATATTAAAAAATTATTGAGCATCGCTAGGTGCCATGATGCCTTGTGCTTGTAGTTTCAGCAACTTGTGGATATACAAGTAGCTGAAACTACTTGTGGATACACAACTTGTATATCTACTTGTGAAGTGGCTCAGGCCAGAAGCAGAGCAGGTCAAACTCCCGTGCGGTTCAGGAGTGGGATCTAGCCTGTGTATATCCCCGCACTCCAGTTTGGGCAACAGAGGGAGGCCCTGTTTCCAAAAGAATAAAACTAAAACAAAAATAAAATAACAAGGAGGCCAAGGCAGGAGGATCGCTTGAGCCCAGGAATTCCAGGCTATAGTGGACTATGCCTATTGGGCGTCGGCACTAAGTTTGGCATCAGTGTGGTGACCTCCTGGGAGTGAGAGACCACCAGGTTGCCTAAGGTGGGGTGAACTAGCTCAGGTCAGAAGTGGTGTTCAGTAGTGTGCTGTTCAGTAGTGGGATCTTGCCTGTGTATGTATATCCCTGCACTCCAAAAATAAAAAATAAAAATAAGCCGGGCTCGGTGGCTCAGCCTGTAATCCCACGCCTTTGGGAGGCTGAGGTGAGTGAATTGCCTGAGCCCGCGGGTTCGAGGCCCGCCTGGGTAGCGAGACCTCGTCTCTACAATAAATCAAAAAAATCAGCCGGGCGTGGTAGTGCATGCCTGTAATTCCAGCTACTTGGAAGGCTGAGGTGGAAGGATCGCTGGAGCCCAGCAGGCGAGGCTGCGGTGGCCGGGAGTGGCCACTGCCCTCCAGTCTGGGTGACAGAGTGAGACTCCAACTCAAAAAATAATAAAAAATAAAAATAAAATAGCTGAGCATGCATTTTGTTCTCAGCAATGGATGAAATTTAAAAAGACATGGTGTCGGTCACTGAGTTGTTTACAGCATGTCCTTAAATAATTATGATTCAGTCTGTGGATGCCCCAGAAAGGGAATGTACAATGTGTACAGGAGTCAGAAGAACGGATGACAGCTTTGGAGAATTTTACAAGTCTTCACAGAAATGATAACCTTTAGCTTGGTCTATGGAATTGTGTAGAATAGAGGAGTCAGAAAGACCTGGTTCAAAAATCTTAGCTCTATCTCTGGTGTGACTTTTGTCAATGACTTAACATATCTGTGCCTTAGGTTTTTTGGTTTTTTTTTTTTTTATGATGGGGACAAGGAAAATACAGTCCTCATAGGGTTGATAAAAAGATTAAATAAAATAAAGTTTGTGGCGCATACACATGAATGGGAGTGATTATTGTTGCCATTATTACTGTTTAGATGGTAGAGAAGGGGTTGATAAACAGAGAAGCTCCCTTCCCTAGCAGAACCCCAGTAAGAACCTTAGTGATGCTACAAATCCTTAATTGGTTTTTGCTCTCGACTGGGCTGGACCACAAGGGTGAACTGGCTCAGGCCAGAAACAGAGCAGGTCAAACTCCCGTGCTGTTCAGTAGAGGGATCTAGCCTGTGTATATCCCTGCACTCCAGTTTGGGCAGCAGAGGGAGACCAAAAAATATAAAACCGAAAAAATAAAAGTAAAATTAAATTAAAATAAGTGAGCATTCATTTTGTTCTCAGCAATGGATGAAATTTAAAAAGACAGTGTCAATCACTGGGTTGTTTACAGCATGTACTGAAATAATCTTTAAAAAAATTTATATATGCAAATAATTGGTCTCCAGACTTCTATCCAATGTTAGTCCTAAATGGAAAGCTGGGGAGGTCAACGAGTGGCCTCTCCTCCGGGCAGTCCTCTGCTGCCTTGTGAACCAGATGATTGATGGTGACTCAGGGGGGGAGGTGGCAGATGGGCGACTTCAGGCGTGTGACCTCTGTCCTCCACCATCACCACCACTACCAATCAGAGAAGTTTACAGAGACCTCCCTGTTTTACTTCTTTGGGTTTCTTCTCACATCCAGACCAGGTTCTTTCTTTTTTTTTTTTTTTTTTGTGAGTCGGAGTCTCACTCTGTCACCTAGGCTGGAGTGCAGTGTCACACTCACAGCCACCCCAGCGTCGACCTGCTGAGCTCTGGCGATCCTTCTGCCTCAGCCTTCCAAGTAGCCAGAACGGCAGGCATGTGCTACCACACCCGGCTAATTCTTGATTTATTGTAAAGACGAGGTCTCGCCAAGTTGCCCTGACTGGTCTCGAACCCGCGAGCTCAGGCAATCCACTTGCCTCAGCCTCCTAAAGTGCTGGGATGACAGGCTGAGCCACCAAGCCCGGCCCAGACCAGTTTTTTACTTTGTTCCCTTAAAAGTCCATCTGGCATTTTCCCCAACAATAAAAACTGTTATTAACCCAATCTCTTTTGGTTGCATATTTTTACTGAGAATGTGTATGCCTATGATTGATGTAGCTACACTTGCACCCAGTTTTTCCCGGAGCTGTCTCTGATGGGATTGGAACCTAGTTTTGTTAAGTCTAGTCACCCGTTTAATCCTGATGAACTCCCCATGGGGTCAGCTCTATCATCACCCCAGTTTCACTCACAGGGAAACGATACCAGAACAACACAAAGTAACGTGTCGGCTATTGGTCAGTGGCGGAGTTGAGATTTGAACCTGTGCAACCCAGTACCAGAGTGTGTGCTCACACGTGCTTAATGCCGTGTAGAGAACAGTCGGCCCACACCCCGTATACATGGTGTTTAGGAAAGAATGTGGATTTTATGTTGGCCAAAAAAACAACTTTCTGCCCTGTGCTGTGGAGCAAGTGGTTTTAGCTATATTCTAAACATCTTTGTTTTTTGTCTGAGTCGATTGGTACCTAGAGTCAAAGGAAAAGGAGATCATATGTAGGTCACTATGTGATGGGCTTGTTTTGATTATTCTGTAGCTCTCAGTTTTCTAAGATGATCTTTGGCTCCAGCAATTTCCTGGCACAATCTGAGGCCATTTACTCCATCCAACAATTAGAGAGAGAGCGAGAGAGAAAGAGAGAGAGAGAGAGAGAGAGAGAGAGAGAGAGAGAGAGAGAGAGAGAGCACAAGAGAGACAGAGACAGAGACAGAGAACCAAGAGGTGAAGATAAATACGTAGAGTGGAAGTTGCAGCAAAAACGTGATCAGACCTAGTAGTGTGCAATGGGTACAGAATTTATTTGCCTTTTGAAATAATTTTTAAAAAAATTTTTAGCAGAAATATACACAAAGGCCTCAGGGAAAGATTAAAAAGAGAGTGTTAAGCAGATTAGGGGAGGAGGCCGATGACGACTGCTTTATCAATGCTCCTTGGAGACTCCCATGCCTTGCTTGCTAATTTAACTAACGTCTTCTCATTTCTTTTCCAAACAGCCACCCCGAACACATTCACATTGATATCAGTCAGACCCAGCTGATTCAAACCCTGTAGTAACAGAGCAGGGTATTTCGTTAAGGTAACCAGTAAGAGATCAATTTTTGGAAGCCATTTTAGCTCCCTGCAAAAATAAGTCGTTTGGGGTTTTAGTTATCATAGTTTTTCAACACATACATTATCTTCTTAAATGGAATTTTGTCTTGGGAACTTATAAAATAAGATCTGTAAGGTTAGAATTATCCAATGGCAAGAGAATTCATTAAAGCAAAGAAAGGGTAGAGCAAGCCATGTTCTCTCAATATCTGGTCCAGTTAGGTTGCCAGTTATTGATTTAGTCTGGGAGACAGTAGCATTAAATCTTCCTCATTATACAAGTCCTGTATATCTTTTTAGCTTCTCTATCTATGCTTTAATCTCTGGATCCAAAATTAAGCACAACATGCACAGACCATTTTAATATGTCCTGTGTCCCCGGGAGCACGTTTATTCAGAAAGCTCTCTCCAACATGATGAGTTTGTTTGGTTTGGAAGGGAGTCCTCCTGGTAATTAAAGCATCCCACTGTTCACCCCACATTGCGACCTGACTTGAAAGCCATTCTAGATCACAATGCTTGTGTTTGTGATGCCTTCTTTGGAGCACTCTCCTACATGTTTGAAATCCTGACTGTGAATTCTACGTCATAACCTAAAATCAGAGCAAATCCTTCAAGTTATCCAGGGCCTTGCTACTCAAAAAGTGGTCTGTGGAACAGCAGTATCGGAAATGTCAAATCTCAGGACCCACCACGACAGACTTCCTGAATCAGAATTTGCCTTTTAAGGGTTTCCGAGTAACTAGCACATACACTAAAGTTTGAGAAGCTCTGTTCTAGTAAATGGATTCGGAGGATAAGATCGGTAATTCAGAGGCGATGCTGTTGGACAGAGAACATCAGTCTTTCTTCAACTTGCTCTTATCAAAATACAGGAATTATTCTTTATTCTTGTAAAAGTTACTAGTTTCCAAACAAATTGTATTCTTGAGCAGCAATTGTGTTCATTTCTGGACAGACTAGCACGAATAAAGGTGTTAAGGAGGATGGAATGATAAGGTAGTGGATTAATTTGACTGGAGGAGGTTCAATCTGACCAGGTGTGAGGATAAAATCAAGTCTTATCTTTAGCACACTGATCTACTGGCCTTGGTCCTTATCTGACACTTTTATTCATCATTTTGTTAACTCCCATTGACAACTCACACATCACCAGACATGATTAGCTGTTAATTGTGTTGGCAAGATGCTTGATATTGCCACTTTGACTGCTAGTAACATTGATCCAGGGACAATTTTTATTTCTTCTTAAAACATTTCTTTGTCATTTTGTAGGCTTTCTTTGTCTAGATCACCATAATACGGAGTTAGGCAATGGAAAGACAATATGTGAATAATTTGGCTTTGTATATATACTACATGTGGGCACTGACTTGAAAATATTCCGGAAAAATAGTTTACATTGCTAGATTTAGGACCGTTGATATACAGAATTTTGTCCACTGGACTATGTGGATAATAATTACAGGGACTATATTTTCTGGACCCTGAATTAGAACAATATAGGGCCAAGAGCAAAATATCTAAAATTAGAAGTATCCTGAGAAATGTGATGAGTAGGTAAATTGTTGTTCACAAATATAAAAAGATGAATCTATAAAAATTTACAAGTGACAGGCTCATAGTAGAGTTAAATGAAACATTGTTTTGGTGTTACGTCTCAAATCTTTAGGAGGACTCAATAATGGATGTTGTGGCTTACATTTTTAAAACTTTTAATTGAAGTTTTAAAATAATGTTTAAATAATGCACATAGAGGAAGGTACGTATTAGCCTAAGCATATCATTTGATACATTTTCACAGAACAAATGCACTCATCAAGAAACAGGGTAGAATCAGAACCACAGATATCCTTCTTTTTCTTTTTTTTTGAGTTGGAGTCTCACTCCGTCACCCAGACTGGAGTGCAGTGGCCGCTCCCGGCCACCGCAGCCTCGACCTGCTGGGCTCTGGCGATCCTTCCTCCTCAGCCTTCCGAGTAGCCGGAATTACAGGCACGCGCTACCACGCCCAGCTGACTTTTTTGATTTATTGTAGAGATGAGGTCTCGCCAAGTTGCCCAGGCGGGTCTCGAACCCGCAAGCTCAGGCAATCCACTCATCTCAGCCTCCCAAGGCGTGGGATTACAGGCTGAGCCACCGAGCCCGGCTCTAGATATCCTTCTGTTTCTTCCCCTACTCAGGTAATCACTATCCTTCTTTTTAACAGCAAAATTTAGTTTTGCCTGTTTTTATACTTTTGTAGGTCATACAGCAAATTCTCTTTTGTATCTATTTTTTCTTTCCCTTTTTTATTTTAAAGATGTGGAGTGTATCTAATTTTTTGTTTCAACAATGCTTTGGAGATATTATCCAAATTATGCTGTGTAGTTTGTTCATTCGAATTGCTGTGTAGGATTCTACTGTGTGAACAGACTGCATTTTATCCCCTCTCCTATTAAGGGCCATGTATCAGTTTCAGGTTTTGAATATTACGATTGCTGTTCTGAGCATTCTAATACATATTTTGGGTGAGCGTAGGTAAGTATTTGTGTTAGGTATCTACCTAAGAGTGGAATTGCAGTATAGATCATGTTTTGCTTTAGTAGATTCTGCCAGCTAAAGTGGTTGTACCATTTTACTTGTCAGTGTTTGAGAAATCAAGTTTTTCCACATACTTTCCAGCCATTGTTGTTGTCTGACTTATAAAAATTTTATCCATCGTGAATGCACAGTGATGTCACCTTTAGATTTTGGGTTATATTTTGGTATGGCTTATATTTAACCCAGGTTCAAAGAGAATCTTTTGTTGAATCTCTATCATAAGTGATCATAGTTCTCTGAGCTCTGGTTGAGTGGGGTAAAAAAAAAAAAGCATTATTTGAGAGGTCCAGAATATGTATTTGCTAGAAAATATCTACTTCATGAGGTGTTACTTAGAATTTTGGTTAATGACACTGACCCTTTTAGAGCTGGATGTAACAGTAGACCTCCAGCCTCAGGTAGAAAATTATGTGGCTTGGAAAAAATTACTTAAGTAACAACTGAATATATTTAGTTTGATTAGCTCATCACTGATATTTATCACCTGATGGTAAGAGGATCATTGAAAAATGGCCCACATGGTCTTAGGGAAGAGTGTTAGTGAGTGGAAAAGGGGAGGTGAGGGGACAAGTGGCAGCGGGGTAGGAAAGTACAGATATGTCAAGCTCATGGCACTGAATAAATATGGGGGGGGCGTGCCCATAGGTCTGGGATGGCCAGGAGCCTCCCATCATGGGGGACAAAGAGTAACCCAAGAGGGCATGATTGTTCTAGGAGTCTAAACGATAAACAAATGAGTTTTACCCACGATTGGCCCTGACTGCAATAGACAGGTGCAGATTCTTTTGTATCAAGAGAAAATAGCCTTATACGCCTAGACAGCAAATGTTCATCAACTTCAAATTATACCTCAAATGTTGCTGGTGTCTGGACCGTTGATGGATGAGCTAGGTCTTTCCAGGTCTAATGCTGAGTAATGCAAATTAGATTCTCCTGAGTTATGCCTAGTGCAGCTGGAGGGCACAAAATAGTTGCCAGGGACAGAGCTCCACGCCAAATTCTTGCCAGTGTTGTTAATAGTATTATACCCTGTACGTGTGCAAGCACTCTTAGTTTTATTAATGACAATACTATGCTTTTGCCCTTTCTTTCACCTTTTAATTTTTGAGTAGGGAATAACTTTGGTTTCATCTCGACTGCTCAGAAAGCAAATGCTAAACTGAAAGTCACGCACGCAGCCCCGTTCACCTACCAAGTAAGCAGTGGGAACAGTTCAGATAAATCTCAGCTCCATTGTCCTTTGTGGATGTGTTTGTTGCGAGGCACAGGCGATGTGAAAAAGAGTGAGAAGTCCCTAGTCAGAGAGGAAAGCGGCCTCATGGGCAGGAATTCCATTTCTACATTTCTTAGGGTTTATGGCGGGCCATCCATTCAGCTCAGCCTTTGCCCCACGATCCAGAAACATCTTTCTGAAAGTCATGTAGAGAGAAGCGATGGCACCAGAGCCGTGCTGATCACTGGCTACATTGAGCTAATACACTGAGCATATAGTGGGTAAAAAGAAAGTTCTTCTCCCCTCCGCAGTAAGAGCAGAGAGAAAGAGAGTGAAGACGGCTCTAGATTGAGCTACCCTTGTGCTATGACAATGTTAATTTGCAAGCTATACATGTAGTTATGTAAGTAAAGTCAGTGTTAAAATATATGCTAGATTTTGTTAGCCCTGATAGGTTTCTAAGGTACCCTTATCACACGCCTTAAAAGCTTCTTTTAACCACATCAATTCAACGTCTTTGCACAGAGATGGGATTACTGGCACAACGACTTCATATTACAAAGATGTAGCCAATTTTCATCCCTCAAATCATGTCTTACACGCTTTCAGTTTCTGTCATGATCTTAGAAGGATATTTGCCTTGTCAAAAAAATTCTCAGCAGTCTGTCTCACACACATCTCACAAGAAACAGTGTCTAGAGGACTGGTACCCACCTAGGCATGCTAACCACTAGAGGGCGATATTGGCCACACACTTAAGGCTCTAACTCTGGTGGAGAGCCCTGTAGCTAGAGTAGAACTCCGCACGTACAATACGTACAATACGTCGTTTTTGTTGAATATCCAGTGTGTGCTGGAGTGTTGGCTTGTGATGTCCATGTGTATAAATAAGACCTCATTCTTAATCTTGAGAAGCATATATTCAAAAATAAGAGATTAGAGCCGCATATCCATTGTGATTGAACCATGAATTGTACAATTCAAATTGTATTTGGGTATCAATTGAGATATGAGGTACCAATTTGAAGGTGATACCAATACGGCCACTTAAAAACGATCCAAATCATACATCAAATCAATTTAGAAGTCTGTTTTGCATAAATGGCTCTTGGGGGGCAGAATAAGCTATTTTTGTCTTGACTATAGACTAATCTAATTTAAAATAAAGATGTCTTGCTAAGTTTTTAATAGGGGAATGATTTTTCATGCAGTATAAAAGACCATCTATTTTCTCTTAGTAGGACTCACGATGTTCACTAAAGTTACTGGTAAAAGATGAGAGTAAGTTCTTACTGATTTATCATTCATTTTCAGGATTAAGAATTGTTTTTTAATTTAAATGAGATACCTGCTTAACTGATTATTTTATAAATTAAATGAATGCTGAAGTCACTCAGGATAAATCCATAATTTTGTTACTTTATTATTACTTTGCCATTAGCATAGAAAGATATGTCAGAAATATTAGTTAATGTTTATTAAGCACTTTCTGGATACTTTGTAAAATTCCATCAAGTATAAGTTCTTAATTTTTAACAAATGGCAGACACAATCTTGGCATATTAATGTGACGTCAAAAATCCAACCATTTCAGACTAAGACAACATTTGGTTTGCATGTTTCTTAGGCATTAAAGATAAAAAAATGTAGTACCATTAAAACTGACAGCTGGCTGGGCTCGGTGGCCCAGCCTGTAATCCCAGCACTTTGGGAGGCCTAGGTGAGTGAATGGCCTGAGCCCGAGGGTTTGAGACCGGCTCGGGCAACTTGGCGAGACCTCATCTCTACAATAAATCAAAAACTAGCCGGGCATGGTAGTTCTGGCTACTTGGAAGGCTGAGGTGGAAGGATTGCCGGAGCCCAGCCAGTGGACGCTGGGGTGGCCGTGGGTGTGCCACGGCACTCCAGCCTGGGCGACAGAGTAAGACTCCAATTAAAAAAAAACAAAAACAAAAATAAAACAAACACCCCCCAAACCCTGACAGCTTTTCAGTCAACTCTGATTAAATTAAGCTCAGTCTGGAGCATGGAAAATAAAGCAACTAGACTAGAGCAAATAAAAAAGTCTCAATTAACGGTTACAGTGGTGACACATGGACAGAAGCCAGATAAAGCAGATGCTGTCATCAGTTCATCTGTTGTCATGTTTGCAATGTGGCAACTGGCTCCAGTGACAGAAGACATTCTGGAAGTCGTGCATCCTGGGGCACCGTTTTTTGTTTGCTCCACAAATGATCATCAGTCATAAGGATGCTGCGACATCGGTCCTCACATCAGCAACCGTCAAAGCAGAAATTGAGGGTGACCAAAGCATTCGTTTTTAATTCCTTTTGGGGGGAAAAAATGACACATATTGCTTAAAGGCCTTTCTCAAATGTCCTAGATTTTCCCAGAAGGAAAACAAACTCTTCTTTCCCCCTAAAACATAACCTACGAGCATTTTAAATATATTCGAGAACTTATTTATGACACGTATACCGTAGGTAGCTCAAGAGACCAGAATTCCATCAAGTGAAGAGATAAGCATGCATTGCATGGCTTCTTTATTTAATTACAAAATACAAAAGCCCATTAGCAGAATGGCCTGTTGGCCTGGAGAGAGGATGCTGGCCTGCCATGTGGTGGACCTGCAGTTTTCTCTCCTGCTCTGGCTTGCCAAGCTGGCAGGGGCTTGGAGAGCAGTCACCGTGCACACAGTCAATCTCAAGAAGGAAATGTATAATGATGCTGAACTCTGACCACTCCATTGTCTTCACATTAGGGAATTATATATATGAAATTCCTGAGAAATATGGTGATAAAAGGCATTTTGGAAATCTTTTATTTACAATTGGAAGCAAGTTTGAATTTGAATCAAAGCTCTTTAGGAAAAATATGAAATTATAAATATAAACCTGTATTCTAGTTTGGGTTCTGCTACCAGCTGTGTGATAGGGAAGAAATCATTTAAAATCACCTAAAATGCCCGGTTTCCCCATTTGTAATGGTGATACCTGGCCTGACCTACCCATAGGAAGTGTATGTGGATCAAACGAGATTGTGGATGTGAACAACACCATGTACACTGGAAAGTGGAAGTCCTTGTTCTGGCATCCATGGCTGTTTTCAGGGCCTTCCCTGGAATTACATTAGGGTTGGATATGAGTGTCCTTACCTACGCTTGGAGCGCTTACGTCTACTTCTCAAAAGTGCTTTTGCGTCATGAAAAATATTTTACTGCTGTAAAATATGAAATATATGTGTTATTTTATTTTCATTATTATTCCATTAAATGAATCATTTTAAATTTTTAAAAATCTATTGTTATTTCAGGGTCGTGTGGTAATTTTAATATCACCATTGATAATTCATTCTCCAGTTTACACATATGCATCTTTCTTATAAGTAAAGAGAAGACAAATCATTGCTCTTGATGGAAGACTATTATACTTCTCAGGTTGAGGAATTTTTTTTTTTTTTTTGAGTCAGAGCCTCACTCTGTCACCCAGACTAGAGCGCAGTGGTATGCTCACGGCCACTGCAACCTCGACCTACTGGGCTCAGGTGATCCTTCCACTTCAGCCTTCCAAGTAGCTGGAACCACAGGCATGTGCCACCGCGCCCAGCTAATCTTGTGATTTATTGTAGAACTGAGGTCTTGTCTTGTTGCTCAGGCTGGTCTCGAACCCCTCTCACCTCTGCCTCTCAAAGGAGGAATTTTTAAATGTAATTTTATTTGTACGTATGTACATATGTATTTATGTATTTTAGTGGGATTCTTACTCTGTGGCCCAGGCTGGAGTGCAGTGGCACAATCATGGCTCACCACAGCCTCCTGGGCTCAGGTGGTCCTTCTGCCTCAGCCTCCCAAGTAGCTGGGACTATAGGTACATTCCACCACACTTGACTAATTTTTTGATTTTTCTTTTTGTAGAGATGAGATCTTGCTGTGTTGCCTAAGCTGGTTTTGAGCTCCTGGACTCAAGAGTCCTGCTGCCTTGACCTCCCAAATTGCTGGGATTACCGGTGTGAGCCACCACGCTAAGCTGTAATTTTAAAAGTTTATAATACCAAATGTCCACTAGAAGGAGGAATAAATGTTTGGGAGTAGGAGAAGTGCCTAAGAGACTGCTTGTGCTTATGCTGCCTTTCCAAGAGAGCATTTCCCAGTAGAGAGGGAGGGGGAATCCCCACTGGTTTGATTTCTATCAGGCTTCCCTTTATTTTCCAGACCCGTTCTGTTTATTTGAAACAAACTAAAAAACTTTTTTTTTTTTTGAGTTGGAGTCTCACTCTGTCACCCAGACTGGAGTGCAGTGGCTGCTCCCGGCCACCGCAGCCTCGACCTGCTGGGCTCCAGCGATCCTTCCGCCTCAGTCTTCCAAGTAGCTGGAACTACAGGCGTGCGCTACCACGCCCGGCTGATTTTTGATTTATTGTAGAGATGAGGTCAGGTCTCGCCAAGTTGCCCAGGCGGGTCTCGAACCCGCGGGCTCAGGCAATTCACTCACCTCAACCTCCCAAAGCGTGGGATTACAGGCTGAGCCACCGAGCCCCGCTCTAAAAAACGATAAAACAGTACATGTTTATGAAATTTTTCAGATAATACAGACTGGCAAAGAGTGAAAAATCCTTCTTCATGACTCAGCCCTCAAGTCTTCAAATCATAACAACTCTTATTAAATGCAAAACAATGTGTAACATCCTAAAATAATACCCTAGGGTCAGCTGGATATTATGCATTCAACAAGCATTTCCGGAGTGTAAACTCTCTGTCTGGTCCTGCTAGACTCAGGGGTTGAACGTGAACAAGATGAGTTCAGCTACTGTCATTACAGAGTTAACAGTCATGGAGGGGGCATAGGAAAGCCAATTGGCAGTGACCTTGCTGCTGAAGAACGCCATGGGCCTGGGCACGGTGGCTCAGCCTGTCATTCCAGCATTTTGGGAGGCCGAGGCGAGAGGATTGCTTGAGCCCGGGGGTTCGAGACCAGCCTGGGCAACTTGGTGAGAGTTCGTCTCTACAGTAAATTTAAAAAATTAGCTGGGCGTGGTGGTGTGCATCTGTAGTTCCAGCTACTTGGAAGGCTGAGGCGGAAGGATCGCCTGAGCCCAGCAGGTCGAGGTTGCAGTGGCTGTGAGCATGGACATTGCACTCCAACCTGGGTGACAGAGTGAGACTCCAACTCAAAAAAAAAAAAGAATGCTATGGGACATTTCAGGAGGACCCTCTGAGTAAGGAAGTAAATCTAAGCTGAGATTTAGAGCTGGATGAGTGGGCCAATTGGAAGGGGGGGATAAGTGGAGTGGTCATATTTTATTATAGTAAATGTCTATAAGTCACTTACTTGTATAATCAATTTTAGAAAATCTTGTTTTGGAGTCTTTCTGTAAACATCTTATCTGCTCTATTCCATCATTGACTGACGTGATGGTTGCTTTATAAAATTCTCTCCACCGACACAGTGTCCAAATTCTGTTCCCTTTCAGTGGCACCAGTCACAGTGCCATCTCACCTATCAAAGCTCCCTGATTATTCAAACCAGTACCCATATTCAACAAATACAACAGAATTGAATTAGACATGGTCATAGAATTGTTCTCTAAGTGTTTCAGGTGTCCACACATTTTATTCTTCTCAACTAGATTTCAAGCATATTAGAAGCAAAAACCATGCATTCTTTTTTATCTTGTAGCACGGTATTATTCAATATTTTGTACTGGAGCCCACAGGAAAAATACAAATTGCATTGAGATCTAGTAGGTATATATATAATTCACTGTGATGTTTTCTATTCCATTCTATTTCATTTTCTTTTTTAAAAAATGCTAGTTGTGACCTTCCAAATTGATTTTATGACCCTAAATTGATTTCCTTATGGGTTTCAACCTACAATTTGAAAACTACTTCTCTAGAATTTATAGTACAATGTTGGGCACAGATTTAGGGGTCAATTAAAAAATAAAACCACTGGCTAATTGATCTAGTTAATCAGAAGGCTACTATCAGCCACATAGAAGAGAAGGCCTTTAAACTTACAACTTACATTACCAGGGATATAAAAAAGATAGGAAAAATTAAAGGGGGCAAAGCTATTCTTCTCAGGACTGATTTTTGTCAAAGATCGAATTCTTTATCCCTAGCATGGAGTGAGAAATGATGAACAAAATGGGGAGGTGAAACAGTTGTCTTGTCATGAGTTAAATCTTCACAGCATCATTTCTTTGTAGCGTTTTGGTGAAGAATAGAGTCACATGTAGATGCTTTGGGTTCTTCTGTTTCTACACATTTTCTCTGCTTTATTTTATGAGTGTATAACAACAATGTCTGGAGCATGGGAAAAACAAAAATGATTAATTCTGAAGGGGCTGGGGATGGGTGTGGAGGCTGCAGAAAAGCATGGTAGGTAACTTGGGAAGGCTTCACAGAATTATTGATTAAGCAAGGAACCTGAATGATTCAATGTTGCTGGTGAAGGAAGGGAAGCAGGCATTGTAAAAAAAAAACCAAAAAAACATAATTAGCAAAAGCACCCTATGGTAGGACCAGGACGCAGTGACTGATAGAACAGGAGCCAATAAAGAGAAGAATCAAAGATAATGTCTTAGACAATTAAGTGATTGGCGATGACAAAAACAAAAAGAACTCAGAAAGAGCAGGGCTCAGAAGTTTGAGGAGGAAGATAATACATTTGGCTTTAAACATGCCAATGTTAGGGTTCATTTAAAGTATACCATTTTGGGAAAAATTTATATAATCAATGGAAAATGGAATACAATGAAAATTATGCAAACTTTCACACAACTGTGCTACTGCAAATTATTTTCTATACTGTCTAATGAAATTACTTATAAAACTAATTCAGGATGGCCGGAATAAAATCACAGTCACAGGTATTAAAAATTGGCTCCAGGAACATAAAAATCAGTAATGACAAATGGCAATGTATTAGACTTAGGGAGTTGTCTAAAGGCGTGGTTGGTGCAAAGGCTGGCATTGTTTAACAGCATAATTAATAGAAGAGGAATTAACAGATGATACATAAGAAAGACAGGAAGAATAACACAAATGAATGAATGAGAATCCATTTAAATTATATTTGGAAGATGGCTATATTCATGTGTAATTAGTAAAAAGCACAAATATTCAATGGCCGGTGGAAACCTGAAAAGCTACAAGGAGGTGTAGGTATTTGATGTAAATAGGCATCAAATTAAACTTGTTTCACAATAAGGCATAACAAAACTGAGGCTTATACATGATAAGTTGGCAATTTCTCCAAAGCAGTGAAGTAATAGTCCCTCAGCCCCGGCCCCCAGACCTTGGGGGTCTTAGTCTATGTAATGCAGACAATTAGTATTAATGGGTGGGGGGTATAGAATAATGGGTGACAGAATGCCTGGTCAGTCAAGTTGATCAGTAGTTTTCACGTCTTTGAAAACTCACATAAAAGGCATCATTTTACATCATCACTGTGCAGTTCTGAAATGAAAATAAAATTGAATTCTGAGAACTATGGCTCTTACTTTTCTTCTAGCATTTTAGATAGCTGTGGGCATCCAGTGAAATGTTGCTAGAGATGAGAGCTATTGTGGAAGTAAATTTTCCTTTCTGAATAGACAAGGGGAATCATTTCTAGAAATACTTTAAAGAAATTTGTCTCGTTTAAAATTAATCTTGGGGTATAAACTAAATGGATAGCCTTTTTCATCTTGGATCTATTTTTCTTTTTATGTCTATCTTTTTCTGATTACAAAGTAGTGCTTATTGTAAAAAATGATAAAATAAAAAGCACAAATAAGTAATTTAAATTATGCATAATATCATCATTTAGGGATACCCAGAGTTAACCTTTTAGTGTTTATTCATCCAATCTATTTTCTATGCCCATAGAAACAAAATAAAATTGGAAACACATTTCCAGTAGTGTTTTGCAAGCTTCTTTTTCATTTACTAATAAATGATGAAAAATCCCCATGCTATTAAGTTGTCTTCAATAACATGATTTTAATGGCTACATAGTGTTCCATAACATGTGTGCCATATTTTATTTAATATCATTTTATTTTGCATATGATTTGCTTATGATTTTTTAGCCATTAAAAATAACAGTGATGACCATCCTTTTACATAAACTTTTGTTCACCTGATTTATTATAATCTAAAGATCATAATATAATTCTTAGGAGTGGAGCTGTTGGATTAAAGAGTATTAACGCTTTTTTTATAGCATTGAATATGTTTTCTCAATATTCCGTCCATAAAAGTTGTGCCAGGGCGTGAAATGCTTACTGACCTCCTCCCTGGCCTTGATGGTCACTCCATGAGAATGGGTTTACACACAAATGGCATAGTAATATCCTCTATGTATTTGGTGTTTACCTCTTTCCAGAGTATTTTCTAATTTGGTTCCAACAAAAACTCATACAAAGTGTATTTCACATCATGGCTAATTCTGAAAGATGACTTATTGTTTGCATTAAGTAAGAATAAGATTAAACTGAGATTATTTTCCCTGTTTGACATACCTGAAAACAAACTGTGCAGACAGGGAGACAGGACCATGTACAGTTACAAATCTGAGGGAGGAGTGATGTCCAAGCATATTTATTCATGGTAAGAGAAATCAAGGGTCCAGTCTTGTAGGTAGATCTGTGGGTGTCTCGTAGGTGGATCCATGGTCGGGTGATCAGTGCATACATGGCAAAGGTCAAGGTGATGCATGAAAACATAACGCAGAAACCATGAGAAAAAATACATAAGCAGAAATCAGAGTACACAGGAGGAAATATGTGGAGAGCACAATACAGGATGACAGACGTGTACTGGACATTTCAGAACCAGATTCTGAAAGAACAAAGAAAAAGAAAATTCTGGAATTGGAACCGCTAGGTTTGGGTCTTTGTTTGGCTCCTTATTTAAGCGGCCTTGGATTTCTATGAACCTAATCTTTTCCATCTGCAAAATCAGCATAATAATAACGTAAACTGCAAATATTGCTCTGTGGATTAAATGAGATAATGCTTTTGATGACACTTCACACTTTTTTTTAATTGTCAGATGGGTATTGTGCCTGCATCGTAACAGTGTTTAAGGCTGACACGTCTCAAACACGTACACGTGAAGACCCAATCATCACATTAGATGAACTACAAAAGGATCTGATACTTCATCCATTTAAAATCACTATAGAAAGACGAGTTATTATTGGGGTGAGAGAAATGCAGTGAAGTAGTAGCAGGTAAACAATCCAGGGTGTCAGAGAGAAGTTAGGAGATACATAGGACAGCATCTAGAGGACCAAGGAGACATTCACGTGTGGTACTTTCTGCATTTTTATTTCTAAAATAATGTCTCTAAAATGTATTATGTTCTGATTACATAAGTCCTACCTGTGTACTCTCTCTCTCTCTCTATCTATCTTTTAGGAAATACAGCAGGATTCTTCAGAATAACAAAACCAGTAGATTATCTCTCTATCTATATCATCTGTCTGTCTGTCTATCTATCTACCTGTCTATCAATCATCCATCTATCTAATCTATCATCTATTTATCTATCATATATCAATCACCTATCTATCTTATCTATCATCTCTCTATCATCTATCTATCTATCTATCTAATCTATCATCTATCTGTCTGGCTCGTGTGATTATAAAGGCTGAGAAGTCCCATGACCTACTGCTGCAGACCGAAGACCCAAGAAAGACAGCGGTCTAGTTCGCAGGCCTGAGAGCCAGAGAGATGATGGTGTAGACGCCTGTCCAAGTCTGAAGGCCTAAGAGGCGGGAGCCCAATGGCAGGAGAAGACTGATGTTCTGGCTCAAGCATTCAGGCAGACAGCCAGCGAATCATCCCTTTCTCCACATTTTTGTTCTATTCAGGCCCTCAAGGGATTAGATAATGCCCACCCACCAGGGGAGGGCAATCCGTCTGCTTTACTCTATCCATTTAAATGCTGGTCTCTTACGGGGACATCCTCACAGACACACTCCAGACTGGTGTTTAGCGAGATGGGCAACTCATGATCTAGTCAGGTTGACACAAAATTAACTATGACACCTCCCTAACCCAGTGAGCCAGGGAACCGCTTCTGAAGTGATCAGAACTGTAGCATGAGATAACACTTGTTTGTCTTTCTGGTTAAAAAAAAACGTATGCATGATAACATTTCATCTTATCAGGGCAAGGATTGGCAAATGTGTGATTCTGGGAGGTAGAATGCAGTTTAACACTTAGGCTTAACCAGGGGTTCCCAACCCCTGGGCTGTGGACTGGTACTGGGCCGTGGCCTGTTAGGAACCAGGCCACACAGCAGGAAGTGAGCAGCAGGTGAGCAGAGCTCTGCCTTCTGTCAGATCAGCGGTGGCATTAGATTCTCATCGGAACATGAGCCGTCTTGTGAACTGCGCATTCAAGGCATCTAGGTTGTGCTCCTTATGAGAATCAAATGCCTAATATTTCCTCCCCTCCCATGTCCGTGTAAAAATTGCCTTCCAAGAAACTGGTCCCGATGCCAATAAGGTTGGGGATTGCTGGTAATCTACCGCATTTCTCTGGAATCTGAAGAATGTTTTTAAGTTTGAGGCTGGGTGTACTACTAACAGAGCTTGTCCAGGCAAACCCTACTTCCTCTTTTTCCTAGTCTGCCTGCAGCTCCTGCTTCAAAGAAAACACCTGATTGCCAGTGGGTGGTTAAATTTAGATCCAGGCTAATCTGGAAAAAGTGTAGGATTAAGAGTCGAGACATGATTTCTAGTCTCAAGTCTGTCACCAATTATTTATATGATCCCAGGCAAGTCACAGTTTCTCTAGACCAGGTTTCTCATCTGTGTATGAAGGAACTTGGAATTTGATGGTTTCCAAACCAACATCTCACGCAACATGGGCCCTTTACCAGTGTGGCTGAAATCTTTGGACATTGAAATGGGGTAATGGCGTGGTTTTTTCCAACTCTCTCTCTCTAAAAAAAAAAAAAAAAAAGATACTGAACAGACTCCACCCCCCCCAATTTAAGGCTCATTTACCTGTTGATCCTTCTTAAATGTTTAACAAAAATTTTATGGCTATCTGGACTAGCAGATGAAAAGCACATAAAAAAAAGAAGTAAACAATTCTCATTTGTAAACAACTGATTGTTTAAGTTTTGGGGACACATGTGCTCATGGTAGTGATTTTATATTGTACACGTATAGCAATATTATGTTTAAGTAAAACCGTTCTCGGTTCACATGGTACCAAAATATATCAATATTTGTGGTATTCTGAAAAGATGCTTCCCATGTGAGCAAGTTTGAGAACTACTGTTCCTATGTGTTTGTGGTTGGGATTTCATACTGAATGCATATAATATAGCTATATTTTCTTCTGGCAAAATTGTCCTCAATTCATATGAAATTAAATATATCAGCACTTCATAATGTATGCCAAGGAACGCCATGGGTTTCCAGGTGCTTTCCTTCTGGACAAATTTGAGGATGAGATATTCTATAAGGTCTCTCCCAGCTTTTTGAAATGTTTTCCTTTTAAAAGCGTCTCCTTAAGTTGTTCCTTCTGCTCACCACCACCCCTTCTTGCCTTTTCCTTCATCCCCCAAACATCGGCTTTTTCAGCAGCCTGCCATTATCTACTCTCTACACATCCAACCCAGGAGGGTTATTTGCTAAGAACATAGCACCTGTGGAAAGGGCTGGCTGTTTTCCAGAACCTCAATGCTGTGATGCCACTCTGCCTTTTAGCTCTGGGCCCAGTCTGTACTGTCTGACTGAGGCTCCCAAACAATGTGTCAGTCTAGCCTTTAGGCATACATGTTGAAAGTCGATCCACAATAGGAATTTTTTGAGGTCTAACCGGGGAATAAGACTGGATAAAGACTAGATGTACTACAGGTCCCTTCTAGGCCTATCTCTGCCTTATATGTATATATATTTTGGGCTGGAGTCTCACTCTGTCGCCCAGGCTGGAGTACAGTGGCATGCTCATGGCCACTGCAGCCTCGACCTGCTGGGCTCAGGCGTTCCTTCCACCTTAGCCTTCCAAGTAGCTGGAACTACAGGCGCATGCCAACATCCCCAGCTAGTTTTTGTGATGTCTTGTAGAGAAGTCTCACTAAGTTGCCCAGGCTGGACTCGACCTGCTGGGCTCCAGCAATCCTTCTGCCTCCGCCTTCCAAGGAGCTGGAACTACAGGCACATGCTACCACGCATGGCTAATTTTTTGATTTTTTGTAGAGATGAGGTCTCGCCAAGTTACCTGGGCTGGTCTCGAACCCGAGGGCTCAGGCAATCCACTCACCAAAGTGTGGGGCTTACAGGCTAAGCTACCGAGCCCGGCCTGCCTTATATTTTTTTGATAGCAAGTGGATACTACCTTGTTGTGGTACTTTTGTACCTTGTCAATTTAGCTAGGTTGGAACTGATTTTCCCCGAATCTCCTTGCCTGTGTGTACTGGACAAGAGTTGGGGACAAGAGAAATTTGCACAAGATTTGGAAAGCAGCCACTACACTCCAAAGGCTGGGGTAGGGCACCAAGAGCTACTGCAACTTGTGCGTGTTGTCACTGATCTGCTGACTCCCATTTGTCCTCTTTTGCCCCTCTGTCACACCTAGTGTCTCTTCCTGACGGCCGATCCTACTGACTGACAGTGACTTCAGGCAGATACAGCGGCAACATCCTTTCATAGACTTACCAGCTCCCTCAGTTGTGTCAAGTCTAATTTCTGTAGTAAATTCCTCACTCCATAGTCTGCTTCCCTGAGGGAACTCTACGTGAAAGACTTGCCAATGGCACAGTTTGCTTTTTCAACATTGCTTTACCATAAAGAAGTATGGAATGAAGGAAAGAATACATACATGACTTTTCCTCCTCCAGAGCAGGTCAACAGGAGTATGAGGTTGATCCTGCTTCTCTGGAGAGCACTGCTGGCTGATAATGATTCACAGAAGCACTATTTGAAGGAGAGAGGGATAGATTAAAAAGATGAAAAGAAAATATGTCCAGGCCGGGCGTGGTGGCTCACGTCTATAATCCCAGCACTTTGGGAGACTGAGGCGAGAGGATTGTCTGAGCCCAGGGGTTCGAGACTAGTCTTGGCAACGTGGCAAAACCTTGTCTCTTCAGCAAATCAAAAAATTAGCCAGGTGTGGTGGCACACGCCTGTGGTTCCAGCTACTTGGAAGGCTGAGGCAGAAGGATCGCCTGAGCCCAACAGGTCAAGGCTGCAGTGACTGTGAGCATGCCACTGCACTCCAGCCTGGGTAACAGAGTGAGAGACTCTGACTCAAAAAAAAAAAAAAAATATATATATATATATATATATGTATATATATGTAAGTCAAAAATAAATAAAAACTACATTTAAGTTTAAAAAAAAGAAAATAATAAAGAAAATATATTCACTAAAAAGATAATCTCTGCCCTTGGCTTCAAGTTTACAGCTCACCTCCACCCCATTTTCAAAACATTGTTTCAATTGCTTTTAAAATTTCTATGGTCCCTTAAACCTCAGAAACACAAAGATCACTGTCTGTTCTAGACAAATCAGTGGTTGTTTGGACAACTCTGTTACTCTGTCCTAAATGTGACTCTGCTTCTTACCTGTGCAACATGGAAGGAGCTGAAATTTTGGTGTAAGGCTCATGGGGTCATTATTGCTCTTCTAAGCAAATTGTCAAAGAAAACAGGAAGCTCTTCTGAAATCCCCACCACTACGATGAAAATAGGTCAGGGCTGTTACTCTACCTAGTAATGGGAGACCCAATATCAAAAGTGTCTTTACTTTCAAGGAACCCAAGAGTCTAGACTTTATTTTTGTTTGTAGGCTAGCACTTATGCATTACTCTGAAACTTCTAGCAGTCAGAGCCTGAACTCAACCTCCTGCGTTAGACCAGTGTTTTACAAACTTCACATATTTGTGTATCCATCTTCATAACTTCATACACCTGTGCTATTTATTCACTTAATACTTTTTCTTAAACTTAAATATATTTACATGTTTATTTGAATCAAATGTACTACCCGCTGTAAGATACACCCTTATTTTTTTAACACCAAGAAGAAAAAAAATTGCCAACTAAATTATAGGCCAGCAAGAGTGATAATAAGTGGACTTGGAAAGTCCCAACAAGAGGTTTAAGAGGATATAGGGAAGGATAAGTGGATAAACAGAGATGAGTCAGAACTGGGGAAAAGAGTCCTTATACAAAGTCAGAGTTGGCTGAACAATCTGCCAGTGTGAATATTCGGATGCAGTTTTGTTAATTTTCTATTGCTTCCTAACAGATTACCACAAACTTGGCAGTTGAGGACAACACTCACCTCTTGGCTCTGTTCTATAGATCAGAAGTCCTACAAGACTTGGTGGGGTTTTCTGTTTAGGGTCTCTCACAAGGCGTACATTGTGCTGAGCTCTAATCTGGATGCTCTGGGGAAGAATTTGCCTCTAAACTCGTTGAAGATGTTGTCTGTATTCAGCTTCCTGTCAGTGTAGGACTGAAGTCCCTGTTTTCTTCCTGGCTATCTTCCTCTTTGCACAGGGTCCCCTCCAACTGCAAAGCTAGCAATGGCATGTTGAATTCTTAGGCTTTGAATTTTTCTGATGTCTCCTTCTGCTCCTAGCCAGAGAACTCTCTACTTTTGAAGGGGTCGAACAGTTAGATGAGGATTTTTCATATGCAAAATCCCTGTGCAATAGTACCTAGATTAGTGTTTGAGTGAATAACCAGGGACAGGAATCTTGGTCAACTGTTCTCTAGAATTGTGCTTGATTATAAAGAAATGATATGGAGACCCTTGAGACATTTTAGCAGTAATTTTGGACAGAATTAAAGGACCTTACTAAAGTCTGTCTTCTAAGTGGCTAAAGTTATAGCAAGGCTCCAGAGTAAATCACCAACCATAGCAAATACAGAAGAGTTAACCTATTTATGTTTATGTGAACACAAGCTACTTCATAGCCATCCATAAGTGAATTTCACTTAGAAATAACAATCTGACAGAAGTGTAAAATGTCAAAATCTCTAAACAATGAGATACCCCTACACACCAATTGAGGCTTTATCTATTGAATTTTGATGTTAAATATTAAACTGGGGGTCGTTTTGGTAATCAAGTTAATTCTCTGATCCTTTAAAAATGGATCCTTTAAAAATGGACCTGTGGACTGAAAATACTGATATTTAAATATGTGAACTACATACGCACGCATATTAAATATTAAATATGTGAACTACATACTAAATATGTGAACTACATACGCACGCATATATCTTATCTGATTCTGCTCAAAAGCTAGAACCATCAACAGCTGACTCCCACTCTGTTATTCAGAACTCAATCACTGTAGGGACACAGATAAGTTCAAAGATACAACAGGATTCTGAGGCCAAAATACACAAACTTCATCCTACCGAAAGGAGACTGTTGTGTCCCACTGAGATGATGGAGTTCAGGCTACAACATAAGTTCAGGCTGGCCGGCTGTGGCGCCTCCCTGCTCAGTGGTATCCAGCTTCTATCCGGTGCTCCCTGGAGCTGGGAATTTACCACAAACACCACCTTGGGGAACAGTGTTAGCAGCTGAGAAACTGCAGAAACAAGCTGCTTCTCAGCGACTCCCAGATACTATCAAAATGCAAGAAAATAATTAAAATCCTAATTAAGTAGTTTCTCATCTGGCTCATTTGAAGTTGCTCCAAAATGGTCAGATTTAAGGCATGGTGAACAGCTGAAGTGTTAAATTTGCTTGGTTGTTAAAACCTTTGTTAGGGGTCAGGTTTACATAAGAGATGTGAAAAGGAGAATTGAGACAATACCTGCGTAATTCTAATGCGAAACAATTTTGCTTGTGTTATTTGTATCTTTTGAGTGAAAACCTTCTTTTTATTTTGCTTTTTTTGGGACATCAATATTGATTCCTTTTTGTTTTTAGCATGTAATAAATAATCTGGAAAGTATGGGAGAACGGTTGAAAAAAATCCAAGGATTTTAAAAGATTTAAAATCAATGAGATTTTAAACAGTAATTACATCTGTCAAAAATTTTCCAGTTTTGGCATGCGTTACTTATAAAATTATAAGCTTATAAATATTTTACTACCTTGTGTATGTTTTATGCTAAATAGTTCAAATACAAAATACATAAAATCTTTTTAGATTTATAAATGAAATTGAATCGTGGCTTTGTATTTTGGAGGATGGTTTTCTTGGGGCTACCTTCTCTCAGTTTTCCTTTGCTTCTCTTGTGTGGATTCAATAAGGGCAAAACATCACTGTTTTCCAGGGATTTAGTTTCTCAGGGGAAACTGTTAAAATGATATTATTTTAAAAAGCATCCAACAAGTCTAAGCATGCTAAACCATAAACTTCAAGCTTGGTATGGGGACGTATGTGTGTGCGCACATACTATACAGATTACTCAGTAATCATTTGTTATTTACTTATTTGTTTATTTATTGACTCAGAGACTCACTCTTTTGTCCAGGCTGGAGTGCAGTTGCGTGATCATGGCCACCACAGCCTCGACCTGCTGAGCTCAGGCAATCTTTCTGCCTTAGCCTTCCAAGTAGCTGGAACTACAGGCATGCGTCACCACATCCAGATACATTTTTGATTTATTGTAGAGACGAGGTCTTGCCAAGTTGCCCAGACTGGTCTCAATCCTAGGACTCAGGCAGTCCTCTCTCCTTCCACCTCCCAAAGTGCTGGGATTACAGGTGTGAATCACCATGCCTAGCCTGTTATGTTATCATTTGGAAATTGTGATTTAGAAAATCACATATAAATATATATGTATTTTTTTTTAGAGGGTAAGAGTTCATTAAGAAGACAGAAAATCTCCCCAGTGGGAAGGGACCCGAAAGAGGGTTGCCCAACCTGGTCTATATTAAACAAAACGCCTTACTTCCTTAGCTCTGTCATATTATTTACCTCCTGGCCTCAGTTGAAACCTGGATTTTTTTTTTTTTCTAAAGACAATACAAATAACTTAAGCAAAGGTGGCTCTTCATTCAAGTTTAGCTTACCTTAGTCGCTTCCAATTTAGTATTCTTGCACTATAAGTAAAAACACCTTGTTTGAAGCTTCTGTCAACATTTGCTTTCATCTACTTCCCTACTCTGGCTCCCATGTTTATTGAGAATTGGATACCCGAGATCTGGTATTCCTCTCTTCTGCAAGTCAGCATACTGATTAATTTCAGTGTCCATGAAGAAGACCCATCCAACACTCCAGCAGCTTCCCAATACAGTTGTCCACCTCTTTTCCCATGGTTTGTTACCCATGGTCTACCACAGTACAAAAATATTAAATGGCAAATTCCAGAAAGGAGCAGTTTATAAGTTTTAAGTTGTGCACCATTCTGAGTAGTGTGATGAAATCTCAGCCATTCCGCTCTGTCCTGCCTGAGACGCGAATCTTTCCTTGGTCCGACATACCCACGCCGTCTACACTCCTTGCCTTGTACTCACTTATAGCTGCCTTGGTTATGAGATGGATTGTTGTGGTATTACTGTGCTTGTTATTAAAGTAACCTTTATTTTACTTCATAATAGCCCCCAAAGCAAAGTAGTGATGCCAACGTATTGTTATAATTATTCTTTTATTATTATTGTAGTTAATCTCCTATAGTGCCTAATTTATCAATTATACTTTATCATAGGAATACATATATAGGAAAAAACATACTATATAATACTATTCTTGGTTTCAGGCATCTATTGAGTGTCTTGGAATGTATCCCTAGGAGATAAGAAGGAACTAATGTAGTTGATCTCCCTGACGACCTTCACCTTCTTAACACTTCAGCTCCACCCTAGACCCAGATCTGCTCTACCTCAGAACTCATACACTTTGATATCATATTATTTGACCATAAATAATGGTCAGTAGAAGATGCCAAATGAGCAACTGCTCTACCTAGACTGTAAACTAAATTCTTGACACCAGGGCTTGGGTTTCCTGCTTGCTCGTTCATTTGCCGTCCCCACAAATCACATAATAGGAGTTTAAGATCTTGTTTGATTGACATATTGATTGATATCTTTCCAAGATGTTCTTGATTCATGTAACCAATATTTAGTAACAGAGACTATTACTTCACATGAATATAGGTGTGGGCAATACTTTCTCAAGAACTGAACTATATTTTTATGGAGATATTCTGATCTCCTTTATTCTCTCTCATTGAGGAGTTTCTGGATCAGTTAGATTATTTTCAGATAATTCTTGTGGCTAGCTACAACTCTAGGAGCAATGTGTTGGTAGGAATGGACAAAAGAGGTTACAAGCTTGGTGGCTATTGTAACAGAACATTCTAGATTACAGTAAGAAACCTGCCATACATTGTAAAGCTACTACACCAATGTCATCTTAGTTTTCAGAGTCTGATTATAGAACCCTCTCCTTACATTTTTTTTTACTTCTTATAATAGATTTTCACATTACATGTTATATGATTTTTAAAAATATTTGAAAAAAGAAAAGCAAAAAGGAGAAAAGAAATGCCATCTGTAATTCTAATCCTTTGTAACAATATAAATATCTTTTAGTATTATAATACAAATGGCTTTTGCTAGGTATTTATTCAATATATAATACATGAATATATATACTTTCTGTTTTACAAACAAGGTATCATCAATATTGTGCATAGTATTTTGTAACTTTTTTCCTATTTAATAATATACAGTAGGCCCTCCATATTGATGGGTTCCACATACATGATGTGAAAGATCATTCAGTATTACAGACTCTAAGTCCACCCAGGTTGCTGTGAGAATGTTTTAAAATTAAATAAAGTCCTCAGATTGAAAGACTAACAGAATAAATAAAAGAAAGTCACATCTAACATATCAATCCAGCATTCACTCAATAAATATTTACTGAGGACTTCTTATACGATAGGCATTGTACTAGGGATTAGGCACACTGTAAGGAACAAAATAAACCAACTGTCTGCCTCTGTGAAATTAACATTGTAGTACAGAGATACTGAAAGTAAGTAACACATATCCTTCCATATTAATAAATATACAGCTAAAATGTCATTTTTAGTGAGTACGTCGTATTCCACTGAATAGATGAAATATATTTTACATAACCTAACTACTATTGTTGAAGATACAGGATGTTTCAAGTATGTTGTAGTAAACTCTTTGCATAATTCTTATTTTTTTTTTTTTGAGTTGGAGTCTCACTCTGTTGCCCAGACTGGAGTGCAGTGGCCGCTACCACGCCCCGCTAATTTTTGATTTATTGTAGAGATGAGGTCTCGCCAAGTTGCCCAGGCAGGTCTCAAACCTGCGGGCTCAGGCAATCCACTCACCTCAGCCTCCCAAAGGTGCGGGATTACAGGCTGAGCCACCAAGCCCGGCTGCATAATTCTTTTAACTGTTTCCTTGGGTTACACTCCTAAATTAATTCCTAGATCAAGTTGTATGTACTTTATGTGTGCTTTCTTTTAAATATTATACAAAGAATGCATGTTAGTTGTTTAAAAAATCAAATTTAGCAATACATAGATTCAAATGTATATTTGTCTAGTTGCATTCTCCGTACTAAATATTGTTAGTATAAATTTTTGCACAGATATTTAATATTTTCCTTAGACTACTTCCTAAAGTCATGTTACTGGATCTCAGGATGTGCATTTTGAAAAACTCTTGACATACATTTCTAAATTATCCTCAAGGAAGGGTATATGCAGTCTTCTTTTGGACGTATAGAAGAGTCCTGTTTTCTTCTTATCTAGTCCAAAACTAGATATTATCATTACCAAAAAAAATCTGTCAATTTAATAAGTGAAAAATTGTAACTCTTTAAAAAAAAATTCATATTTGATTCACGATGATTTTTTTTTTTAGTTGGAGTCTCACTCTGTATTATATCTGTATAATAATATAAAGGAGTGCAGTGGCATGGAGTGCAGTGGCATGCTCCTGGCCACTGCAGACTCGACCTGCTGGGCTCCGGCAATCCTTCTGCCTCAGCCTTCCAAGTAGCTGGAACTACAGGTGTGCACTACCACGCCTGGCTAATTTTTGATTTATTGTAGAGATGAGGGCTTGCCAAGTTGCCCAGGTGGGTCTCAAACCCGCGAGCTCAGGCAATCCACTCACCTCGACCTCCCAAAGCGCCGGAATTACAGGCTAAGCCACCAGGCCGGCCCACGATGGTCTTAAGTGCCTTAAAAACAATTATTGGTTTTACTTCATTTCTGATAAATTATCTGTTTATACACTTGGTTTCTGTTTTCCATTGGGTCATGCTTCAGAGACTGGCTAGTTGTTCAGTAAAACCATTTCACATTCCTCCTACGTACACAGCTAGACTACATTGCCCAGCTTCCCACAATGGTCTATATGGCTGTCTGGCTAGGATCTAGTTCAGACTGTCATAAGCCTTTGGAGGTCACAAGTCCAGTACAAGTCTCACAGGGGTAAAATCAAAGCATCGGTAGGTCTGAGTTCCTTTCATGAGAGGAGAATTCATTTCCTTGCTCATTTGTATTGTTGACAGAATACAGTTTCTTGAGGCTGCAAGGTTGAAGACCCCGATTTTTGCTGGCTCTTTTTGAGGACTGTTACTAGCTTCTGGAGGCCTCTGCATTCCTTGACTTCAAAGCCAGCAGTGGGTCTAGTTTCTTTCACTCTATGAGTCCCTCCTGTGCATCTCTCTGACTCGTGATTCTGCCCTCTTCTCTTATTTTAAGGGCTATATGCTTATACTGGGCCCACCTGTATGATCCAGGATAATCTTTCTACTTCAAGGTCAGTTGATGAGCAATCTATCTCCTTTTGCCATGTAAGGTAACATACTCATGAGCATACACACTGGGGCAAAGATAATGAAGGCCAACAGTTCGCTGACCATTCACTTTCTTTTCCTCTCTAGGATATGATGCATTCTAGATATAATGTTGTTATTTGTATTCCTTGTGTTTAGACCAGTGAATGGCACAAGAAGCATTATCTAAGACTCTGATAATACATTAACAAAATGTTCATCTGATGACCTGATTAAACTGTATCACTAACCCTATATGCCAATATCCTTGTAACTAGGTGCCTGTTTCAAGTGAGAAGACTTTGCCATAAATAACATGTATCATCTAAAACATATCATTTTCCTTCTGTATAATGCGATTTTTCCTTATTGAGTATGTTATTTTCTGTACTGACCTTATTCTTCTTAAGAAGTCCTTTTATTTTCCTTGTGCAAGCCTTCTGTGGATATGGAAAATACAGCCGCCACCAAGTGTGACTTGAGCTATAGAATATTTATGTGATTCTCAAAGATAAACACCTTGTATAGACAAAGCTATAATGACTATACAACTAATTCTTTATGGGCATCTTATCACAGAACCAAATAATCCTACTCTTTTTCTCTTATTGTGGTGAAATGAATATAACACAAAATTTGCCATTGTACCCATTAAGTGTACAATTCAGTGGCATTAATTGCATTTACACTGTTGTACAACCGTTACCACTATCCAAACTTTCCCATCACCTCATTATTATTTTCTTTCTAAAAAGCTCTTTAGTCAACTAATTTCAGCATTTAAAAATTTTCTGAAATTTAAATATTTCTACTACTAAGAAAAATCACTGTCGTTTTGCCATTCATTCAAAGTAATCTTATCGTCAGTAATTTAAATATTGAGATGTAGCCTTTTTTTTTTTTTACAAGTTTTTCAGATGCCTCTGTATCCCAGGTGATTTTTTTTTTGTTAATATTCTTGAATAAAAATTTAATATTCTCTACGCAAATATTTATAAAACAACTTTTTTTGCTAAATAAGCAAAACAGGGAACAATATTTATAAGACTTTTAAATTTATTTCTAATACTAATAGTCAAAGTAGTTTAAAAAAAATTATTTGGTAAGTAGATTTAGAACACATTTGCTGACTATTACCCACAATGTTAATATGAGTGACAAAAGACTCAATATAACCTCACTTGTTAAAGAACAAATTTCAATAAAATGTGTTTTACTTATGTGACATTTAATGGAGTTAAATTACAAAGTTACCATAAGAATCTCATTATAAGCCTGTCTTTCTTACACGAAGGCCCCATGATTTTCCTTAAAAAGATCTTTTTCAATAATAAGAAATGCTAATTATATATTATTACTATAATATAGAACTACAATTACCAGCGTAAAACTAATTGGTAGTAGAATGGTTGTGTTAATTATAAACAATTGGAACTAGAAAATTATTTCCTGCTTAGCAATTTGTGAATTAAGTAATAAGATTTCTTTGCATTCATTCTTTTCCAGAAATATTCGGTTGTAAATATTTTTCTGCACATGTGTGCATACACACAGTGTAATGAATCTTTTGATTAATTGCAGTGTTAGGGTTATAATATCTCTTGTGTTTTATCTTTTTAGAGTGGTGTATTATTATTTCTATTTTGATACTTCTTGAAAGTAGATCAACTTAGATTCACTTTAGGGAAGATTTTTTTTTACAAACAATTTAACAAAAACGAATTCTTCCTTATGCTGCCAGAATAGATTTGAAATTGAACGTTTTAAAATGGTATGATTTTGTAGCTTTTCTATTATAAAGACTTCCTCCTGGGATTCTATTTACAAAAATGTTGTTAAAATTTATAAATTTTACATTTAATTTTCCTTTTTTTTGCATATTTTTCATTAAATTACCCAGGCTTGTTTATATATTTTAAGGTCATCTTTGAATGGCATTATGGTGATCATTATATTAATAATTGCATTCGATTTAGGTATAATATGAAAACTTTAGAGTATGATTAGTGTACTACAATTCTAGTTAGTTTAAACACATTTAAAAATATGAATAAGGATATCTTTTGCAAGGGATTCTATATGTTATAAATTCCAGTATGTTAAATATAAGGGTGTATAATTCCCACATAGGATTATTACCAATATTTCTTTTTTTGTTTTTGTTTTTTTGAGTTGGAGTCTCACTCAGTCGCCCAGACTGGAGTGCAGTGGCTGCTCCCAGTCACCGCAGCCTCGACCTGCTGGGCTCCGGTGATCCTTCCGCCTCAGTCTTCCAAGTAGCTGGAACTACAGGTGCGCGCTACCACACTCGGCTAATTTTTGATTTATTGTGGAGATGAGGTCTCGCCAAGTTGCCCAGGTGAGTCTCGAACCCATGGGCTCAGGCAATCCACTCACCTCGGCCTCCCAAAGCGCGGGATTACAGGCTGAGCCACCGAGTCCGGTCTATCAATATTTCTAAATAATGGAAACATTATTTTGGATTCAATAATTTTCCAAGTTTACTACAGTTAAAAAAATATCTGAGGGGAATCAAGAAGAGAAAATGAGTTTCCCTTCACAAACAAATTTTGACCCAATATAGTAAATGAGTTATGAAATTTGCTTTGGTGAACTGAGTTCCACTGTCTATTACTCTGGAGTAATAGTCACATTTAATTTGTTTTATTAAAGTGCACTTTAAGCTTTAGTTTACTTCTTGATGGCTCTTGAAACAAGATATTAGTTGATTCATTAGAATGAATCTAATTAAAAAGCTATGATGGAGAAATGAAAACAAGGGAAGCTTTTTTCTCCCTAATATGTAGACTTTTCCTTCCTTCCTTCCTTCCTTCCTTCCTTCCTTCCTTCCTTCCTTCCTTTCTTTCTTTGTTGGAGTCTCACTCTGTCACCCAGGCTGGAGTTCCGTGGCACACACTCATGGCCACCCCAGTGTCAATCTGCTGAGCTCAGGCGATCCTTCCACCTCAGCCTTCCAAGTAGCTGGAACTACAGGCATGTGCCACCATGCCCAGCTATTTTTAAAATTTATTGTACAGATGAAGTCTCACCAAGTTGCCCAGGCTGGTCTTGAACCCATAGGCTCAGGCAATTCTCTCACCTCAGCCTCCCGAAGTGCTTGGATTACAGGCTTGAGCCACCAAGCCCAGCCTACTTCGACTTTCTTAATGTCAAAACTTGCTTGTGGAAGAAGGGGAGATTGGGAAAGGGACATGCAAGATGTAACTCAGCAGAAAAATGGAAGTAGTTTTATCTGCAACAAAAATGTTCCAATTATGTTTCTATCACTAAATAAACAGAGGACAGCTTCCCATGACGGCTGCCCATCACAGCATCCAATTCAAGGATCCACAGATACTTGGAATAGCTAAGTTGATAAAAGCCTTTTTTGTCTATCAACCACATACTGCCCGAATTCTGTTTCTCAATATATTTTCTATTATCAGTTTGAAACTATCTTCCTAGGAAAAATATTTTAATCCAAAGATGTAATAATCATAAAGATGAGCCAGCTTCAAAGAAAATGTCAAAACAACTTTTTGATCCATGTTAATGAAAATATCTTATTTAAAGGAACCACAGGGAAACTGGAAATGGAAGTTATCAGAAGCTGTACACGCTGAGGTAAGTTTTCAGATAATATGAAAACTTATTCTCCCTTAACAAAAGAGAATCAGGATAGGGTGTTGATATTCTCCTATATACTTCTCACTATTGTTTTGTTGTATTGCTATTAACATTCATGTAAATTTTCTAACCCTTCCTTACTCTTCACCTGTTAATGGGAAAAATGTTGGTTGGTTTTATAATATACGGAATTAAAATGTTCTCTAATTCTGCCTCCTTCTCACTGTATATTAGGGGAGATGGTATCAAAACCCTGAAGAAAAATTAAAGAAATTGGTTTCCTTTTTAAATTCAATATTGTTGACAGGGATTAGATTTAAAACTGTTTTTGAGGAGACCTTTCTTAAAATAAGGACAGCTTCATTTCATAAAGTTTGAGAAGATGGAATCTCTTGGAATTAAAGAAAAAAAGCTCATTTTATACCCAATCTAGCTAATGTTTGAAACATAAAGTGGCTCCCTCTCTCCACAGATGCCTCCTCAGAGTCTGAGGATGGGATATAAATGGGGGTTTTGGTGGTGTGAGATGATGGATGAGGGTCTCCTCTGGTTGCCAGAGGATCTGTGACCAGCACAAAAACTGCTTGGTCTGGGTTAATTAATTGCAGGAACAGTTTATTCAGATGCAGGGCAAGCACCTTGGCTAAAATCTCAGCATCTGTGTTGATTAAAGATCTGAAGCTGAAGAAAGCACATAGTTGGGGGTCTTAGATAGGTTTGGGAACCATATGGGCTTCTTTTAATGAGGGAGAGCTTCTGTGATCCAAGTCTCAAAGCTGTGCTGTCCTAATCAGCATTAGTGGAGTATCTCTTGCCTAGCACCATATCACTTCACAGTAGTATTATGGCAATAATTTTTCCTGGTTATTTGTTTCAATAGTCTATTCAGTATCTCACCATTATTTTTCATTTCCTACAGACCTGATGGTAAAACAAAGGATCAAATCTTGCTGATCTCATTGAAATCCAGGGAGATCCTGAACAAAAATCTATTTATTTTGAAGGCCATCGTCAATGAAATGTCTACTAGGCTATTATGATGCCTTCAGGATGTGAGTTTGAGAAGGCATATCCTCTAAAATTTTATCTTCAGGTTATTATGTCTGTCATCAGTTTTTCTGGGATTTGACGTTCTGTTTATTATAGCTATGGAAATAGACTCAAGAGGTTTAAATGAAAAGGGAATAATAATAAAAATGGAAAAAAGTATAGGCTGCATCAAAAACTAAACTTCTTTAAGCTGCATGATTCCTTGGAAAAGTCACAATTTGGTAATATTTTGGCTTCATTGCTTACAAAATTGTGGAGCTTATTCAGGGATTTTTCGGAATTATAAAGTTACATTCCACGAGAATCTTAAGTCAGTTGCAAGTTTAGTTGCTCATTTAGGGAAATAAAAGCGTGGGTACTGAGCAACATTTTTTCTCAGGTGCTTTGTTCCTTTTGCTGTTTGATTTCGATACAGATGTAAGTCAACTACTGGTATTAGAGTTCATTCATTTATGCCACAAGCCTGAATCGCTTCTTTATTCTTTCTCCAAAAGCTTTAACATTATGTAATATATCACAAATACATGGAGGCATATAATATATAGGTAGATTTTAAAAATAATAAGCATCAATTTTCCCCTTTCCTTAAGGGGAACATCAGATTCTCCCAGGAGTGCTTTCAAATTGTGATTGCTTCCAAATTCCCTCAGAGGTAACCACCAGGTACGTTGATGTGATACTTCCCTGTTTTTTCTTTTAAGCTTTCTACCTACATATGTTTTTGCTCTGTGTGTAAGTTGGAATTGTATTATCTGTTTTGCGCTGCAACTTGTCTGTTTTGCTCACCGTGATGTTCCAATGATTCACCAATGTGGGTATATACAGCTGTGGTTCATTCAGTCATAATGCTGTAGAGTAATTCATTGAATCGATATACCATAATTTATCAGTCTATTCTACAGATGAAGGACTTTGGGTGATTTTAATGTTTGCTATTATGAAGAGAGCTGATATGAACATGTCTTCTGGTACAAATGGGCAAAATTTCTGGAGATGGAGACCAAGGAGTGGACCTAGTGGCCCATGAAGTATGTATGATTCAGATTTCTAGGTTGTGCCTTATTGTTTTCCAAGGTGATTTTTTGAAAACTAATTTTCATACTCACCAGCAACGTATGAGAATTCCTGAGACTCTAAGTCTTTGCCAATGCCTGGTATGGTGTATACCGACACACACACACACACACACACACACACACACACACACAGATATAAAATTTGTAATTTGGTTGTCATGATAGGCTGTATTTATAATTTTAATTATAATTCTTAACTCCTGGTAACTACTAATCTAGTATCCAGTTCTATATTTTGTCATTTCAGGAATGCTATATAAATAAAATCATATAGTGCATCACTTTTTGAGATTGGCTTTTGACACAATAATTCCCTTTGTATCCATCCAAGTTGCATGTATCAATAGTTTTACTCCTTTTTGTTGCTGAATACTATTCCATGACATAGATGTACCACAGTTTGTTTAACCATTCACTCATTGAAGGACATCACTGAAAGATGCTTCTGGTGTTTGGCTATTACAATTTTGTAATAGATTTTATTTTTTGAAGTTTTAGTTTTACAGAAAAAATTGAACACAAAGTACAATGAGTTCTCATACTTCCCTTCCTCTTCTCCCCACAGGTTCCTCTCTTATTAACATCTTGTACTAGTGTACATTTGCTACAATTGATGAACCAACGTTGATTACACTATTATTAACTACAGTGATGACTGACATTAGAGTTCTCTCTTGGTGTTGTACATCCTATAGGTTTTGACCAATGTATAATGATATGTATCTACCATTATATTAGTATAGAAGATAGTATCACTACTCTAAAATCCCCTGTGATGAACTTATTCATCTTTTTCTTCCTTCCTTTGAACCATTGACCTTTCAATCATCTCTGTAGTTTTGCCTTTTCCAGAAAGTCATATAGTTGGAATCAGACAATATGTAACCTTTTCAGATTAGCTTCTTTTACTTAGCAATATGCATGTAAGATTTCTTCATGACTTTTCATGGCTTGAGCTTTCGTTTTTTCAAAATTGTGTTCCATTGTATGAATGTACCATAGTTTGTTTATCAGTTCATCAGTTGAAACACATCTTGGTTGCTTCCTGGTTTTGACAATTATGAATAAAACTGATATAAACATTTATGTGCAAGTTTTTGTGTGGATTTAAGTTTTCAACTCAGTTGAGGAAATACCAAGTAGCCCAGGATCCTATGGTAAGGATAGTTTTGTTAGAAATTGCCAAACTATCTTACAAAATGTCTTTACTGAATCTAAGCTTCTATTTCTCTGGGACAAGTTCTCAAGAGAAAAATTGCTGCATTATGTGGCAAGTAATGTTTACTTCAATAAGAAACTACCACATTCTTTTCCAAAGTAGCTGTGTCATTTTACATTCCCACCAATAATTCATAAGTGAACTAGTTTTTCCAAATCCTCAGCAGCGTTTAACACTGTCATCATTTTTAATTTTTACCATTCTGATAGATGCATAATGATATCTCATTATGGTTTTAAATTGCATTTCCCTAATGGCTAAATGATATTGAGCATCTTTTCATGTGCTTGTCTGATGACTCTGCTTAATCCTATGTACCCAAGATTTTGTGTATCTTTTTCTTAAAGTTTTATAGTTTTATGTTTACTTGTAAGTCCATGATCCTCTTTAAGCTTTATTTAAGGTATGAAGTTTAGTTCGAGCTTTGTGGAGTTTTTTTTTTTTCCCTATAAATATCCTGTTGCTTGGATACCATTTATTGAAAAGGCAATGCTGAATTTTAATGGTAAAACCCATCATATTATTCCTTTGTGGTCAGTGCTTTTAACTTCTTACTAAACCTCAAGGTAAAAAACAAACAAACAGAAACTAATATTTTCAGTTAAGTGTCTTAAAGGGTTTTTTTTTCATTAACTGTACTGAGTGAAAACATATTCGATAAAATGCATCCATTTTAAGAGTACTGTTAGATGACTTTTGACAAATGAATATTCCCTTGTTACCATATGACAATAAAGACACTGATCATTTACATCACCCCCTAAACTTCACTGTCCATGTGCAGTCAACCTCAGACATCAACTCATCTCCTTTCTGTAACTATGTTAGGTTTGCCTACTTTGTGTCTGACTTCTTTTGATCAGCAAAAGTTTTTGAGATTTCCTCTCATGTTGCTGCATATATATCAGTAGTTCATTTTATTGCCAATAGGCATTCTTTTATATGGAAACACCAAAATTTGTGTTTCCATGGACACATTAATGGACGTTTGGATTGTTTCTAGTTTGAAGATATTGTGAACAAAGATGCTATAACCATTTGAACCTTTGTTGGAGACCTATGTTTTAAATATTTTTTCCATTTTATTTAAAAAGAAGTTCAGACTGTCACTTTGGGAGGCAGAGGTGAGAAGGTTGCCTGGGCCCAGGGGTTCAAGACCAACCTGGGTAACTTGGCTAGATGTTGTCTCTACAATAAATAAAAAAAATTAACCAGGTGTGGTGGTGTGTACCTGTAGTCCCAGCTACTTGGAAGACTGAAACGGAAGGATTGCCTGAGCTCAACAGTCGAGGCTGCGGTGGCTGTAAATGTGCCACTGCACTCCAACCTGAGTGACAAAGTAAGACTCCAACTCAAAAAAAAAAAAGTTCAAAGTGACACTAACCAAAGTCCAAACAACTCTTGCAGGTCAAACAAGTCAGAATGATACATAGTTAAGTACAAATAACATGGACTCCAAGGGTGATTCCAAGCAGATGGTAAGCATGCAGCAGGGAATTCTATTCAGTGATTCTTACCTTTTTGTACTAGGGAGGCCTATGGCAGCCTGGAAAAAATTTATGGATCCTCTTTTGAACAACGTTGTTTTTTCCTGTGTTTTTATTTCTCAGGTTGGGTAACTATCCACAAGTGAAATTGCGAGATCATGCAGCAGATATATTTAACTTTAAATGAAACTTCAAACATTTTCCAAGATGGTTGTATCACTTTTCATTCCTATCAGCAATGTATAAAAAAGTTCCATCATGCTTACCTCTCATACTTGCCAGTATTGTTAGTCTTTTTAATTTTAATCACCTTAGGATGTATGTAGTGGCATCTCATTGTATATATGTCTTTTAAAAATAGATTTTTATTTTTAGAGCAGTTTTAGGTTCACTACAAAATTAAGCAGAAAGTTCAGTTTCCATATAAACCCCCTGCTTCTACACTCTCAGTCTCCCCCACTATCAGTATTCCATACCAGAGTGATACATTTGTTATAATAGATCAACTTATCTTAACATATCACGATCATTCACAGTCCACAAAGTTTATATTAGGTCTCATTCTTTGTTGTACATTCTATGGTTTTTGACAAATGTTCGATGACATGCATTCACCATTTTATTATCACATAGAATAGTTTCACTGTCCTAAAAATCTTCTCTGCTCTGTCTATTCATGCTGTCTTCCAGTCTAACCCTTGGAAACTACTGATCTTTTCACTATCTCCATAGTTTTGTTTTTTCCAGTGTTATATAGTTGAAATTGTACAGTATTTAGCCTTTTCAGATTGACTTCATACACTTACAATGCATTCAAGTCTCCTCTGGGTCTTTTTAAAACTTGATAGCAAACTTCTTTTTAGAGCTAAATAATACTTCCTTGTATGGGTGTATGCAGTGTTTTCATTCATCAACTGAAGGACATCTTGGTTGCTTTCAGATTTTGGCAATCATGAATAAAGCTGTTGTAAACATTCATGTGCAAGTTTTGTGTGAATTTAAGTGTTCAGTTCATCTGACCAGATATCAAGGAGCGCAATTGCTGGATCATATGTGATAGTGTATTTCATTTTGTAAGAAACTTCCAACTGTCTTGCACAATATCTGTCCTGCTTTACATTTCCATCAGTAGTTGATGAGCATTCCTATTGCTCTACATCCTCGCAAGCTTTTGGTTTGTCAATGTTTTGGATTTTGACCATTCTTATAGGTGTGTAGTTACATCTCATTGTTCTAGTTAGCAATTATCTAATGGCAGATATTGTTGGTAATTGTTTAATTTTTTGTCTATATTTTAATTGGGTTGTTCATTTTCTTTTTGTTGAGTTTTAAGACTTTGTGAATTTGAATAATAAACAGGCTTTTATCAGATATGTCTTTTGCAAATATTTCTCCCAGTCTGTGTCTTGTCTTCTCATTGTCTTAACAGTGTTTTACCGAGATGTTTCTGCTTTGATGGACTCCAACTTATTAATTCTTTCTTTCGTGGATTGTACCTTTGGTGTTGAATTTAAAAGTCATCACCATACTCAAGGCCATCTAGATTTTCTTATGCTATCTTCCAAGAGTTTTTTATTTTTGCATATTACAATTACATCTGTGATCTATTTTGAGTTAATCTTTGTAACAGGCATAAAGTCTGTGTCTAGATTCTTTTTTTTTTTTTTTTGCATATGTATGTGCAGTTGTTCCAGCACCATTTGCTAAAAAGATTATCTTTTCTCCATTGTAGTGCCTTTGCTGCTTTGTCAAAGATCAGTTGACTATATTTATGTGGATCTATTTCTGGGTTCTTTACTCTGGTCCATTGATCTATTTGCCTGTTCTTTCACCAACTCCACATTGTGTTGATACCTATAACTTTACAGCAATTATTGAAGTTAGGTAATGTCAGTCCTGTGACAGTTTGTCTCTTTAACTATTGTGTTGGTTATTCTGGATCTTTGCTTATCCATGTAAACTTTAGAATCAGTTTGGTGATATCCACAAAATACTTTGCTAGGATTTTGATTGGGATTTATTGTGTTTGTAATTTGCATCTATGACAAATAATGGTGAACAACTTTTCATGAGGTTTTTGCCATTTGTATTTCTCTTTGATGAAATGTTGTCAAAAATTTTTGCCTGTTTTTAAAACTGAGTTATTTAATTTCTTATTGATTTTAGAGAATTCTATATATTTTCTTCCTTGAAGTCCTTTGTTGCTGTATTAGTCAAGATCTCCAGAAAAACAGAACCAATAGCATATATTTAGATATACAGAAAGAAATTGCTTATGAGAGATTGACTCATAAAGCTGTGGAAGCTGAGAAGGCTCATGATCTGCCATCTGCAAGTTGGAAGCCCAGGAAAGCTGATGGTATGGTTCTAGTTCAAACCCTAAGACCTGAAAACCAATGCCTAGGGCAGAAGAAGATGGGTGTCTCAGCTCAACAAGAGAGAAAATTTGCCATTCTTCCGCTTTTTTGTTCTATTCAGGCCCTCAGTGGAGTGGATGGTGCCTACTTAATTGGTGAGGGCAATCTTCCTTATTCTGTCTACCCATTCAAATGCCAATTTCTTCCCAAAACAGCCCCACAGACACACTCAGAAGTAATGTTTTTTAGTTATCTGGGTTTCCCTTCACCCAGTGAAGTTGACACATAAAATTAACAATTACAAAGAAAATTGCAATATTTTCTCCCACTCTAGAGCTTGTCTTTTTAATTCTCTTAATAGTGGATTTCATGGACCAATTAATTTTAATTTACCAAATATGTATTAGTGACTAATCTTTTTTTGTCATATCTGAGAACTCTTTGCCTAGCTGAAGGTCACAGTTATTTTCTCCTATGTTTTCTTCTAAGAGATTTATAGTTTTATACTTTATGTTTAAGTCTATGAGAAATTTTTCAGTTAATTTTTGCATAAGATGGGAGGTATTGGTTGAGATTTGTTTTTAAAAATGTATGTTCACTTGTTTTAAAATGAGCAACAGTTGTTAAAAAGACTATTCTTTTTTTCCTTGAACTGATTTTTCATCTTTATCAAAAGTTGATTGGTCATATTTAGGAGGGTCTATTTCTGGATGTCTTTTCTGTTCCTTTGATCTATGACTTGTCCTTTCTCCATTACCACACTGTCTCAACTACCGTAGCTTTACATTAAGACTTAAAATCAAGCCGGGCTTGGTGGCTCAGCCTGTAATCCTGAGCCTTTGGGAGGCTGAGGTAAGTGGATTGTCTGAGCCCACGGGTTCAAGACCCGCCTGGGCAGCAAGACCTCATCTCTACAATAAATCAAAAAAATCAACCGGGCGTGGTAGCGCGCACCTGTGGTTCCAGCTACTTGGAAGGCTGAGGCGGAAGGATCGCTGGAGACCAGCAGGGCAAGGCTGCAGTGGCCGGGAGCAGCCACTGCACTCCAGTCTGGGTGACAGAGTGAGACTCCAACTCAAAAAAAAAAAAAAAAAAAGACTTAAAATCAGGTAAAATATTTCTTCCAACTTTGTTCTATTTTTCATTATTGTAGTGTTTGTTCTGGCTCCTTTTCCTTTCTTCTGACTGGATAATTTCAAACGACCTGTCTTTGAGTTCACCAATTCTTTCCTCTGTTGATCAAATATACTGTTGATGTTTCTATAGAGTTTTTTAGTTGTCATTGTGTTCTTCCACTCTAGAATTTCTGTTTGGGTCCTTCTTATGGTTTCTTTCTTTTTTTTTTTTTTTGAGTTGGAGTCTCACTCTGTCACTCAGGCTGGAGTGCAGTGCCTCAGGCCATTCTTCCGCCTCAGCCTTCCAAGTAGCTGGAACTACAGGCATGTTACCACACCCAGAAGATTTTTTATTTATTTTAGAGATGGAGTCTTGCCAAATTCCCCAGACTGGTTTTGAACCCATGGGCTCAGGCAATCCACTCTCCTTGGTCTCCTAAAATGCTGGGATTGCAGGCTGAGCCACTGACCCCAGCTGGTTTCTATTTTTTTATGCAGTGTTTTCTTGGGGTTATTTAGTTGTCTGTGTTTTCCTTTAGCTCATCTGAACTCCCATTTCTCTACAGTCAGTTACTAGAGCTTTATTTTATTCCTTCAGTAGGGTTAGGTTTCCCTAATTGTTCCTGATCCCTGTGGCTTTGAATTGGTATCTTTGCATTTGAAGAAGTAGACACTTCAGTCTTTATAGACAGACTTTGGCAGGGAAAGTCCTTCACCAGTCAGCCCTTCCAGAGATTCTCAGCAAGCCAGTTGGTAGGATCTGCAGGTGAGCTTGCTACTGGAGTCCTTGGGTGAGTGTGTCTGGTACTTGAGTCAACAGGGGTCAGTCTGTGCCTGAATTTGCAGAGGCAAGCCTGGAGCTTGGACTCATTGGAGTAGGCCTGGAGCGTGTGTTTGCACAGGTGGGCCTGTTGATTGGGTACCAGCTTGGAGATAGGAAGGGCCTGGTGGCTAAGTCAATGCTGGCCAGCTGGATGCAAGTGTTCACTTGAGTGGGTGTGGTGCTGGTGTCTGCAGCACAATCAGGTTCTCATTTTACTCTCCTTTTCCCATGGAAGGAGTATAGGCATACCTTGTTATTATACCTTACTTCATTGCATGCCACAAATATTGTTATTTTTACCAATTGAAGGTTTGTGGAAACCCTGCATCACACAAGGCTACTGGCACCATTTTCCCAACGTGTTCACTTCGTACCTCTGTGTCAACATTGTTTAACAATAAAGTATTTTAAAATTAAGGTCTGCACATTGTTCTTTTAGACATAGTGATATTATACACTTAATAGACTACAGTACAGTGTAAATATAACTTTTATTTATTTACTTTAAAACAATTTTTAATTTTAAAGCTGTGGGGTACAATTCAGGGTTAGGTATACAAATGTTCATTATGCAGTTATCCTTGTTGATGAGGTGTGCCCCCACTCCCATGGCAGTTTCCCACTACTGCCAATCTTGCCCCCCCATTCCCTGGCAGTTTCCCACTACTGTCAATCCCTTTCTTATAGTATTATGATAATTGTTCAAGGTTTGCTTATGCGTGAGAACATGTGGTACTCAGTTCTTTGTTTCTGAGATAAAGCACTCAGTATCATAGATTCTAAGTCTGTCCAACTTGCTGTGAAATTCATAATTTTGACCTTCTTTATGGCTGCATTATATTCCTTTGTGTATATGTACCACATTTTTAAAAGAATCCAGTTTTCTTTCAATGGGCAACATGGTTGGTTCCATGTTTTTTCTATTGTGAATAATGTTGCAATAAACATGCATGTGCTGGTATCTTTTTCATAGAGTGATTTGCGTTCCTCCATGTATATTACCAGTAGGGGGATTGTGGGATCACATGGAAGGTTGATTTTTAGGTCTTTTAGCAATGGTCATACTGTTTTCCAGAGAGGCTGTACCAGCTTACACTCCTACCAATAGTATAGAAGTGTTCCCTTTTCCTAACATTGTCTCCAGCGTCTGTTGTTTTTTGAGTTATTGATGATGGCTATCTTGACCGGAGAAATGTAACTTTTATATGCACCAGGAAATCAAAAAATTTGTGTGATTCATTTGATTGTAGTGTTCATTTTATTGCAGTGATCTGAAACCAAACTCACAATTTCTCCACGCTATATCTGTATTTCTCTCCATGCTGTGCTTCAGGGAGCAGGGAAGGGTGATGCGAGTAATGGTAAATTGTCCTTCCTACCTCCTTAATGCATCTTTTCTTACTTCTGTGTTCCACATAGCTACTTTAATCTCTCACCTGGATTTTTCAGCTCATGTGACGGTATTTTCACACATAAATAGTTGTTCACATTGAAGTTTCTGTTGGGACCAAGTGCTGGTAACTTCTATTCTGCCATCTTGCTGATGCCACTCTCCTGATTTTTATAAGTTGATGTATATATATCTTTTTAAATCTGAAATTTTATCCTGTAATCTTACTAACTCAGGAGTTTTCTGTAAATTCCCTGAGGTTTTCTGTGTGGAATCATCTTACCCTCTTTATTCTTTCTTTTCTTCTGCTTGCTTTGGTTTTAATTTGCTCTTTTTTCTTATTTCTTAAGATGGAAACATAGATTATGTTGTATTTTTATGTTAATTAATTAATTGATTGATTAATTATATTGACTTTGAATCTCACTCTGTCATCCAGGCTGGAGTGCAGTGGTACACTCATGACAACTCAGTGTTGACCTGCTGAGCTCCGGTGATCCTTTTGCCTCAGTCTTCCAAGTAGCCGGAACTACAGGCGCGAGCTACCACACCCGGCTAATTTTTGACTTATTGTAGAGATAAGGTCTCACCAAGTTGCCCAGATTGGTATCGGACTTGTGGGCTCAGGCAATCCACTTGCCTTGCCTTGGCCTCCCAAAGTGCTGGGATTGCAGGCTGAGTCACTGAGCCTGGCCTAATTTATTTTTTAATTTTCATGAAACTTCATCTTTGACCAATAGATTATTCATAAATGTGTTGTGTAATTTTTAAATATTTGGGGGATTTTCTGAATAGCTTCTGCTTCTTGTTTCTAGTTTAATTCCACTATAGTCAGGAAACATACTTTGAATGTTTTTAATCTGTTAAGGTTTGTTTTATGACTTAAGATACAGTCTGTATTTGTGAAGGTTTCAAGTTTCAATAAACTTGAAAACAAGGTTTACTCTGCTATTATTGGGTCAAGTAGTTTAAAAATGGCACTTAATTTGTTTGATGGTGTTTTTCAGGTACTACATATTCTTGCTGAGTTCTGCCAAGTTGCTCTAATGATTACTAAGTGAGGAGTATTGAAATTTCCAGCTAGATTTTTCTATTTCTACATTACATAATCTTTTGCTTTGTATATTGTCACAATCTTTTGTGAGGTGCCTCAATTTAGCTATGTATATGAATTTAGCTTTGTGTATAAACATAGTTATGTATAGCTACACTTTCTTGGTAGATTGACACTTTTATCATTATACACAGTCCTTCTTTATCTATAAAAATTTTCCTTCTTTGGAATTCTACATTTTATGATATTAATGTGACCATCCCAACCTTCTTTTGGTTAGTGTTAGTGTGCTATATCTTTGTCTATCCCTTAACTTTCAGCTTATCTGTGTGTGTTTATTTAAAATTAGGTTCTTGTGAATAAGAATCTTTAATCTTATTAGATTATTTAGTATCCTAATTATCTACCTATGGGCTGAGCTTAGTCATGTAAAAATACTTTCAAGGAAGTCTGTGTATTGTAGTCTTTTATCTGGGCAGATTGCCTGCACACACAAACACAAATATACACATGTGTAAATACACATGCACACCCACCGGGGTCTTGTTCCTAAAGAAAAAGTGAGAGTGGGTGTTTGAATAAGGATCTAGCTCTTTCTGCTTTAAGATGCCTTTGATATTTGTAAACTGTCTTTGCCTATAAAATAAAAGCATATGTAACCATTATTTTCCTTCTAGAGTAATTAACAAAGTTATTTGATCACTTTAACATTTTAAGTGTCTTATTAAGGTTGTTATTTTTCTTTTTCAAGTTGTTCAACATACATTGAATAGAAAGATACATAATTCTTAGGAAGGTATAGAGAAATAATTTTATCTTTATTTTAAAAAATAAGCTTGCTTTGTCAAGAGTTGTCTAATGTTTCAAATTCTATAGCAATCATTTATTACCAGCAACATAACAACTTTCTGTTTTAAGAATGCATTTTTCTTCAACACAAAGTCAGGAATCGGTGCATCAGCCATCTTGTGTACCTCTCCATTAGGTATACATCAATTTCCAGGCTTCTAGGGACACACTTTCATGCCAGAGGAATGGAGTATGAGTACCTGTGTGGATAGCAGTGGGCTGTGACATGACAACACTATGGGAAGTGGCAGGTCACATGTGGCATTTTATTAGTGGCAGTCCCCATTTCCTGACTAAAACAAACATTTTAATACTTTTTTTAGAACCCAAAGAATACAAAAAAATCTTTTACAACATGCACCTATCCAAATGTATGTTTATTACTATGAAATATATTATGTATCTTACTGTTAAACTGAATTGGATGTGGCAAAATAAAAAAGAGTAAATCAAGAAATTATGTTTCAGCATTTGTGATGATTATTCCTTCTATTTAGTTAGGTTGAAACACCCTAAACTGTAGGGCACCCTACATTTAGAGTTAAAACTCCTATCTGGATAATAGAACCTATCAGTATAAAATTTTTTCCAATACCATTCTTTACCTTAGCTCTCTTTTTAAAATTACCATTGTACATCAAGCTATATCTGAAATTGTATCTAATTTTTCTGAAATTGGAAAATTAAAAGTCCACTAAATTTTGAAACTATTTTTCTATTGTCCTTTGGTTCTATTTGTGCATTTTCATTAAATGTAATTTTTAAATGAGTTTTTCTAGTTTTGACAAATATGTCTTTTTGCTTGGAAATTAACATCCACTAAAAAATCACTTCTTAAGACACATTTATATATCTTAAATATAAATGAAGTTTTTAAAAATAAAAGAAAAATATTGGCAAATAACGGATTTATGCATTGTCCTATCCTTTTCCAAGCATATTTATAAATATGAAATAGGTATAGCAATTTGAAGAAGGGAAATTCATAATAAAATGACAAGAAATGAATTCAAAACACCCATTTCCAAACTCAGATTATTATCAAAATCAATAGCATATAAACGAATTGTTTTTATTTTAAATTATGCTATTTTACATACTTCATAAGTAGAGATAAAATTTACAAAATAATGATATAGCATGTAAATCTGAAAGGAGTATACTGTTTGAAGATGTGGAATGACTATTTAAAGGTAAATGAGGTGCTTAAAATTTCATAACCTGGAATGAGAAATAAACAAAAAAATAAGTAGCTGACAGAGGATTACTTGCAGCTAACATTATTTTCAATTAATAAAATTCAGACAGAAGCAAAAAATTTAATTTAGGGCATAGAAACAAATCAAATGACACAAAACAAATGTCATACAAAACAATTTTTGAATGCAATAGCGAGTAAAAAATTTTATGCGGCTCTGAATTGACTCTGACTTATATAAACGTAGAAGGGTATACAAGAGGAAAGCCAAGTGAAAGTGATCAGCACACAGTTATTATAAAAGAAAAGCAGACTTTTAAATAAGTACCATGTCATGAAGTATTTTCAGTTATTTCACAAGCATTTAATTAGTATTTTCCTTAGTGTCACATAGGCTTATAATGACTGCCTCTTACACACGATTTGTTATTCTGTTGTTAGACAGTAATTATAGAAGGTTAAATTTCACACAACATGATAAATTTTGTTCCGCTGAAATTAAATAAGGGTACTGTTAAAGGCTTGCTTCTAGAACATGCCAAAGCCAAGAATGTCTAGGCAAATCTTGAAATAATACATAGTTTTCTGTAATTTTGTACATGTACAGCAGAGGGCACTAATATAATTATAGTAGTTAGTCCTAATGGGGATAATTATCTGTGATTCTGGGATTCCCCGGAAGTAGTAAACTAGAAAGTCTTTCTCATCTTTATCAATGAATAGTTTCCTCCTATCTAAATAGGGAAATTCTTTGCATGAAATTTACTTAATTTTTATAGCGAAAGGGCCATAATAATAGAAAGTTACTGTTGATTATTCCCTAAGAAATCAACAGCACAATGAGTGATCTTCGAGCATCATAAACCAGCTTTCTCAGAAGGCCAATAACACTCTATCAACGTTTCCCCCTCTTCCTCTTGCTCTCACGTAGTTACACTCACCTAACTACATCTTCTCCCAAAACACCATCCCAGAAATCTGAAAGTAGAAAAACTTTTGGCTATGTTAGCAGCTTTTTATGATACAGTTGATGCATTGTCTGATTGTAATGATCTCCACAAGGTGATGGAGACTTTGAATCAAGGGGAACAATTCAAGACCAACAATTAGCTGTTAGGAAAGAATGAGAAAGTTAACCAAAATCATACTCAAAAATGTTGTTTCATCACAAAGTGAGAGAACAGATGGCCAAACAATTTGTGGTCTTCACTCTCTAGGTAAAATTAATAGAATAATTGCTACCCCTATGCAAAGCATAGAGTATATTCGTATAAAAAAATACATGCTTGCTTTATGGATTTAATTGTGCTAGATGCATGGTAACACAGACGCGCTTATGGCAACGACCCTGTTCTCCGGAGCTGAAAGTCTGGTGGCAGCCAGCAGATACAGTAGCCTATAAATAAATTAGACACGATGAGGTAAATCCTGAGGGCACAGAGAAAGGGTATGACTCTGGGAACCTCTAGGAGCCAGAAAGGACCTGCAGAGATGATGACATTTAAATTGGGCTTTAAAAGATGGACAGGCATTTTATTAGCTTAGGAAGTGGCGGAAAAATCTTCCAGGAAGATAGAAACCGTTCATGCCAAGGCTTAGAGGCATAAAAGGCTAATCACAAAATAAATACACCTCTAGCATTCAAGGGAACATCTGACTGGAAGTCACAATTCTATGTTGGTAGAAAGTAACTTTATTATGCTATTAAGCTAATTCAATGCTTAAGAAATTTAGGAGGGGAGTTAGTTTTGAATTTTAGCAGAAGACTTAGTTATTCCCACAGAGCCTTTAATTGTGTGTGGGTATATGAGAGCAGGGAGCGGTTATTTGTTTGGTGCTTGCTTTTTACTATTGCATTTTCCTATTTCAAGAAGCTGAAAAGAGTTAGGAATTTGGCAGCTTGTTCTTGAAAGATTGTTGGTCTTGAGTCTAGAAATTTCTGATTATTAGCATTTACTTGGTGTTGTGGGACATTGGCTCTGGGAAACATTTATTTTGTCATCAGATATTATAGACAATTTTTTTCTCTTTGTTTTTTCTTTTGGGTACTCATTAGTGTCAAAAATTAGTGATGGTCAGAGTTCTAATGTCAGAAGCAAATGTCCTCGAGGGTACAAATGAGAATTACTTTGAGATGAAGACTTACTACAGACCCAGTTACCCGTATGGTTATAGCTGAAGCATTTAAAAAATATCTGAGACCTGAAAAATAATTTATTGGCTTCAGAATACTAAAAAAAAAAAAGCAAAATAAAAATTGTTGCATGTCTAATTAAGTGTACAAAACTAAGGTTAACCACTTAGCTTCCTTTTAACCTTTTTCTAGCTAAATAAAACATTTTGATGTGGGATATGGGTGCATTTTATGTTTGATGTAATGTATTTTGATGCCCCCTTAAAGTAAAATGTTCAGGGTCCAAGCTCATCAAATATCTCTGCTTGTTCTGTCATTGCATCCTTTGTATTTCATATTTGTATATGATTCAGGGAATCCTTAATTATGAGAAACTACCCATTTGTTTCTAGGGAGACAACAAGTAGGTGGAGTTATGGGAACCAGAGGCCTCAACACCTGATCTTGATTCTGTTCCATATTTGTTACTGGGGGCTGGCTAATAGCCACCCCCCAGTTCCCCATGACACTGCTTAGCCCAGGAATCGTGTCTGTTCCCTGATTCTTCTGGTTCTGGAAGGTTAAAGAACTAAAAAAAATTAGTAAATTATATTTAAGTTTGTAGATACACTTTAAGTTATTAGATAGGAGATACTATCAGGTAGTTGCCAGCTTACATGTTACCTATAAGACATTTCTTTGAAATTTGTTATCTAAAACTTGGAATTTAATTTTGCTCAGAAACATGTTATAGACAATTGGTAACTTTTGAGATTGGCCCTCAAAATTTCATAGATATAAGATACACTCGATTTATTTAAACCATGGCTTCCATATTGTTTAAAATATTGGTTCTCCCAAAATAATTAAAAGCAGAGACTCATACAACTACTTATATACCAATGTTCTTGCAGCATTATTTGCTGTAGCAAAGATACAAACAACCCAAATGTCCATCAACAGATGAATGGATATACAAAATGTAGTATATACAGATAATGGATCATTATTTAGCCTTAAAAAGGATTGAAATTCGGATACATGTTACAACATGGTTGAACTTTGAAAATATTACACTAAGTGAAATGTCAGACACAAAAGGACAAATATTGTATGATTCTAGTTATGAGGTGCCTAGAACAGAGTTTTCGTAGAGGCTGAAAATAGATAGGAGTTGGAGAAAAAGGGAAATGGGAAATTATTGTTTAATGGGTATAGAGTTTCTGTTCGTGATGATGCAACCTTTCTGGAAATTGATAGTGGCGATGGTTGTACAACATTGCAAATATGAATATACTTAATATTGCTGAGTTTTACACTTGAAAATGGCAAATTTTATGTTATGTATATCTTACCACAGTAAAAATGCATAATTTCCACAAAATGAATTTATTTTTGAGTTTTTTCTCTGAAGACCAGGAGCCTCGTTTCTCACATGCAGAACAGGGAGAGAGAACAGATGCACCCAGCAGTTGGAGTGACAATAGGGCTTGATGTCAAATAGAATTTTATATTTTTCTATTTGTGTCTTTGATAAAAAATGTAATAATCTACACCAGATTTAGAGTTCATACTTTATAGGCATAGCCTCCAGCATCAGGGGCCTGCCGAGTTCTTCGGGTTCCTTTCCCAGTGTCCTCTGCTTCAGTCCTGGGCATCATTAACACCGCAGGAAAGAGGCGTCGCTCCTGTCTGGTTAAGTGGGAAGAGTAGGAGAAATGGAATACTAGGAAAGCACGGCCCCAGCTAGGATCATGTGTGAGCTGCAATTTGTAAGAAAGAATTGCCCTGCTTATGTTGTTTATTTAAAGTTGGAAAGATGAAGGCAAAATGATGCAGCAGTGTGAATTAGAAGCATGATAAGTAAAACCAAATAGACTGTGTGTGTTTGACACTGTTAGTTGTCAGCTGTGACAGACACTTCAGACACTGTCTTACTAATTCTTCCCATCTTCTTACTAACACTTTAGACACTGTCTTACTAATTCTCCCCGTCTTCTTTATTAAGAGAATGCTGATTTTTGTTTAGATGCTAATGTGTTCACTTAAAAACTTGTTTCCTTGTCTTTCTTTCAGCAAGAGGTAGCCTAGTAGCTCAGTCTGGTCAATGCGATGTAAGTGGAAATCTAGTTGGAAATTTGGGGAAAGCTTTTGCTTTTGTGATATATGTGTATGTCCTTCTTCCCCTGTTTGTCTGGCAAGGCATGGGGATGTGATCCTGTAGTTATAACAACAATCTTGTTTTCACGAAGATGAACGTCACTTGCTCAGTTAAATGGGGCAGGAATTTAGAAGGAACTGGTTCCTACATCATGTTGAATACTGTGCATTCTCTCAGACTGGACTTCTTGTTAGGTAGGAAGATAAATACCTATGTGTTTAAGCTAGTGATAGTTAGGTGTGGACATGTGTCTCTTGGGGAACAGCAGAAAGTCCAGATGGAAGGAACAGGAATCCCAAAATTAGATGTAATGGCTGTGGAGAGTAGAGGGGTGGGCTAGAGCGGCTAATTTTGTTTGAAGCTTAGAGTTTGAAAGAGGAAGTTGGAGGAGATAATAGTAAAAAACAGACTTGAGTCAAAGAGTAGAAGGCCTGACATACTAGATTAAAGAATTTTGAAGGCAGCAAGGGACCACAGAAGGTTTCTAAGTAGCAGAGTGCCTTGCTGAGGGCGTGTGCTTTGTCAAGCAAAGACTGGCTATAGTAATTCAGTTGGGGGAAATCAAGTAGGATATGATTTTACTAATCAAGATTAGAATAATGAAGGTCTGAACCAGGGCAGGATCAGTAATAATGGATGGGACGAGGCGTGGTGGCTCAAGCCTGTAATTCCAGCACCTTGGGAGTCTGAGGAGAGAGGGTTGCCTGAGCCCGCGGGTTCAAGACCAGCCTAGGCACCATGTCTCTATAATAAATAAAAAAATTAGCTGGGTGTGGTAGCATGCGCCTGTAGTTCCAGCTACTTGGAAGGCTGAGGCGGAAGGATCGCCTGAGCCCAGCAAGTCAAGGCTGTGGTGGTCGTGAGCATGCCACCGCACGCCAGCCTGGGTGACAGAGTGAGACTTGACTCAAAAAAAAAAAAAAAGGAATGAATGGGAAAGGTGGGTAATGGTAGACATTTTCAAGGCAAAATAGGCAGATACTAATGTGTGGAGTGAATCGAGGGAATCCTGTTTATTTCTGACTTTCATATTTTAATGATTGAATATGAAACACATGGGCTGACTTGGAACCCGAGTTTCTTTCTTTTGGAATAAAATAGAGAAAGAATATTATAAAATTCTTTCTTCCTCCTGGTTGCAAAATTGTCTTGGTCAAAATTTAATGAAATGAATCCTTTGCAACATAGGCTACATGAGGTTAGAGATATTTTGCTTACTGCTGTTTTCTAAGCACCTAGAAGAGTACCTGGCACATAACAGGCCTTCAGTAAGTATTTGCTCAGTAAGTGAATGAGTTACTCATTATCTTTGGAAATTTTTAGAAATGCAGTTTTAGAATATTTAATATTAGAGATTTTTAGATCAGAAAAACAGTTGAATGATTATCTGATCTGGTCTGCTCATTTTTAAAAAAGGGAACCAGATTTATAGGGAAATTATGGTACACAGATATCATAATTTTGCATGTGTATGCATGTTACATTTTTAGGGACCAGTAACTCAAAAAGACAAAACAGTCAGTACTTACATGCAAATTCTACTTAGCACCATCTTTAAATAAGTAAGTATATATCATTGGCTCCTATATTTCTAATGCTGTTGAAGATGTGATGGGACATTTTAAACGAAGATTGAGACCTGATCCTTATCTCAAAGAAATTGTAGTTTAGCAGAAACTTGGATGGATTTAGAGTCAATAATACTCAGTGATCTATCACAGAAACAGAGAACCAATTACCACATGTTCTCACACATAAGCAGACCCTGAACATTAATCACAATACTATAGGAAAGGGATTGGCAGTAGCAGGACACTGCCAGGGGAGAGAAGTGGAGGGGAGGGTGGCACATCACATCTATAAGGTTATCTGATCTCAAACCAGGTGAAGTGGGGACCAAAGGGAGACCCAAACTTTACCTGTACGATGACCACCTATCTATCTAATCCTGAATTGTACCCTACATCTTTAAATAAAATAAAACAAAAATTAGAAAAGAGTAAGGAATATGAAATACATAGAATACAACCAATAAAGAACAATTATTGGGTAGGATTGGGTAGGTAGGTTCAGGAAAGGGAGAGATTAATGTGACTTAGAAGCTCTGTTCTGTAAAAATTAAAAGATACATTTGTATGAAAATATAACTGATGCCATTTATCAAATTGTCAGTGGCATGGAGTTGAGCAGAGCAGAATTCAAAAACAATGGAGTAAATCTAATAAGGTAAATGTAAATAATAGCTTAATAATGCTTAATGAAAACTTATATTTTTAACTTAATATTATAGCTAATATTTACCGAGAATTTACTATGAAACAGAGACTGATGCTTTGCCTACATTGTTTTATTTGATCCATATTACCCCACGAAGCTTGTTTTAATCCTTATTTTAGGATGAGGTTATATTCCCCACATCAAAGAATTTATAAGTCATGAATCCATGCTTCAAATTCAGATTTAAACTCTTACTACTCATCATACTACCTCAATAGCTTTAAAAGGAATAAACATGACCTTCTATATTTATCTACTTAGTATGAAGCCCTTCTCTAGTTTGGGGTTCAAATCCTTATAATAAAGTAATAGTTAAGACATCACTAGCTCAGTTAACAAGGTGTCCATTCTGTTTTATGGCTTCTTTCTTATGTTGTCCAGAGTCTAATTCTGACTAAAGACGTCCATTCTGATCCCAACAGCTGGAGAAGGAGAGACCTAGAGAATTTCCTCACAATTTTGAAGGTTCCATTTTCCAACTGTCATTGCTTCTATTGAAGCTTTATCTGTGGTTTAGAACTGACTCTGTACATTTGGATGCGGCTTTCTGGTCTGAAGTAGCAATGGCACCCTTGTTGGTACAGAACCCTGCAAAGGTCACAGTCATGATCTTTATGGGAAGATGACCCCACACTCTCTAGTTGTTTACAGGATCAAAAGAAATTATACTTGAACTTCCACATTGACAGATGTTTGGTGTATATTCCATTGCTCAGTCATTGTCTCCAAATAGACCTTTGGTGACACGACACAGGTTGAACTTGCAGTGTCAGTCATGTGCTATGGTCAGAACTAGCACTCACTCTACAAGCTCTTTTGAACAAGTATTGAATCGAGGGTCACCTGTCCAGATTTTCCTTCTCTCATGGGTCCTTTCCTACTAGAAGCTTGGTCCACACCGTCTCAATTCACTAGATCTGAAATAATGTTAAATCTCTAAGAAGAAGAGGTCTTGATGTTTTTCTTTCAAGACACTATCAGTCTCATGAATATATACCCAACTCCTGTATACCAGTGAGTTCTAGACACCACACCAGTCATACACTAACTTCCAAATAAATATTTTGAGCTCAGGCCTTCTCCCAAGAACTTCATGATGGCATCTTCCTTTGCATACTTAGCATCTCTAATTGGATATCTATTAAGCATCCCAATGGAACTTTTGATTCCCTGCTTCTAAACCTATTTATCCAATAGTCTTTACCATCTCAGTATATAGTATTTCCCAATATGCAGATTTCCAAACCAAAAAAATGGCAGTCATTAAATTCTTCATTTGTCCTCTTCTTTCATATCCAATTCATCAACAAGACCTGCCAGCTAGCTCAGTCTTCTTAAGACATCCTGAATACCACCGTATGACTCTTTCCTCCTGCAAACATACTGGTCCAAGCCACCATTTCTTGCTTGGACTGTCTTCCTGCTTCAATTCCCCTTTCCCCAATGCCACAATCCATTCTCTCAACAGCAGAGTGGTCTTTCATCAACGTAGTGAAATCATATATCTCTTCTGCTTAAAATCCTTCAATCATTTCCCATTAGTCTTAGAATAAAATCCAAACTCCTTCCTTCATCTTGTACTACTTTTCCTTTCACTCATTCTAATTCCAACCATATTTGCCTTTGCTCTGTTTTTAGAACACACCAAACCACTTTTGCATCTCTGGGCTTTTGTATTTACCATTCACACCCCAGACTTTCTGAGTCCTTGGTTTCTTCTCATCTTTCAGGTTTCCGTCTACATTCTACCTCCTTCAGTGGGGCTTTTGTAATCTACCTAATGCGAGAGTAGTTCCTGCCCAGATACCCTCTCTCACATCTCATTTTCTTTCTTTTGTAGGACTTATTACACTCTCTATATTGGTTTTTTAAAAAGTTGCTTAATTGCTTGTCAATTATTTCTCCCCACACGACTTCCATGAAGGTAGAGACATTTGCCTTTTCCCTTCTGTGTCTCCAGTGCTAAGCTCCTGGCAAATAGTAAGTACTCCACACATAATTTGATGGTCTACTGGCTAAGTAAATAATTGTGAGATAGCTTATATGAATTCCAGAAGTGAAAATGGTTAGCATGTTTTTTGACAGCTTCACTCAGTAATTACCAATCCTGGCTGCATGTTAGACTTGCCTGGGGAACTTTTAAAAAATAACAATGCTTGGTCCTACATTACACCCATTAAGTCATCATCTCTGGAAAGAATACAAGGTATCATTGTTTTAAAAACTCCTTTAGTTGATCTCTAATTTCCAACCATCACTAGAAAACCATGGACAGGTATCATTCCCTTTCTTTATACTCCAAGTCAACTCCCTTGTCATTCATTTAAGTCTTTTGGTATGATTCAATTTCAAATGATTGCTCCATGAAAACACTTTTTTTTTTTTTTTGAGTTGGAGTCTCACTCTATTGCCCAGGCTGGAGTTCAGTGGCACACTCACGGCCACCCTAGTGTTGACCTGCTGGGCTTCAGCAATCCTTCCACCTCAGCCTTCCAAATAGCCAGAACTATAGGCGAGCGCTACCACTCCCAGTTAATTTTTTTGATTTACTGTAGAGACGGGTCTTGCCAAGTTGTCCAGGCTGGTCTCAAGCCTTCGGGCTCAGGTAATCCACTCGTCTCGGCCTCCCAAAGTGCTGAGATTATAGGGTGAGCCACCAAGTCTGGCCCATGAATAGATTTTAGAAGAGACAAGTTTTCCTTTATACTCTTAGCCAAATGTTTTGTAAAATCAAGTTCAAATTTGGAGTTTTCTTGTGGATCACAAAACAAGTTCCCTGGCCATGTGGATACCTTTATCCACGCGAGAATAGGCTTCTTTGAGGTTCCAAGACAGTAGACATTTCCTGGGAAATAGTTTATAATAGTATCTATGGATTCACAACCTTCTAAAGCATTGTAGTATTTAGATTTCACTCACAAGCTTTTGCTTTATGTTTACACCTTCAATTTCCTTTGGGTTTTGAGGTTTCCCAGATATTTGCATGGTGTGCTTTCCAGTCAATTGATATTTTTGCTCAAATATTCCTTATTAGAAATGCTTTTCCTGACTACTCTACCTAAAATGGCACCTGACCAGTGCTGTCACTCACTGTTTTCCTTTCTTGCTTTATTGTTTTATGTAACATAAATAATTGACAATGTATTTATCTGTTTATAATGTGTTTTCTCCCAATAGAATACAAACTCTGTAAAAGCAGGGCTGCGACTGTTTTGTTCACTGCTGTATTCCTAGAAGTGTTCAATGGTGATTTGCTGAAAAAATGAAGGAATGAATGAACACAGTCTGGAAAGGGGTCCCCAGATGGATTATATTTTATCCTTTTCTGCCTTCTTTTTTTCCTCAAGGAATTTATGGTCATCAGAAAACACTGTGCATCAGAAAACATTGTTTGTGAAAAAGAAATTTTGGTGGCCCCAGGAATCATTTCATCCACGAATTGACAATCTCATCCCCCACAGTAATTAGCATCCATGTGATATATTTATCTCAAATATTAACTTTCATATTGTATATTCCATAAAAATATCCTCTTTTAATAGTATAGTAATGCCCACAAAAGTGAGAGATAATTAACTACCATGAAGAATGCCTGGTAATTGCTTAAGGCAAGAATTTCTGTTGTGTGTAGACAGCTAGCTGGTAGACATTTATCAAGTAGTATACTTCCTGAATTAAGGCATTGTGATAGGGATCATGAAGGTACAGAAAAAAACGGAGGCATTTTCTTCCGTCTAGGATCTTGCAACTTCTAAATACATATAAATAAACTTAGAAATAGAAATCACATGCATGTGAAATGTGAGAAGAATGATAAAATTATAAAAGATGCAAAATATTAAAGAATGATAAATCAAACTGAATGCATATTATCTTGGGATATGTAATATTTAGGATAATCAGGATTAGATAGGGTGGTCTAGACCTTCTGGAAACTGAGTTTAATCAATAATTTGAAGACAATAAAGAAAGTACGTAGATACATTCCCTTTGGTGCTCATAGTAGGGTTTCTGTTTACAAATCCTTAACTCTTGACCTAACTCCTGCCTGAAATCTGTTCCTTCTTCTTTGAAATGTATAATTCACTTTTTTTCTACCTTCTAAGCTTGTTGTTAGTTAAAGTAATGCCCAACCATTTGCCGTAAGAACATAAGCGTTAGATCATTTATTGGCTATAATAGGATGCTAGTCAAGCTGCGTCTGGATTGTTGCTCATTAGACTACGCTGGCCTCTTGAACTGGCTATCTTCTGTTTGCCCCTCCAGATTGTCCTTTGATGTTTTTCACCCAGTTATGAGTCCTGGTGGGTAGACCTGTCAGAACTGGTTGGGTTCGGGAAGCAGGGAGCACAGGAAGAGATGGGCATGAGGGAGGAGTGTGGCTGAAGTGTTTGTTCCCCTGGCGCTGTGTCTCTTGAGTCTGTGCCTCTCAGTAGACAGCTCTCGGTACGTGGCCCTATCTCCTGGTACCATCAGCTGCTCATTCCCTTGATTCTTTCAAGACTAGGTGATAATATTTCCCATCCTTTGATAAGCCTCAGGGTATTGTTCTATTTCTTGTGGCTTTCTTCAACCCTACTCTTACTTTTGTATTAACTGTCCTTGTTTCAACTGCTTTTTGAAGTACTCACTACGAGTTGTGCTGTACTCTAAGCACTTCGCCAAACAGGAAGGGAATCAGAGTCTGACCCTGAGATGGTGAGATGACATGGGTGTCTCGCATCCTTGAGTCTGGAATGAGTTCCTCTGTGTGGGTTACCAAAACACATTCAGCGGGAGTAAGAGTAAGATTCTGTCATTTAATATTGCTGCCATCTCCTCTACCATTTGATTAGATTTCTTCCCTATTAGTAACAAGGGAAAGGGGAATAAAACAGTCGACTACTGACAAAGAAAATCAGAAAAATCTGAGATTGACTGCTGTTATTGAAAGTCTGCTGTGTGTTATAAGTGGGTATATGACGCATCAAGATTGTCTCTTAGGCTGGGAAAAAATGGTATTTCTCTGATGATAGAAGCCCCCTTATTACAGCAAAGGAGTGGTGATGACTGAGGACGTGTCATTCTGGGCTTTCAAGAGGCAAACTGCTAGAGTGTGTATGTGTGTATGTGTGTGTTGAGAGCCACTGTAATGTAGAATAGCTGAGAATCATCAAGACAGAAATGTCAAACCAGGTCACTGGCAGTGGAGAAATTTTAAGTTAAAATTAGGGGAGTAAAAAAGATGGAAGACCTGGGATTCTTTTGCAATATTGTCTTGAAGGTAAAAAATATCCAGGTAAGCCATCCAGGACTGTGAGTCTATCATTCCATCTTTTAGGGAGAAGGAAACTGAACTATGGATGAGAAGCCTGAAAAAGTAGGGTGCTATGTCATTCTGGTCATGTGCTGAAATGAAGAACTATGCAACCCTCTGCATTGCGGAATCGGCTGAACTTCTCAGGGAACCTGGAACTGTATTCCCAAACTTTGCTGAACCAAGTAAACCAATATGTTACCAAACCTAAAATATATGGGTTGCTTTCTACCCCCAGAACAAGACCTACACTGCGAGTTGAGGCTCAGTGGAGATGATTTGAGAAATGCCAATAATCAGAAAAAAAGATAAATGTTTAAATGGTTTTGGATGTGGAGTTCAAAATGGAAAATGAAATTCTGTTGTCATAGCACTACAGGGTCATAATTTTTGAACTATGTGAAAATCCCATGGAACAACTAGAACCAATGATGTCTTCTTGTATACCTATAGTCTTAACCTAGAGAGCTTCAGGACCCATCAGGGGATCAAAGTTGCCAGGAATTGCTCAAACAACATTGTAGTAATTGTAAGCACAAAACAATTTTCTTGGTTTACTTCCACCAACTCCTGGATTGTGATTTCTCCACACTAGACTCACATGATATGTCTGGTGCTTATTCAGGTGTCACATTGGCACATTGTGGCTTGTGGATTTCTCTTTTTAATGTTGAAGGAGTGGGTAGTAAATGATTCTTGATTTAAATCTCTAGGACATCACAAACACTAAAACTTGAGATAAATTTTCAAATGACATGAAAAGAAACCTGTGATATTTGAGGTCTTACCAATACCTAATAGTTGTCTAAAACGTAATTAAATCCTGCTGAGTAAGTAAAGATGATACCAAATTGGCAAAGAAGAAATGAACATGCCTCAAAACTATGGATTCTTTCTGGAAACAAAGAAACATAAAGACTGAAACATGCCAATATATTTTTTTTCTTCATTTTAGCAGATGTTAAAAATAAATTTTAAAAGTTAAAGTGAGAAATACAATTTAAAAGCCACATTAATTTGCACATTTCCTTAATTTTCCCTAATACTTCAACTATACAATGGTGATGTTGAGAGAATTATGTGTCTCTATATTCTAACATACTTCATTCTTCCTCAGCTGACTTTATTATGTATTTCTTCAGTACAGAAATAAAGAGTTTTAAATGTTTGAACAGAGAACTGAATAGGAGAAACAACTTGATTGTTTTGGACATTTTTATTAAGTAGCAGTGCAGACCTTTAACTTATCCTTCTGAATCAGGAGTGTTAATATTCAGTATTTCACATACTGTTGTCATTTCAATAAATAACTAATGAACGAACTCTCTATGTACACTTCTGATAATATGCAAGTTTCTTTTCTTAAAAGTTGTATGCCAATAAAGAGTTTTATAACTCAAAACAAAAAGACAAACAACCCAATTAAAAAATAGTCAAAGGATTAGAATAGAAATTTCTCCAAAGAAGATAAACAGATGTCCAACAAGTACATCACAAGATGCTCAATGTCATTAGTCATTGGGAAAGTGCATATCAAAACCACAATGAAATAGCACTTCACACCCAATGAAATAATGCATCGTCTACGCAAATAGTAAATGGTACAGCTAGTGTAGAGAACAGTTTGGTGGCTCCTCAGTAAGTTAAATATAGAATTACCATATGGCCAAGCACTTCTACTCATAGGGATATACCTCCAAAATTGAACATAGGTATTCAAACAAAAACTTGTGTACAAATGTTTATAGCAACTCTATTCACAATAGGCTGAAAATGGAAAGAAACCATATTTCCATGAACTGATGAATAGATAACCATAATGTAGTATATTCATACAATGAAATATTATTCAGCTATAAAAAGGATGAAGTACTGATGCATGCTAAACCATGATGAGCCTTGAAAATATTATGCTAAGTAAAAGAAACCAGGCACAGAAGACCACATATTGTACGGTCACATTTATAATAAATATCCAGAATAGGCAAATCCATAGATATATAAAGGAGCCTAGTGGTTTCCTGGGGCTGGGTGGGGGGGTATGTGGAGTGTCTAGTGGGTACAGAGTTTCCATCTGAGGTGATGAAAATGTTGTAGAACTAGATAGAGATGATGGCTGCCTAACATGGTGAATACAGTTAGTGCCACTGAATTGTTTATTTGTAGCCATTTGGAATTTTTTACAGTAAATGATAAGTTTCATGTTATGTGTATTTTGCTACAATAAAGAGACAATCTAAAAAAAAATTACCTAGTCAAAGATTCAGGATATTATCTGTTTAAGGGCCATATATATTTATATACTGTGGATAATAGATTTCACTGCTTTTCTTTTTTTAATTTTAATTTTATTTTAAACATGTGGGGTACAATTCAGGGTTAGGTATACAAACGTTGTTTATGCAGGTACCCTTGTTGATGAGGTGTGCCCCTCCCTCCCCTAGCACTTTCCCTCAACTGCCAATCCAACCCCCTCTCCCCTGGCAGTTTCCCACTACTGCCAATCCCTTTCTTATAGTATTATGATAATTGCTCAAGGTCTGCTTATGAGTGAGAACATATAGTACTCTGTTCTAGGTTTCTGTGATAGATAACTATGATCGACTCTAAATCCATCCAAGTTGCTGCAAAGTCCATATGTTTGTCCTTCTTTATGGCTGCATAATATTCTTTTGTGTATATGTACCACATTTTTTTTATCCAGTCCAGCTTTGATGGGCAGCATGGCTGGTTCCATGTTTTTGCTATTGGATTTCACTGCTTTTCTAAAGACTCTATGATCAGGTGAAATGATGCCTTTCTGAGTAAGATACAGCAATGAAAAATATACATTCATATTGATTTAGAGCCAAATGTGAATTATGTGGTGGAATCCCACAGACTTAAGTCTAGTGAAATTTCACCTTCTAATAGAAAAAATGCTGTACTTCAAGCCACAGGTGTGGAATAAGGGTAGAGATCAACGAAGCAGCTTTGAGGGGTGAATGGAGTTCGGTGGATTCAAATCCTATCTTTTCTAACACCAGATGTGGAACTTCAGCCAAGGTAGAATAACCTTTCATGTCACAGTTTCCTCACTGGTAAAAAGGGAGATAATATCTAATTTAAGGTGCTTAATTTAAGATAGATTTGCATATACTTTTTCTAATATAATCCCTTTATAAATTTTTGTGAGGTATTTACCTTCACTGGGAAGGAAGCCCACTCATCTTGCCTTAGCACAATTCTAACTGAGAGGGTGTCTTTTGGCGTGCTCAGTAGGTCCCATATCATCGAGATTCCCATTAGATGAAGCCATCAGTTCAAGTGGTTATCTCCCTACTTCTGCAGTTCCTCAACCCTCACCCCATCGCCTTCCAAGTATTTTGGAACCCTTTCTGCAGAAGAGGGCAGGGCTGGCTTTCCATACTATTCTCGTGCTAGCTCAACATGCATCTCCTTACCTACACTCATCAATAGTGAGAACATATTTTAAGGGCAAAGAAAGAGAAGGCGATTGTCTCTTTGAAGTTTATGAAGAAAGCAAGAAGAAGGAAGGAAGGAAAGAAGGAAGTAAAAGAAGGAAGGAAGGAAACAAAGAAGAAAGGAAGGAGAGAGAGAGAGACAGAGAAAGGAGGTCTTGTTTCCTTAACCAGCTCCAGATTGCTCACGTCAAGTTGGTCCAAGGACCCACACTGCCGGGCAACGCGGGACGGGCTCCTCTGAGGTCCAGCCAACGCTCGGGATACGCTGCCACGCAACTCAAAGGCAATCGTGGCCCTTGCAAAACCCAAGACAAAGGGCGCGCCGAGGACCATCATTCATTCAGACGGGAAACCCGCTTGACAGTCCCAGCTCGGCACCAGGCCTCCCGCGCCTCCCGGACCTCCGCCCGCTGGGGGTCAGGGGCAGGACAGCAGTGCAGTCAAGGGGCGAGAAGAGGACACTGCTGGGTCGAGCGCATCCCTGGGCCCCAAGGCGCTTCCAACGTCGCTGGAGAGAGGAGCCTCGCACCTAGCACCCCAGGGCGGCCCAGGAAACGCGACAGACGAGTTGCGGCCGTTGGGGACCCGGGCTTGCCAAAGAAGCTGTGGGGGGCGGGGGGAGTCTAAGGAGTATTTAGCCAGGCTGGCCGACCTGCCTCCCCGCTTCGGGCCACGGCGCCTGCGCAGTCCGATGCCGGCGGCGGGGGGGGGCGGCGCGGCCCGCCGGGAAGCCGGCCCGAGCCCGCGAGCACGAGACCGCGCGCGCCGAGGCGGGAAAAGCCTCGCGCAGGCGCAGCTCGGCGCCCGGGCTCGGCGGGGCGGGGAGCGGGGAGCGGGGAGCGGGGGCGGAGCTTCCGAGAGGGCGCTGGACCCGTTAGCGGCCGCGACCATGGCGGCGCGTCCCGCTGCCTCGCCGCTGCCTCCGCCCCCCGCGCGCCCGCTGGGCCCCAGGTCCCCACGCGTGGGGCGCAGGGCCGAGGGCCACGCCGTGCGCAGCGAGGCCTCGGGTCTCGGCGGGGCTGCGCGGGAGGTCGGCGCGGACCCAAGCGGTCTCCCCGGGCGGGGCAGGGACGGGGGCGGGGGCCGGCGAGGGCCCGGGGGGGCGGCTGCGGCTCAGGCTCCCCTCCTCAGCGCGCCCGTGGGGTCCGGGCGGCCCGAGGGCGTCTCGGTCGAGGAGGCGATGGCGACCCGGACGCAGCTGCTGGAGGAAGAGCTGAGCAGCCTCAAGGAGGAGCTGGCCCTGTGTCAGGTATCGAGGCCTCGCCCCCGGCCTTTCCCCGCCGCCGCCGCCGCCGCCGGGCCGGGGCCGTGGGACGTGCGCCCTTGCCCCCGCGGCCTCAGGCGGCTCGCCCCGCGGGTTCGGGACCGACCCGGCCCCGCCCGGCGCCCACACCCTGCTCGGCGCGCCGCCGGGGGCTGGAGGGAAGGGACGCGCCCGGCCCCCTCGGCCCCCGACCCCTCGGCCCGGGGCTCCTGCCTCCGCGCCCCGGCCGTGCTCCCGGCCCCTTGGATGTCCGCAGCCGCACCCCCTCGGCCCCCCCAGAGCCCAGGTCCTCGGTCGGCGCCAGCCGTGGGACCCTGGCGCCCGGGAGTGCGGGGCGGTCCACGAGGTGACGTGGGCAGGAACGTGAAAACACTTGCTGAAATAAAGCCCATCCAGGGAAGGGGCCTGTTTGTAATTTTCAAACCCCACGCCGGCCTTTGGTTTTACATCGTCAAAAAGTCGTCCCCAGGGACCCCAACTTTTTGGGGAGTCTCGGGGCTGGGAGCGCACACACGATGGATGATGGGTGGTGCTTATGAATGAACCAACTCCAGGGATCCCATAGTCCTCGAGTGGGACGTCTCGTAGTCACGTGGTCTTGCAGGCGAAGAGCATTTGCTAGGCCAGGTGCATCAACGTCGCTGTCAGTTGTAGTTTGTGTGTACCAAGCATGAGCTTGACTGTACTCATGCTCGTAGAGATTCGGTTTTCCTTTAGTTATCACCCCCCTCGGATTTTACCAGAACTTTTATACAGGGCCGGGAGACTAAATGCTGGGAGCTCACAACGTTAGACTTTTAAGTCGTCACTCTGTCTTCGAGGTAGAAGCCGCGTAGAACTGCTGAACACCGAGGTCGCTTTGTGAACAGTGGCCTCAGTTGAGATGAATAAAACAAATCATGACATTCGTTCTGTCTCATAGTTTGTTCTGATAGGATTCTTTTGCTCCCTTGCGGACTAAGCCGGGGCTGTATTAGCAGGATTATCTTGTATTCTATTTGAATATGCCTTTGGTTAAATTTGGGAGACTTATGGGCTACCCACTTTTCATTTTCCCATTTTCTGTTCTTTACTAGCTAAGGAGCAAAGGGATAAGTAAAAGACACCAATGACTGTCATTTGTAGACCTCACCCTTGGGGAGTTTCAAGATGTGAACCTATGATAAAGATCCTACTCCAAGGCAGTGTTTGCCAGTGTTTCCTGCACCCTTTCTCCCTACTTCTGCCTCCCCCTATAGTTATGGCTTTAGCAGGCTAAGGAGCTAAATTTACTTTTTATAACTGGCGTGGTTAAGGAAGTCAGTCTGTTGGAAACAGCCCAGTGAACCTCTTTCCCCGAATCCATTCATTATTGCATTCTTTAGAAATGTGGTTCGAAACAGGGTGTTGGCTTTTGTGACCTTGATATATAGAGATGGTCAAATTAGTCTAGAACGATGGTTCTCTAGATTTTGTTAGATGATCACAGGCATTGAGTAATGTGAGATGAGGCTGGCAGTATCCCACACCATAAAACTTTAGTCAAGCCAGACTCCTGCTCTTGGGGAAACTTGGAAAAAATAGCAATTGAACTCCTAATTGCTTTGTAAAGAAGCAGTTAAGTAGTTAATTATTTACTTTTACATCTTTTGAAATTCATTCTTCCACTTATTTATTAAGCTAGAAGTCAGCACCCAAGAACACTTGGTATTAAAACTGTGCTAGAAATTAAAAGCCAAAATAAAATTCATTTTACATCTCAACCTAGTAAGCACACACACATACACTAGCATCTAATTTCAGAGAGCATTTACCCTGACCGTGTGTCATGAATTCTGGTATGTTTTTCATTTTACTCTTAAAAAAATGCTGTCCAGATCTGCTAAATTAATTTCAGAACCCACTAATGGGTGAAATATAGTTGGGGAAAGAGACGCTGCTAATTCGTCCATGGTCATTTAAGTTAGTTACCCCCTCCATTCAGCTTAAGGGAATTCAATTATATGTGTTTGGTGGAGAAAACACTTTTGAGTGATTCCCTGTTCCATACTACTTCATTGGAATGCCTCAGAGTAAGCATGTACTAGAATACATTTGTGTTTTTCTTAATACAGACATCTCACTATGTGATTGTATTAGCTAAACTTTAAAAAAATGTGGCCCCCTGGTTAGCAAGCAAACTATACATAATGCTTAGATGAAGAAAAAGTGATTAATTTCAGTGTGGGGAGAAGAAAAGCTGTTTGTATTGGACTTCCTGAGATTAGTAGGTTAGCTTGCAAATGTAACTTTTTCCTAAGGAATTTTCAAGGGTGTTCCAAAGGGTAGGTTTGTGCCCATCACATTTATGCCTTATCTCATTGATTTACAAACTAACTCCATTATACTTCTAATTTTGATTATACATTTCAAGAATGTGTTCTGCTTGTGACAGAGGATGCTGGGAATGTGTGTGTGTGTGTGTGTGCACAGTAATCACCATTGGTAGAGTACCTGATGAGAAAAAGTAATGTGTTTACATAGAAAAAGTAATGTTATGTTTACATAGTGTGTATAAAGTTTTATTTTTGGAATCAGCCAAAAATATTTACTAAACTTGTAAACCAGTTTCAGGAAAAAATGTTTGGGGCATTTAAATGAAATACGTGTTCATTACCAACTTTAATGATGAAATTAACTTTCGAAGCATGTGATATCTGAAGACTATATGACCAGAGGACTCAGCCAATTATATTTTATTTTAGAAATTTAGGTGTGTCGAAACCTTGTTTATTCATTCACAAAGACTAAATATTGGCGGGTGTATTGTGTAATTTCTTTTAGTTCTCAGTAGCAGTACTCTAGTAGGTAGATCTTTTTGTGTAATTATTTTTCATGCTTTTAATTTACTAAGTGGCTGCTTTGTGCCATACTTTGTATGTAGACTTTTGACATGGTTTCCCTCCGTTCTGGTAAGCAAGTTATTTGTTTAAATGTAGGAAACTGTTTTCAGATATTTGTTGAATTCATTTTTCTAGTAAAGGTCAATTGAGATGGAATCTATTTTCATGCCCACTTATAGTGAAAGGCAAAACCAGTCTACCTTTGTGAGAAGGGGTAGGAATTTTTATTTTTCAATCTTAGATTATTTAATTCTATTTGGAAGTTTGTAGTGAGAATAAAATTTATAATGAGTAATTTTAAAGGTTTTTATTTGACAAATTTAAAACAATGTCTTTAAGTGCCTGAAACAAGGGAAATATAGGAAAAAATAAAGAGACTGACTGATTGATAGTAGTTTCCTTGTATTAATAATGTCTGCCACAATTTGGACACTGTTTCTGTGGTTTTTGAAGGACTTTGTTTTGTGTATGAAAGAGTCTTTTTATTAATTTGAAGTATAATCTAAACTGAACATGTTATAGTAATGTTGTAGTATCTAAATAACTAAAAAACTTCTAAAACTCATACATTCTAGTTCCACAATACATTTGTAGCATTTTATTGTTCACAAAAAACTTACTTTGTTTTCCTAATCACCAGACCTAGTTACAAACATGTTGATTATAGTTAATAACAATAAACTATATACTTGAAAATTCTGTAGGGTAGAATTTAAGTATTCTCATCACAAAAAGGTATGAGCATCTGAGGCAGCATTTATATTATTTATCTTTATTTAGCAATTCCACAATGCATACATGTATCAAAACATCATGCTGTACAGCATAACTATACACAATTTTTGTCAATTGAAAAATTAAAAACAAATTCTAGAACAAAGAGTGAGTAAATGTATTTTTAATCTTGAAGTAGAGAAAGTCTTTTTAAACTGGCATGTAAAATCCGTAAATCATAATGGAAGAGATAGATACATTTGAGATAAAATTATTAGCTTTCTTTTTCCAAAAGAATTCTCATAAATAAAATAATCAGCAACAAACTGGGAAGAATACTTCTCACACGGCAAGTAGGCATAAGTCTAAGTCTAAGATTTTCTATGAATTTCTAATAACACTCCTATTTCACTGACAGAACTTTGTCACATAGCCCATAAGCTAGGAGTGGCCAGTCTGTTAGCTGGGCAAAATGATTTCTGTAACTCAAAAAAGGAGGGAATGGCTGATGGAGACAGGTACAAATTGAAGTATCTGCCACAAAGTAAACCCAAACAACCGACCATTCACAAAATTATTAAATAAAATGTGCTGTGAAAAAAAGTTGGAAAAGGGCAAGGAGTTACCAGAAACTTGATGGTATTGGTGGCTATTACAGACCCGGTAGTCAGGGGAGAATTCTTTTGGGGAGGTATTTAGGCAAAGACCTGAATGAAGTGAGGGAATAATCTATATAAAAACCCAAGGTTCAGTATGTACAAAGGCCCTCGTTTAAGTTGAGTAAAATAAAGTCTGTGTGAACAAGGCAGAGAGTGATGGATGAGGTTGGAAGGTTTATGTGGGGCCAGATGATTTGGGGTCTTAAAGCCTTGGAGAAGAATTTGGATTATTTTCCTACTCTGATGGGAACCCATTGGAAAGTTTTGAGTTGTAAGGCTAGGAGATCATGGTAGAGAGCTAGGCAAGAAAGGGAATTTATCTGGACTAGGGTGACAGTGGTGGAAAAAGTAAGAGTGGTCGGAATTGAGATGTATTGTATGGATAAAGCCAATAGGGTCTAATGATGGTTTGGGTATGAAGTGTGAGGGAAAAAAAGCAACCAAGATTGACTCCTACTTAGATCTTTGATCCATTGAGTGGTGTCATTTTCTGAGATGCAACGGTGCAGATTTATGAGAGGGTAACAAATCAATAATTTTATTTTGGACAAGTTTAAGATGTCTGTTAGACATTCAAGTGGAATTGTTTAATATGCAGTTGGAGATACATGTCTGGACCTAAGAGTAGAGAAAATTGCTAGATATAAAATCTTAGCGATGGAGTCTTAGTGTAGAGTTGGTATGTAAAATTAAGGTCTGATATGAGGTTTCTTAAATAGTGGTTCTCAACCTAGACTACACAGATTCACCTGAGAGAGGAGCTTTTAAAAAATACAGGTGCTTCGAACTTACCTGAGACTAGTTACTCAGAATCTCTAGATTATCCATATATATATATAATTTTTTTTTAAATGAATTGAAGTCTCATTCTGTTGCCGTGGTTGGAGTGAAGTGGCACGATCACAGGTAGCCTTGACCTCTTGGGCTCAGGTGATCCTTCCGCCTCAGCCTCCTGAGTGACTGGGACTGCAGGCATGTACCACCATGCCCAGCTAATTTTATTTTTATTTTTTTATAGAGATGAAGTCTCACTCTGTTGCCTGAGCTGTCTTGAGCTCCTGACCTCAAGGAATCCTCTTGCCTTGGCCTCCCAAAGTGATGGAATTACAGCTATGAGCCACTGTACCAGACCTAGATCATCCTTATTTTTTTTTAAAAGCTCCCAAACCTGTCAGCCAAGGTTAAAAACAACTAACCAAGGCAATAAGGATTGAAACTGTCCATTGTCCATTGGCAATATAGAAGACCTTGAAAAATGATTTTAGCATAATGGTGGGGAGAGAAGTCTTTTCGTTTTTGAGTTGGCGTCTCACTTGGTTGCCCAGGCTGGGGACGCTCACGGCCACCCCAGCGCCGACCTTCTGGCCTCCCAGGATTTTTCCACCTCAGCCTTCCCAGTAGCCTGAACTAAAGGTGTGTGCTACCACACCCGTCTAATTTTTGATTTATTGCTGAGACAAGGGCTCACCAAGTTGCCTGGGTGGGTCCCGAACCCTCAGGCTCAGTCAATCCACTCACCTTGCCTGAGATTAAAGGCTGCGCCACACAGCCCGGCAGAGAGAAATCTGTTTTAAGAGGACCTTACGGAGTAAATGGGAGGTGAGGAAATGGAGACCGTGATAGGCAGCTCTTACAAGGAGTTTTGCTGAAAAGGAGAGCTGAAAAATGCAGTTGTGGCTGGAGGAGAATTTCCTTTTAGAGCAAATTTACCTTGATTTTCAGCATTTCACCATTTGTGCCCCCAAAATGTGAATGACAGACTAAGTACATGTGAATGTGGGTAAGTAGTGTAAGAATTTTTAAAAATAAAGTCTTTCTGACATATTTTTTAAAGAAAACCTATTGGTATAGTTATAGATCTAGGAATCGATTATGTTTTTTTTTTTTATTTTTAAACTTAATGTAGTGTCTTATCTTTTTTGATATCTTTTTTTTTCCTTTAAGGCTGATAAAGAGTTTGTATGGTCTTTGTGGAAACGTCTTCAGGTGACAAACCCAGATCTCACAAAAGCAGTCAGTTTGGTTGTGGAAAGGTAAGTTCCCAAATTATTTTTTTCACAAGTTTTGGTTTGTTGAATTTGTTTCTATTTAGTATTAACATTAAAACTTGTCATTAACGCCATAAAAAGTTGTATTTAATTTCTAAATGAATATGGAGCAAAATTTTATAATTATTGGATTTATTGCAAGGGTTCCAATTCACCAAGTACAGTTAGGCCCTGTTTCCTGCTCATACTCTGACATATTTGGGAAGCTTGCAGGTAAGAGGTAAAACTACGGCCTAGGCATTGTGTGAATTGTGTGTGTGTGTGTGTGTGTGTGTGTGTGTGTGTGTGTGTGTGTGTGTGTGTGTGTTATAGCTCAACTCTAAATGTTGGCAGTCTCTGTTGTTTGGCTTTATACTCTAGAGTGCCCCCATAGGGAACTTACTAGATGTGACTCAGTTTTCCCCTAAGATAATTGCAGTGCATACTTGAAAGCCTGGGATGACCTTGCCAGAACAGAGTAAGTATTCTGGAATAGGTTCACTTAGCACTCCCTTATTACTCTGTAGGGGATGCCCAGTCATTTAACTGTAGATTATTGGGTCTCTCCTTGGTCATTAGAAACAGTGGAGTGATGCTGGGTACTCCTTATCAAACATTTGGTATACAGTAGTCCCATGACACTTAGCCCTGCAATTACGACACTTGTTTTCCTATTAAATGGGTTTCATTGTATTTCCCAAATGAGAAGCTAAGCATATGGATACCTTTTCCTTTTCTTTTTTAAAGAATTGGAAGAATGATTGTATCATTCCAATATTGTCTGAATTTGATTTGTTAAAAATCTGTGATGCCTGCCTATGTTTAATTTTACTTTCCTTGGTTATTGTCAACTCTTAAAATAGTATAGTCAGTTTCTCCTCATGTTGCTTGCATGTCTAATGTATCAATCATTTTTCTCCTTTTGATGATTAGAATTAAGTCTTTTGTTGAAGAATCCTTGTTACTGCCTCAATCATCCTTGAGGTAAAATGTGATCACCCTCAGGCTTTCTCTCTCTCCGTCTCTCTCTTTTTTAAAGCAGAATAAGCCTTCTGGACTTATTGCCTATGATTCTTTCTTTATTGTCCTCTCCTTTTATTAATTTTTTTGACTTTTTAAACATAGCCTTAATTTTTACTTTCCTCTTAGTTGAGCAGAAGCAAATATTAAAATATTGTTAGGTTATTTTTCTAATCCTTTATAATTTCTATTTTTCATATTTGTAAGATAATATATATTCATATAAAATATATATAGTTTATACCTATTGTATATTAGAAATAGGTATTCAAAACTTTGCTGATAAGATGTATAATGAGAAATGTCAGAGATTACTGGTTTATAGCTGTGATTCTCAAAATTTAGTGTATATTAGATATACTTGGATAATTTGTAAAATGAATATATCTGAGACTTTCAACCTGATCTGTTGAATCTTTAAGGTTGGGGTCCAGGTTTAAAAGAAAAGTTTAAAATAATTCTGATGTTGTAGTTTATAGGTCACACTGTGGGATATCTTAGATTTTGAATTCTGAAATTGGAAACCTGTAAGTGGGCATTTATAATTTTATGACTATGTAAATATTTCCTAGAGAACCATGTAGTATGTTTGGACCTACTGAGAAGTAAAAATGGTATGCCATCAACCTGTCCAAAAATACTATTCTAAAGATCAAAGTCAAATAGATTATCTTTCTTTATAGTCCATTCATTACCTAAATTATGCTCCATTTAGGTCTGTTTAATTTTTTTTTTTTTTTGAGTTGGAGTCTCACTTCGCTGCTCAGGCTGGAGTGCAGTGGCATGCTCATGCCACCCAGTGTCGACCTGCTGGGTTCCACTGATCCTTCTGCCTCAGCCTTCCAAGTAGCCAGAACTACAGGCGCGTGCTACTGTGCCCGCTAACTTTTTTTTTTGTGAAGACACGAGGTCTCTCCAAGTCCCGTGGGCTCAGGCAATCCACTCGCCTCAGTCTCCCAAAGTGCTGGGATTACAGGCTGAGCCACTGAACCCGGCCAGGTCTAATTTTAAACCATAGGGTTCCTTGACATTTTCTCCCTGGAGTTTCTGATTGCCCTTCTTTTCCTCTCTCATAAAGAATGCCTATTTTTTTGTCAGACATTTGTATAGCAGGCTGAGGACATTTTTCTTCGGTCTGTTTGGCTTATGGTATGGATTTAGACCAATTGCGCTATAAACCTACTCACAGTTGTCGTCTTAGGTTTTCTTTTGTATTGCTGAACTTTATTCCACAGTTTCTAGGATCCCAGATCTTCCTTTTCTTTTTTGTTGAATTATTTTCTCAGGATGCACAAGTGGTACATGTTCTGACTCCTTACATGACTGAAAATATCTTTCTTTTACCCTTATGCTTGGTTAATACTTCAGCTGAACGTATAATTTTATGTTCAAGTAGTTGCCCCTGGATTTTTGAAAGTAGAGCACTGTTTTCTTCTGGCATACAGTGATGCTACCAAGGAGCAAAACGCTAGTGTAACTTTTGTTTCTTTCTAGATGTTTGCTTGAAGCTTTTAAGATTTTATTTTTATATGTGATAATGTGAAACTTCAACATCTTCTGTTTATTTGTGTTTTTTAAAAATTTGTCCTTCTCAGGCTTTGGTGAGCCTTTTCAACCTCAGAACTTAAGGTTTTCGTTAGATTGAGAAAATATTCTTCTTTTATATTTTTTCTTCATTGTTTATTTGTTTATTCATTTTTATTTAGGTACTCTGTTAGCATGCATAAAAGGCACTCTAGATCTAGTGCCTTTTAGGTTGGACCTTCTGGATTTTGCCTTTTTTTCTTTGTCATGTTTTCCATCTTTTCATCTTTTTATTGTATCTCCTGAATGACTTTCTTACTTTTTCTCTTAGTAAGTGGATTTTTATCTCTTTGCTTGGTGCTATGCTTTGAATGTTATTGTCCCTCCAAAATTCATATATTGGAATGTAGTAGCTAATGTGTTTTTTTAAGAGGTGAGGCCTCTGAGAAGTGATTTTATCTTGAGGCAATACCCTCATAATGGGATTAGTGCCTTTATGAAAGGGTCTTGAGGGATCCTCCTTCTTCTTCTGCCATGTGAGGACACAGAAGACATCATTTATGAGGAACAGGTCCTCACCAGACACCGTATCTGCTGGTTCCTTAATCTTGGACTTTTCAGCCTCCGGCACTGTGAGCAATACATTTCTGTTGTTTATAATTACTCAATTTAAAGTATTTTAAAAATAATAGTCCAAATGGACTAAGCTTCTTTACTTCATTATTTGAATTCTTTTATGTTAGAAATCAAATTTTTGCATTTAGGAAAGTACTTATTTGATTTTTTCTTTTTAAAAGCAGTCTTTAAAAGAGTAACTTTTTAATGTTTCTGATTATATTTTTTAAGTTCTTTTCTGTTTCTTGTATTATCTGTTTTCTGTTGGGTAACTTCTGTTTGTTCTTTCTAGTCTGCTTCCTAGTCTTTTCTTTACATTAAAAAAGCAAAAATTCCTAGTCTTTCTCTTTGATGTTGAGTTTATTCACTGATTGATCATGTTTTTTTCTATGAAAGTCTACATTGCTTTATGTAGGTATATTGATCGTAGGGGTTTGCTTTGTTTTTTGTGTATCTGTTTTCCAGAAGGTTTCTCCTCTGAATGTAACGATTGACTGTAGGCTTTTTATAAGGAGTAGAGGAGGGGCTTATGGACAGATTTTCCTGAAAGGTGTGTAGCGGATGGGCTTCATCGTCGTGAAAGAGTTAGATTCTTTACGTCAGGCCTTTTTCTGAGTTTATTGCTTGTTCTAGCACCCCTAGTAGGATCTTTGCTGTTCACGTGGTTGTTTGGAGAGCTGTCTTTGGGCTTGTTGCTGTAGGGAAATGGTGCAGATAGCTGTTCTGAACGTGGGTGAGTGGGAGGCCCAGCTTGTGGTGGGTGGGGTCTGAACTGATCGTCTTGACTCCTATGAGCTTCTGCTCTCTGTATTTACTGATTGTGTACTTAGAGCCTCCCTGGGGACTTTCCTGTGAAAAACAACATCCTCTTGCACTGTTGACTTTAGGTTTGGGATTATGATTTTTCTTATTTGGTTTGTTTGTCTATGCTTCTCTCTTTTGTTTTGTCTTTTTTTTTTTTTTTTTTTTGAATTGGTGTCTCACTCTGTCGCCCAGACTGGAGTGCAGTGGCCGCTCCCGGCCACCGCAGCCTCCACCGCTGGGCTCCGGCGATCCTTCCGCCTCAGCCTTCCGAGTAGCCGGAATTACAGGCGCGCGCTACCACGCCCGGCTGAGTTTTTGATTTATTGTAGAGATGAGGTCTCGCTGCCCAGGCGGGTCTCAAACCCGCGGGCTCAGGCAATCCACTCACCCCGGCCTCCCAAAGTGCGGGATTACAGGCTGAGCCACCGAGCCTGGCCAAGACTTTTTTTTTTTTTTTTTTTCAGTTGGAGTCTCACTCTGTTGCCCAGACTGGAGTGCAGTGGCCACTCGCGGCCACCGCAGCCTCAACCTGCTGGGCTCGGCGATCCTTCTGCCTCAGCCTTCCAAGCAGCCGGAATTACAGGCACACGCTACCACGCCTGGCTGATTTTTTGATTTATTGTAGAGATGAGGTCTCGCCAAGTTGCCCAGGTGGGTCTCGAACCCGCGGGCTCAGGCAATCCGCTCACCTCGGCCTCCCAAAGCATGGGATTACAGGCTGAGCCACCAAGCCTGGCTATGCTTCTCTCTTTAAGATATTCGACAAACTATAGTCCTTGTATGGCCCCTTTTCTTGTTTTCATGCTGATAAAGCTATATTCAAGGTAATGCGATTTGTGGATGTCAATGTTATGTTGTTATCTCATTGTCTTCAAAGGAATTATAATTTTAGGGTTATAATGTATTCTGTTATTTTGATGTTGCATATTTATATTTAACCATGGTCATTTTGTTTTACATTAGGGTTATTTTATTTTTTAAAATACTATAATTATACTGTAATGAGTAGCCTTGTGGATAAGGCTTTGCCTGCATCATTGATTTCAACCAGTTGTGCTACTAACATAGTGGAGAGAGGTTGAGATTCCTAAACATCCTGCAATGAGTGGGATAATCTGCCTAGTTAGAGAATTATACTACTTGTACTCCAAATACCAATAATACCCCTTTGGAGAAACAGCCTTATCATAATTCTTTTGTGTATGGACGTCTTTTGTACTTTATCATATGTCCTTGTGAGTATTTTGGAGAGATGTCTATGTAGATATGTTTTTGTGTATATGCTTTACTTTTTATTATGGAAAACATTTAATTAGTTGCAAAGGCAGAATATATTAATTAACTCTCATGCTTAGTGGTCACTCACCTTGAACAATTGTCAGCACCTGGCCAATCTTACTTCATCTAAAACCTCTATTCTCTCTCTCTCTGCTCCCTCTACCACCAATGGATTATTTTGAAACTAATCCTAGACATTGTGCTATTTTACCTCTAATTATTGTTTACAGCCAATTCTAGTTATTAACAATAGTTTTATTCTATAAAGTTACTGTATATCCTGAATTAACAAATGCTGTACCTTTGCTCCTAGAGGAAATAAAGGGTTAGGTTTCTTGTGAGCCTCTGGTCACAACAGTTTTGTCACCTGATCAACACATAGCCTTGTTTTATATGTGTTTCTGTTTAAAGATATCTTATTTACTATATATTATTATTCATTAACATTGAACTCATGGCCAACAGCTCAATAATTCAGAGCTTATCTAACTTTCTCTTTTCTCCTTATGTATGCCACAGCCTTACTAATTTTAGGAACATTAGATAGCACTTCAGCACTATGCTTGATGATAATTTGAAAAGTGAAATCATCAAAAAAGTACAAAAATGTGAAAAACATGTTACCAAATAGACCGTGAAAAAGACACTCATATAGTAAAGAGCTGAAACAAGAAGACGGAGTGTCACCTTATTTGACATAGTTAGAACATGTGGGTAGGGTGACTCAAGTGTTTTGCTGCTTTGTACATGCCTGCAAATGACTACAAAAGTGCCGTGATAATTTCCATGTTATAAATACATTTTAGTGAGTAAGAAAGTTTACAAATTCTGAATCCATGAAGAGGAGTCACTATCTCCAAAAGATAAGGGCTCTTTTAACATAACCATGATGCCATCATCCTACTTTGAATTCTTTAATTATTTTCTATTATAATCAAATCTGGCCAGTTTTCAGAATTCTCTGATTGATACCTTTTTAAAAAGTTGATTTGTTCCTGGGGGAGCAGAACCACAGTCTACCTGCTGAATATACCAGTTCATTTTCTTCTCCCTTCATCTTTCTCTTTCTTTTACTCTGTTTTTCTTTGCAATTTATTTTTGTGATAATTTGGATGATTTATCCTGTAGAGTTTACCACATTCTAGATTTTTCTTGTTGTAGTACTTTGTACTCTATTGTTGCCATAAACTTGTAGTATTATTCATAAACTTGTATATTATTCAGACTCATGTTTGATATTTTGGCAAAAATAGTCTAACTACTTACAGACTTACACTGGAGATATTATAGGTTCAGTTCCAGATACTGTGACACAATGCATACCTCAACAAAGCAAGTCACACATTTTTAAATTTCCCAGTACATGTGAAAGTTATATTTAGAATGATTTGTAATTGACATAATAGTCTGGAATTGAAAACACTGTACATTAACTAGCCTATAGACTTAATCATTTGGGAAGCATTGCAGTTGTGGAAGGCAGCAATTAATGTTGGCTAGTTACAAAGTTTATTTGAATTTGTAATTATTCAGAATTACTAAAAGCCTAAGTGAATACCACAACAAAGTAATAATAGTAATAACATAGGCTACTCTCCTCGGCAGAAAGTAAAGAAGAGAAGGAGGATGCAGCAGAACATATTGGGGTCTCAGCTGAGTGTTAGTGTTCATAGAGCAGCTTCCAACTAGTGTATTTTGAGAAGACTGTTTTTCTAGTACTGTTTGGCCTAAATCCACATGCTTCAGTCATAGTGTCATAACTTACAGTGTTTCAAAATCATACAACCTAATATATATGCTGATAATCGGTACATATCAGACATTAGTAATTTATCATTTTCTCTTAGAGAGAGCTCAAGATTATCCTTAGCCTAATTCCATATACTTTCTTGAATAAGAATGGAGAAAAGTTGCCTGAAGAATGAGAAGTTTTAAGCAAGGTGGAGAAAGAGGTAGAGTAGGGGGAAAAAAAGAAGGGAAAAGAGCATTTGAGAGTTAATTTTAAGTATAAGTTTGGGTCATGGGATACTCAGATATTTGGATAAACATTATTTTTGGATGTGTCTGTGACAATATTTCTGGAAGACATTAGCATCTAAATTGGTGAACTAAGTAAAACAGATGGTCTGCTCTGATGTGCATGAGCATCATCCAGTTAGTTCAGGACTGAATAGAACAAAAAGGCTAAGGAAAGTTGAATTTGCTCTCTGACTGCTTGAGCTAGGATGTAGATCTTCTCTTGCCTTCAACACTCTTGGTTCTCAGACTTCAGATTCTGCAGTTAGCTCACTGGCTCTCAGGAAACGTTGAACTATACTCCTGGCTTTTGTGGGTCTCCACCTTGTAGAGGGCAGATTGTGGGACTTCTCACTTCCACAATTATGCAAGCCAATTCTGTGTAATAAATCTCATTTTGTGTGATTAAAAATTATGTTTATACTGTAGCCTGTTAAGTGTGCATTGTATCTGAAAAACAGTATGCATACTTTAATTTAAAAATACTTAAATAAAAAATACTTCTTTGCTAACAATTGCTAATAGTCATCTGAGCCTTCAGAGAGTTGTAATCTTTTATAACAAATGGTGCTGGGACATCTTGTCTCGATGTTGATGGCTGCTGACTAATCAGGGTGTTAGTTGCTGAGCGTTGGGGTGGCTGTGATGATTTTTAGACATAAGACAGCAATGAAGTTTGCCACATCAGTCAACTCTTCTTTACACGAGAGATTTGGCTGTAGCATGTGATGATTTCCCACAGTAGACCTCTTTTCAAAATTGGGGGCAGTCCTCTCAAACCATGTTACTGCTTGATCAACTAAGTTTATGGAATATTCTGAGTCCTATGTAGTCATTTCAACAATGTTCACAGCATCTTCAGCAGGAGTAGATTCTGTCTCAAACAGCCATTTTCTGCTGATTCATAAGCAGCAATTCGTCATCTGTTCAAGTTTTATCATAAGATTTCAGCAATTTAGGTACCTCTTTAGGCCTCACTTCTAATTCTAGTTCTCTTGCTATTTTCACAACACCTGCAGTGACTTCCTGCATTGAACTCTTGAGCCATGGTATCTGTGCCCTGCAAGTGCTCACTTTTCCATAAACATTTTGCCTAATAGTTTTAGTATACATCGATTTTCTTCATCTAATTTTTTTTATTAGGGCTGAAAATTATAATTTTGTAATTCTGTCACTCCCTCTATATTTACTAATTAGATTTCTTTCAAAAATGCTTTTTATGACTTTCTTAAAGTTATTTTTTTTGGTCAGTAATATAGCATAGATGTCAACATTTAAAGAGTATTAAAGAATATACAATGAGGAGTCTTCTCATTCCTGTCTCCAGCTGTCCAGTACCTTTCCTCACAGACAACGGTAATAGAGCATTTAGGTGTTGTTGTTGTTGTTTTTTTAAATCTGTTTTGAGTTAAGTTTTGTAATGGTGTGAATTAAGGGTCCAACTTAATTATTTTGCACATGGATATTTAGTTTGTTGAAAAGACGATTTCCTCTCTTGGATAATCTTAATGAACCTTGTCAAAAGTAGGTTGACCATAGTAGATGTGTGAGCATGTTTCCGAACTCTCAATTCTGGTCCATTGATCTATATGCTGTCCTTGTTCCAGTACCACACTGTCTTGATTACTGTTGTTTTGTAGTAAGTTTTGATATCCATAAGTGTGAATCCTATTTTGTTCTTTTTCAAGATTGTTTTGAGTATTCTGGGTTCCTTGCAATTCCATAGGAATTTTAGAATCAGTTTGTCAATTTCTATAATGTAGTCATCTGGGATTCCATGGTGATTGTATTGAATCTGTGAATCAGTTTGGGAAATACTGCTCTCTTAATGTTGTCTCGTTTCATGAGCATATTTTTTCAATTATTTAGATGTTTTAAAATTTCTTTCAACATTTTGCAGTTTTCAGAGTATAAATTTTGGATTTCATTTGACAAATTTATTTATAATTATTTTTTTCTGATGCTATTATAAGTGAAATTGTTTTCTTAATTTTATTTTCAGATTATTCAGTGCATGTTTATAGATTACAGTTGATAATTGTATAGTGATCTCAAGTCCAGAAAGTGTGCTAAACTCACTTTCTAGTTCTTAAAGTTTTTTAGTGGATTCCTTAGGGTTTTCTACATACGAGGTCATGTCATCTGCAAATAGAGATAGTTTTCCTTTGTAATCTGAATGCTTTTTTTTTTTTCTTTTGTTTACTTACTCCGGTTAGAACTTCAGCACATTTGTTGAAAAGAAGTGGTGAAGACAGACATCCTTGTCTTATTCCTGAGGAATAGGGAGAAAACATTCAGTTCTTTACAATTAAGTGGGATTAAAAAAAAAATTGAAGTACTTTATCAGACTTAGAAAGTTCCCTTCTATTCCTAGATGTTTTTATGTTTTTATCATGAGAGGTCGTTTTGTTTTGTTAAATACAGGCTGAGAAGCTTTAATCTGAGAATCCAAAATCCGAAGCTTTTTGAGTACTTACTTGAGGCCGCAAGTGGAAAATTCCACACCTGTCCTCATGTGATGGGTGGCAGTTAAAACACAGATGCACAACATACAGTTTATTCAACATCCCCAAGGGAAAGAAGACTATCCTATCACTTCTGAGCTGCGATTTATCTTTTCTGCATATGCCAGACACGCATGTCCTATTTTTTACTGTTAAGTACTTATATCTGAAGAAGTGTAAGAAAATGATTGCTTACCAGTAGCATATAAATTCAGTGAGGAATGATGGTGATGCAAAGCAACCACTGATTTTCTACACGGGCATATGAGATAGTGACATCTTTGTTTTCTGATGTACATTGAAGTACACACACTTTGATGTGCAACACTATTAAAATATTGTAAAAACTTTAGGCTGTGTGTATAAGATGTATGTGAAACATAAATGAATTTTGTGTTTAGATTTGGGTACCATTCCTAAGATATCTCTTTATATATATGCAGGTATTCTGAAATTAAAAAAAAAATTCAAAATCTAAAAACACTTCTGGTCCCAAGCATTTCAGATAGGGGTTACTCAATCTATACCTTTTTTGAGTGTATTGAGAAGATCATGGGATTTTTGTTTTGTAGTCTATTGGTATGAATAGACTAACCTTGCATTTCTAGGATAAATTCTAGGTTGTGGTATATATTGCAGGATTTGGTTTGTTAGTGTTACTTCTGTTAAGGAGTTTTGTATTTTTATTTATAAGCGGTATTAGTGTGTAGTTGTCTTGTTAAGTCCATTTGCTTTTGTACTAGGATAATACTAGCCTTATAAAATGATTTGGAAAATATTTCCTTCTATTTTTTTTTTTTTTTTGAGTTGGAGTCTCACTCTGTCACCCAGGCTGGACTGCAGTGGCATGCTCACAGCCACCGCAGTGTCTGCCTGCTGGGCTCTGGCAATCCTTCCGCCTTAGCCTTCCAAATAGCTGGAACTATAGGCACACACTACCATGCCCTGCTAATTTTTCATTTATTGTAGAGACAAGGTCTTGCCAAGTTGTCCCGGGCAGGTCTTGAACCCGCAGGCTCAGGCCATCTACCCGTCTCAGCCTCCCAGTGTGCTGGGATTACAGGCTGAGCCATCAAGCCCGGCCCCTTCTATTTTTTAAAAAGAGTTTTTGTTTTTAAAGAACTGGTATTCTTTAAATGTTTGGTGAAATTCATCAGTGAATTCAGTTCTGGACTTTTCTTTGTGGGTAATTTTTAAGTTAATAATTCAACTGTTATAGATTGATTCAGATTTCCTATTTTTTTCTTGATTCAGTTTTGGTAGTTTGTGTCTTTCTAGGAATTTGTCGATTTCTTCAAATTTGCTGGGTATAATTGTTCACACTCTTTCTTTCTTTCTTTTTTTTAAGATTGGTAGTAACATCCCCTTTTTTATTTGTGATTCTGGTAATTTTAGTCTCTTTAGCATGATCGGTCTTGCTAAAGGCTTGTCAATTTTGTTGGTCTTTTCAGAAAGCCAGCTCTTGATTTCATTTATTTTTCTCTAGTTTTTCTGTTCTCTATTTGTTGACTTTTTCTTCTACTTTTATTATTTTCTTCATTCTGCTTGCTTTAGGTTTAGTTTGCTTTTACTTTTCCAGTGGTAGTTACTTTAGATCTTTTTTCTTTTATGATATAGGCATTTTTAGCCATAAACTTCACTCTCAGCACTGTTTTAGCTGCATCTTATAAGTTTTGATAATCTGTGTTTTTATCTTCATTCATCTCAAGGTATTTTATTTTGACTTTTCTTTTGAACAACTGATTATTTAAGAGTGCTTTGTTTAATTTCCACATATTTGATTTTCTCAATCTTCTCCCTTTGATTTCCAGTTTTGTTCCTTTGTGTTCTGATTTATTAAGATTTGTTTTATGGCCTAGCTTGTAGTCTATCCTGGCTAGGACTTCTAAGCTTGAACTTCTCCACACTGTCTTGCAAATGAAATCTTTGAAAATTCCTTGGGAAGAGATTAGAACATCTATGTTTCACATTCTATTCTCCTTTTAGGCAAAATCTCTGAACCAGGCCTCTGGAGCTGGGTGTATGGACAATCCTGTGCTTCCTTCTGAGTGATACCCCCACTCTAGGAGCTGATTGCTAGGTGGTGGGGAGGCAGAAGCCTGAGGTCCTCTTGGCTTGCCTGGCCTGGCATGAAACCACAGCATCACAAGCTGGGGTCTCATTGTGATGTGCCCAAAGTATAGTGTAATAGAGGAATAATAAAGTAATAGAGTCTTTAATATCTGGGGCTAGACGTATAAAAGGAATTCCCACCTCTCTGTTACACTTGAGTTGGACTAGTGGACTAAACTTCAGGGCGCAGTTAGCTGGGGGCAGGATGAGAAATGCTGGCAATCCTGTTCCTCCAGGGAAGAAAGCACACCAGCTAGAAACTAGAGCGAGAGGGAGCCCTTTGTTCTTGGCTGCAGCTGTGTGGAATGGCATCTATACCGTGTAGAGCCAGAAGGGTGAAAAGAAGGAGTGATCTTGGTTTAGATTTAGATACCATAGACGTTTGCCTTTCTTACTAAATTTTTGTAGCTTTCCTTGGATAGATGTTTCTTCATTTGCTGTTTGCTCTTAGGACCATTTTAAGAGACTTTAGGTGGTTATTGTTTTTAATAGTTTTCTCCAGTTTTACTGGAAAATGGGGCAGCAGCTCTCTTCACAGCATCAGGCCAAAAGTCCATCCCTCAATGTTTGCCGTTTAAGCTGCTAAATATTGGGATAATTTGGTATACAGCAATAGATAACTTATACACTAAATCAGAAGATACATACAATTGCAGTTGTGATAGTGATTTTCAGATCACTGACTTTAGAATTTGTGCCAATTTATACTTCCACCAGCAGTATAAGAAGGTGCTTATTTCCCCACATCCTGGCTGTCGTATTGTTTTTAAACTTTTGTGTTTTATTTTATCTGAAAGAAAAAAAAATGGTATCCTGAAGTAGTTCTCACTTGCGCTTCTCTTATGTGTGAGTGAAGTCTAAGAGCCATTTTATATCCTTCTCTGTGGAGTTTTTCTTTTATACATCTTTTTATATCCATTGCCTGTGGCATTTCTAATTTGTGTCCTATGGTACCTTTCAAACTCAGTATATTAGTATAGAGTTTACTGGCTTCTTCTAAGTTATTTTACTACCTAACTTTCTCACTACCACAGGCATGCCATTTTCTTTCTTTAAATTTCACATCTTGAGGGTAATCTTTGATAGCTCTTGGTATGTTTTTGAACAGAAAATCAATTCCCAAGTTCAGTCACTTTCTCTTTTGCAGTGTCACTCAAATTTAGTAATTCCTCTGTGTCTTTAACTTCCAAATCCTCTGTCTTGGTTCTTAGTATCTCAGCTCTGAACACCTTATTGATTTCTTTTTTAAGCATCAGTTCTGTTTTACATCTTAACCTTAAGACAAAGCAAGATATAAGACACCAAAGAAAATAATTTGTAAAATTCAAGTTAAAGGTAGCCAATGAAAATTCTGGGACTTTCTTAATGGATATCTAGAGGAAACTTGTAACCTTTAAACTTGGATGCCTAGAGCATACCAAATGTTGCAAAGAAACAGGATTGTGAAAGTTAGACATGCGTCCCCATGTCTAACACAGACCAAAACAGGTATCTCTACTGGATTTATTCATTCGACAAGTGTCAGTGTGGCATCCGATTGTCAGACACTACTAAAAGAGAAGGCGGTAGCTCTGCACATTTGTAGAAAGAGACAATTTATAATAGGGTTTGATAAGTATCATGATAAGGAAATTTATATTAGTATAATTATTTCTTTCTATGATCTCTGACAAAAGATGTGAAAAAAACTTTTACACTCACTAATACAATTTAAAGTAATTAGAAGTTTATGTTTTTGAAAATAAGATTGGGATTTTCCTAATAGAATATCATACAAATATAAAATATTTTTATACAAATTTGTAGAAAATATTATTTTCTATGATTTATAGATATTTGAATAGAATACCATACAAATATAAGATATTTTTATGATATTATGTTTTTTATACAAATTTGTAGAAAATTATTATTTTCTATGATCTAGATATTTGAATTTACCTGATATTTTATGAGTTTATTATGAACTCCTGCCAAAAGTACATTTTGAATATATTATCTGTTTATTAGCTCTACAAATACAATTTCCTTGTGTTTATAAACATACATAATATAAGCTCTCTGTTTAGATTATTAGTATTATAAGAATACACTGTATTTTAACGTTAAATCCTTAAGGAAACATCATAAATTCGTTTGTAGGAGCAATAAACATTGAAGAAACAGTTAACATGGAGTTTCATAGGATATCAATACAGTAGGAACATAGGAGCCTGAATCAACTTTTCTTTGGATAACTACAAATGTGCACCAAAGTCCAGTATCTTTACCTTAGATACAAACTTTATCCTGGCTCTTAAAAAACTGCTGTTATTTTGCCTTCTAATATTGTGTTATAGATAATTTTGTAGACTTAACCAACAGTCTGCTGTCCTGCATTTTATGTAGTTCTACTTTAAGGTACTAGAGCTGTGATCTAACCTACTGCTAGCAACAAAGAATCCCAGGAAGTGATTAATTGTGCTTCTTTGCTGCTACAAATCAATCCAGAGTTGGGCTGTTGCTTGTTAATCTATTTCCCGCAATCTTTTCTTTTTTCTTTTTACATTGGCCATTACTACTAATCTTTTGTGTATGTATTGCTTATTTTCTGTTGTTTTTTTTTTTCTAGTTACTTGACATATATTTGTCTTATGGCAGTGATCTAGTATGGTCTGTCTGCAAACAGTAAGGAGAATGTGCCAGAATATCAATCAACCTTGCTCTTTCTTCATTGAGAAAGCCTTGATGCTTATCCTGCCTTCTCTGATGGCCAATTGGTAACAACGAATTCATAGTCCCGCAATTTGAATAGCATTACCTTAAAGTTTTTACACTTTGTTATGTACCACTTTCACTAGAGATATACTAAGCTATGTGGGTGGAAGAGAATACAGTGTGAAGAACAGTGGAATAGTGGTGTTCGAAAAATCACCAAAAGTTCTTGAGGTCTTTGTTAAACATACTTGAGAGAAAAAAATACATCATACAAGTGCTTTTAAGTTTAAAGCTTTGGAAATAATAAAAACTATGGAACTGTTTAAACATGTGTTTTTACTTTCTTTGCTCTATTGATAGAGGAGGAATTTATGAATGGATTTTATATACTTAGGAGATTCAGGTCTCTCTTAGGTGACACGGTTAATTCCTTTTGTATCTGGATGTCTCCTTGAGTTGTTGCATTTGCTTTACTTGTTATCGCATCTGAGGTTGGATGGAGAGAGGTGGTTTGGTGGGCGAGATGGCCTGCAGATCGTGGGCTGTAGTACAGTTTCCCTAAAGTCAGCCAACCAGAGACATTTCTGAAGTTCTTTTTCTCACTTTGGTTTCAATGAATTCAGTGACTTCTCACACTGATTACTGATTTGGAATTAGATCAGAGAATGTTGACTATATTCTTAGGTGATTTCTGGTTGTGGTGATACCTTGATATACTAAATATACTAATGCATTTGTTTTATTGTCATGATAATTATGCCCTATTTTCCCCCAGTTTTAAAAATTTTTCCAGAAGTAAGAGCATAGTAAAGTCTATATTCAGTTGATATTCATTGTGTTTTGGTGATTCATTAAATATTATTAAGCAAATGATGGTTTGAGCATAAGTATTTATTCCACTGCCTTCCCAAATCCCACTGAAACCACTAATGGAGTTTTAAAAGTGAAGGAGTATCTATGGATAAAGAGAACAGGAGAAAATGTGACAACGGATGAAAGATGTTACTGAATTTTTGAATGATGTAAAGTGAGTTAATACGTGGTAACTGAGTTAGCAGAATAGAGAAAGTTAAGATATAAAGAATCTACCAATTCTTAGTAAAAGGGAACAACAGTGACTGCTGGAGTGAGGATGAGCCTAAAAATTGGGAAAATTGAATTAAAGTCTGTATAAAGATCACGTAACCCCCCCCCATCAAGGCAGGAGACAAGAGGTTTATTCCCTTGAGCAATTGAAATAAGTATCTTCTGGACTTAGGGACATAAGGCATATAAAGGCACAGGGATTAGGTGTTATGCTGAAAACTGTGAAAACTATAGGAGTAAGTGAAACATTAACTGAATTTAAGAGTGAGGCACAAAAATGATGGTTGATAGTTTTACATGGCCTGAAGTGGGGTTGCTAAAAGGTAAGCATTACATTATCCAAGCAGAATTATTCTCTGGAGAAACTGAGTAGCCCTAGAAAAAGAATAACAAAACACTGACATTTAGGGGTCCCCTACCAAAATGTGAGGTCCCTCAATTAACTGGGAAGATCTGGTGGCAAGCCCTCCACCCCCACCCCAGGCCAAATAAAACTATTAACCATCATTTTTGTGCCTCACTCTTAAATATTAATGTAAAGCAAAGGATCATAAGACATTTGAGGAAAAATCTCCAAATGAAAAACAAAAATCGAAAGTAACAGAAAAAAATGGAACTCACAGAAGACATAAATAATGCAGAAGAAAACAAAGGAAAAAACTCAGTTAATAAGCTAAGATATGTAAGGGAAGATTTGATATATGTGAAAGAGAAACAGGAGACAAAAAAAAATAGAAGGAATACTTGAAAATTAAATGGAATGATTGTCAAAATAAAAAATTAACTAGTGGGGCTGGAAGATGAAGTTGAGTACATGTTCCAAAAATTAGAACAAAGACAAAGAAGTAGTAAATAGGAGCGAAAAGAATAAGAATCAATCTAGGTGCCCTAACAGTGATTAATAGGAATTTTGTTGCAGGAGCAAAGAAAATGGAAGTAATTATTAAGGAAGTAATTCAAGAAATTTCTCTGACTCAGCTCATGACTTTCCAGATTTAAAATGTCTGTTGAGCGTCTAGCACAAAGAACTGTAGAGAGGCACATTATCATGCAATTTTAGAACTTTAGAGATAGTGAGATCATAAAACCTCTTAGAGGGGAAAAATAGTCATATACATAGGGTTAAGAATTAGAATATGATTGTCTCCATTGCTAGAAGCTAAAGACATGAAGCAATGCCTTCATAATTCTGGAAGAGAAATTATTTTTGACCTAAAATTCTATACCTATCCAGATTATCAGTCAAGCTTAATGTTAGAACAAAGACATTTTCTGTAATATGTAATCTCGTATCTTCCATGCATACATTCTTAGGAGGCCACTGGAAAATGTGTATTACCAAAATAAATAATAAACAAGAAGATAGAACATTGGTATTGAGGGATTGTGAGATCCAACACATGAAGAATATAAAGACTTTTGAAGATGAAGATGAAAGGAAGTCCAAGAAGTCTTGGTAACAAGTAGTTCAGAGTGGAGCAGGAACATAACAATTCATTAAGATAAGTGACTATGAAAAAATTGGCACCAAAGGAATATGTAATGTTTTTGAGTAAGATATTTTATTTTATTTGAGAATTCTGGAAAGGATTGGGAATAAGTAAATAGAAAACTGAGCAAATAAAAATGACACAATTTTTATTTTTTAAAAAGGAAAAGGAGCGTTATCAACATTTTTCTCTATCACATTACCTAGCACAACCATTAGATCATCACTTCCTGGAAGGATTCCAAATGTGATGCCATGTGATTGTAGGGGGATGTGTAAGCCCCATGAGATTTCCTGTTCTAGATGAGTTCACTTAAAAAAAATTTTTTTTCAGTGTCCTGTACTTTCTCATCTCTTACTTATTTCCTCTTACCTTTCACATGAAGAATTAGAACATGGATCTGTACTGATTTTCTTTTGAGGTCCACACACAATTCAAGTGCTAAAAGATTGGCATAAATTTCTGCTTCTCTTAGTGGGCATATATCAGGCTATTAAAGGTTTGATAGAATCTAAAAGGAAAAATATATCAAATGTATCTACAGAGGCACTAGAAAGCAAGCAAGACATTTTCTGTTATGATGGTAACAGTTGACAGTAAGTGAAAAGTTCTACAATGGCATATATTCAACAGTAACCTTAAGTCAGTCAACTAAACAATGAAATCATTATTAACAGGGAGTGATGAAATTTTTAACTTTAGAAGAAACAAAAAGTTATATATGAAAGAGAATATGATCATAGTACATTATGTTGTTAAGCTGTGAACCATACATTAAGAAGTATTATGTGCCGGGTTTGGTGGCTCAGCCTGTAATGTCAGCACTTTGGGAGACTGAGGCGAGTGGATTGCCTGAGCCCGCGGGTTCGAGACCAGCCTGGGCAACTTGGTGAGACCTCGTTTCTACAATAAAATAAAAAATAGCTGTGTGTGGTAGCACGCGTCTGTAGTTCAGGCTACTCAGAAGCTGAGGCAGAAGGATCGCCAGAGCCCAGCAGGTCGACGCTGGGGTGGCCGTGAACGTTGCATGCCACTGTTCTCCAACCTGGGCGAAGGAGTGAGACTCCAACTCAAAAAAAAAAAAAAAAGTGTTAGGTAAAAAACTAAACAAAAATTGAGATTTATACCTGTCACATAAACAAGAGCCAGATGACACATCCCCATAGAAGTACTGGGAGTTGCGTACCTTGGGAAAATTCACAGAAAGGGAATCCTTGGCAAGTGTGTAGATATTGCATTGTTCTCTTCCTTTGGGGGTCAGTGTAGAACAGTGTGGCAAGGTTACACACGTCAGACTCTGGAGGAATGACCCCGTCACTGAATTTCATGATGAAGAAAGCTCTTCTGATATGATGAAATATAATATTTTTGTTATTCAAATCTGTTTATTTCCTGAGTATGACCAATGGAAGCTCAAATAATAAAGACATATTGAATTACTGTCTATTTTGATGCTGTAGTTTGGAAAATAGCAAAAATTCAAGTAGTAAGGGATACTAGCCTTCTCACACATACAAAAGAAGATATATACAAATCTGTTCCTGTGAGCATTTGGATCCAAGGACTGTCTATATTGGGAGAAGATGAGTAAGAAGATTATGTCCCAAATTTAAAATTTAAGAGATAGTATAAGTATATATGACTAAGTATGTTCATGGGTAGTGCTGGGGACTTATTTTTTATGTCTTATGACTGTGTTTAAGTTGGAAAAATAACGTATAACTTAGAAAAAAGGAGAATTTTCAAAAAATGTGACTATTCGTACTGATTCTGTGTGGTCTTCTGTTAACTTGAAAGTTGGATATAAGTTAGCATTGCAACTTTTTAGACCACTTATTATTTTGACACTCTTAAGTATACTTCCTAAATAAATGGCCTAACATGGCAACGTTTATTAACCACAATATCTGTTTATTTTGTTGGACTTTTATATACTATTTATAATAAAGACCTATCATTTTCCTGTTTTTGGTTTCTTTATTTGAGACTTAGAGGTTGATGGCCCTATTGAGTGAGGATTATGACTAGGAGTAGTGGGGTGATACATTGTAAGGTTTTATGTTGGTTCTAGTGAGATAGTTTTATGAAAAGCACCGGTTCAGCAACAAATTGTGGGGCAGGAGTTGATGAAAATTTTGTTCTCTGCATAGTCTGGCGTATATTTTCACTTTTTTTTCTGAGTAGATTTAGAGTCTTGAGTAATCTTAAAACTGATAGAACATAATGACAACCTTGTGAATATCTGGGGTCTCTTTTGATTGTTCTAAATATTCCTGATACATTCTTTTGAGTTGTTGAATTTGGCCCTGGCTTAGGGTATATGACTTGGAGATTAAATTATTAAACTAGAGATTCTAAGTCATTTTTAAGACTTGTGTCAAGGATCCTCTTCCCTATGCTTTCTTCTAGGAGTTTTATGGCTTAATGTCTTATGGTTAAAACTTTATTCCATTTTGAGTTGAGTTTGAGGTATGGTATAAGGGTCTACTTTCATTTTTCTACCTGTGGATATCCAGTTTTCCTAGTACCATTTATTGAAGTCTATTCTTTCCACATTGTATATTTTTAGCAACTTTGTTGAAAACTAGTTGACCATTTATGTATGAGTTTACTTCTGGGTTCTCTGTTCTGTTGCATTGGTCTGGGTATCTGTGTTTATGCAAGTATCATACTGTTTTGATCACTGCAGATTTTGTTATCTAATTTGAAATCTGGAAGTATGATGCTTCAACTTAACTCTTCTTACTCAAGATTGCTTTAGCTAGTTATGGTCTTTTGTGGTTCCATATGAATTTTTTCTTTTTTTTTTTTTTGGTTGGAGTCTCACTCTGTCGCCCAGACTGGAGTGCAGTGGCCGCTCCCGGCCACTGCAGCCTCGACCTGCTGGGCTCCGGTGATCCTTCCGCCTCAGCCTTCCAAGTAGCCAGAATTACAGGCGCGTGCTACCATGCCTGGCTAATTTTTTGATTTATTGTAGAGATGAGGTCTCGCCAAGTTGCCCAGGCAGGTCTCGAACCTGCAGGCTCAGGCAATCCACTTACCTCGGCCTCCTAAAGCACGGGATTACAGGCTGAGCCACCGAGCCTGGCCTGAATTTTACGACCTATTATTTTCAGTTATTTGAAAAATGCCATTGGTATTTTGGTAGGTGTTGCATTGAATCTGTAGATTGCTTTGGATAGTATTGACATTTTAACAATAATCATTCTTCCAATCCATGAACATGAGATATTTTTCCTGTTTTTGTCTTCAATTTCTTACATCAATGTTTTATAGTTTTCAGTTATAAATCTTTGCAAAGAGTCTTTAGGGTTTTCTTTATATAAGATAATGCCATCTGCAGAAAGAGACAGTTTTCTTTCTTCTTTTTTGATTTAGATGTACTGCATTTATTTTCCTCGCCTAGTTGCTTTGGCTAGAACTTCCAGTAGTATATTTAGTAAGATTGACAGGAGTGAATTCTCTTGATGGTATCACATAAGTTCCATAGGCTTTCTTCACTTTTGCATTCATTTTTCTTTGTTTCTCTAACTGGGTAGTTTCAAATTACCCGTTTTTCAGTTTGCAGATTCTTCTGCTTGATTAAATCTCCTGTTGCCACTCTATTTCATTTTGCATTTCATCCTTGTAGTTGTCAGCTCCAAAGTTTGTTTTGTTCTTTTTTGTGATCCTGAAAAGGTGTTTCAGTCAAGGATGGACCACATATACTATGGTGGTCCTATAAGATTATAATATGGCATTTTTACACTACTTTTTCTATCTTTATATATATTTAGATACACAGATACCATTGTGTTACAGTTGACTACAGTATTCAGTACAGTAACATGCTGTATAGGTTTGTAGATTGGGAGTCATAGGCTATATCATATGGTCTAGCTGTGTAGTGGGCTATTCCATCTAGGTATGTTTGCACAAATATAATGCATTTCTCAGAATGTTGCCCTGTTGTTAAGCAACACATGACTGTATTTTGAATTCCTTTTCAGACACTTCAACAATATCCTTTTTTTTTTGCAGTTGATTACTGGAAAAAATATTATTTTTTTTGGTGGCATCATGTGGATTTTTGTGTCTTTTGTTGCCTTGCATTGATGTCTGTATATTTGATGGAATAGTCACTTCATCTAAACTTCATGGGCTGGTTTCAACGGGTAAAAACCTTCACCTGCATGTGGGTGCAAACCTGGCAGGATGTAGTGATTCCAGCTTTGGCAAGGACACAGTGATGTAGTCTCCATGTGGTTTTGTCAGCCGAGTCACTACCAGCTAAGATTGTAGGGGGCTCAGAAGCCAGGGCCATGTATATGTTGAAAGTGTTCACAGAGACAGTGAGGGCTTTGGGGTTCTTTGATGGACAAGGCTGCCAGTGTCCTTCTGATCTCTTTTTCTGTTGTGTAGGAATCTGTTTTTGAAGGTATCCCTCTTGGTGCTATGTCTATTTGTAGGCATGCTGTCTTTGGTAGTACTACTGGTATCTGATGCACAGTGCCTCTTGAGTGACTATGGAGCTGATGTCGAGCTCCAGCACATGTGGAAGGATCATGACTCTGGGGTCCAGGGTAGCTGTGGTTCCAGTACTGCACAGGAACCCCCTTCAGTTTGGTAACAGTGTATGAGGCATGGAGTCTTATGAAATAGCCTATAAGCCAGAGTCCATAGTGTGGGTGTGTGCAAAGTTATAGGTGGCTTCAGGGTCCAGGACATGGTAATTTTCCCTGTGGTGGTATCTCCAGTGTCCTAGATGCAGGCACATGCAAAGTAGCCAAGGAGCTGGGATCCATAGTGCAGGTGTGTGCAGAGTGAACAGTGGTTTCAGGCACTGGGCAGGTAGCCTGCTGTCTTATTGGTGACTTCATTGTTTGAGGCATATATATCATGGATTTGGCCATGGAGATGGGGTTTGGAGTGCCAGTGCACAGTGCATCTGCAGCTCTGGGATCTGTTGTATGCATAGATTTGGGGGGTGGCAGCCTCTGTTCCAGGGCAACAGTAGCTGTTGGTTACCTCAGTGGCAAAAGCTACCTGCTGGGTGCCCTACAAGGAGCAGGTTGCTGGGGTTCATACCTTTGAACAATATGGGGACAAAATTACAGGGAGTCTGTGGCTGCTTCTGGAGCTGTCAAGGTTCTTAGCAGTAAAGGCTACTAGAGGATTCTACAGAGTAGGCTACTAAGGACATGGTGGCACCTGCTGCATGGCTGCTGTTGATTGTGATTGCTCTGCCACTTATTCTTTGTTTTCTAGCTGTCTCCAGTTATCTTAGCTTTGCTGATCTCCCTAGCCCTCTTTCTGTCCAGTTATTCACCAATATTTGATTGACTGTTGTGCTGTAGGTTCTTCATTGGACTCTTGAGCCCTCTTTGAGCTATTTTTCTCATAATTTTCTAATTATTTTTTGTGGGAGGCTGAATGCTGGTATTTCCAACTCTGCCATCTTACTGTATACTGCCTTTAAGTAATATGTTTTTCATAATTATAAAAATTTGAATAACTAGCATTTTTCTATGAAGTATCCTTTTTATTTTCTGGATATTATTCTAAAATTGATTAAATTTTTTAAAATGGGAAATTTTATTTAGAAAAGACTAAATGTAGTAAAATACAGAGTAGGTCAAACATAAACCTCTAGGTTTAAGTACACATATTACTAAGTTTAGTTGTTAGGATATACACATTTCCTCCACAATGATTTGATCTGACAAGCCTTTATATCAAGGCCTCCAACATGATTAATATCATATTTGTTCATGTTGATGTTTCATTTTTGATATCACAAAGTATAAGGAAATAGCCCTTGGAAACCTAAGGGAAAAGCTTTCAGAATATGGTGAAAAGTGATTATAATCTGTTGGAAGATTTCTACAGATATTTCTGAAGAAGAGGAAAGTTAATGTCTTCAGCATTAGTGAAGACTAATAGTCTTAATTTCAAAGAAGTCAGTGTCAAAAATAATTAATAGTATGTCTGTCATCATTTAGTGGGAAGCCAGAAATGCTGAGTACTACCTCAACATTAGGAGTATGACGTTTATAGCTATAGTAATGAGTAATAATATCTAACATTTGTATATTACTTTAATTTCAATATAAATTATCTCACTGGAAATTTAGTATCTTCTAATCTGGTCCATGAATAATAAACAAATTATAGTATAAATTTCCTTACTAATCAGTGTTATTAAGATAGATTTGTCCTTCAAAATAATAACTTTATGAAATATATATGTGTATGCATATTTAATTTTAAAAGTAGGCTGTATCATGATACTCTGATGTTATGTATTTTAAGGAAACAATTTGAACCTTGTTTTCTTCTTTTCTGTCATAGTCTTACAATAGGGGTATTGCAGAATTGTGAGTAGATATTTATCAATATTGAGTTCATAAGGGTTATTGTGTGGTTAAAATTACGCTGTTAAAAGTTATTTATTCCTGGCTTATTTTTTCTTAAATGAGAATTGTAACAGTGATTCATTATTAAGTAAGAAATTTGCTTTCTTCTTATGAAAACAGAGAGAGAAACAAAGATATGTTGTTGAAGGAGAAGACTAGTTGAAGGCTCAGAGGATATTTCCAATTGATTTTTGGGTCAGTTGATTTTTAGGAAGTAGTAGATAGCCATTGAAAAAAATTGAGCTTTTCATTTGAGATAATCATAGATTCACATGCAGTTGTAAGAATAATACAGAGAGGTTTAGTGTACTCTTGAACCATTTCTCCCCAATGATATCTTGCAAAACTGTAGTACAGTATGAAGCCAGTATATATTGACATTGATACAGTCAATGCGGAACACTTCTGTCACCACAAGAAGCCCTTTAGATCTCCTCCGCTTAACACCCAACCCCATCCTGTGTGTAACTCCTGGCAACTGCTCATTTGCTCTTCATTTTTATCATTTTTTAATTTCCAAAATGTTGTATAAATCAAATTAGATAGATGTAACTTTTTGGGGTAGACTTTTCATTCAGCATAATTCTCTGATAATTCTTCCAAATTTTGTGTTTATCAATAGTTGGTTTATTTTTTTATTGCTACAGATTGCCCCATAGTATGGGTTTACCGTAGTTTGTTTAACCATTAATATGTTGAAATACATCTGAGTAGTTTCTGGCTTTTGACTGTTGTGAATTGCTATGAATATTTGTGTGCGTGTTTTTTGTTGTGAACATAGGTTTTCATTTATCAGGGATAAATGGCCAGGAGTATAATTGCTGGGTCATAGGATAGTTACATCCTTAGTTTATTAAGAAAGTGGCAAACTATTTTTCAGAGTGTCTATACCATTTTACATTTTCTCTAGCAATGTATGAATGATCTAGTTTATCTGTATCTTTATCAGCATTTGATGTGGTCACTATGTTTTCTTTTAGCCATTCTGCTGGTGTATGGTTTTTCCTCATTGTAGATTTAATTTGCATTTTCCTCATGGCTGATGATGTTGAATATCTTTTCCTGTGCTCATTTGCCATTTGTATGTCCACTTTGATGAAATATCTGTTCATGTCTTTTGCCCATTTTGTATTTGGATTAAAAAAATATTGTAGAGTTTTGAAAGTTCTTTAAATATTCTGGATACTGGTCTTTTGCCATATATGTGGTTTGCAAATATTTCTCCCAGTCTGTAGCTTTTGTTTTATCCTCTTAACAGGGTGTTTTTTTGTTTTTTGTTTTTTTTTTTTGAGAAACCAGGATTTATTGAGAAGACAGACAAACTCCCAGAGTGGGAAGGGACCTGAGACGGTTGCCCTTAACAGGGTCTTTTATACAGTAGAGCAAAGTTTAAATTTTGACAAGGTCCAATTTCAATTTTTCTTTTAGTGGATGTACTTTTGGTGTCAAATCAAGATTTTTTGCCTAACCTTAGATGCTGAAGATTTTCTCTTATTTTTTGTTGAAAGTTTTATAGTTTTATGATCTATCTGAGTTAATTTTTATGTAAGAGATTTAAGGAAGTCAAAGCACTTTTCTTTTTTTTACTGTGATATATGATTTTTCTAGCACAATTTGTTAAAAGTACTGTCCTTGTCCCTTGAACTGTTTTCACCTTTGTTTAAAATCAGTTGGGCATATTTGCATATTTCTTGGTTCTTTATCCTGTTCCCATTGATTTGTGTGTCTGTCCTCTGTCAGAACTATATCATCTTAATTATTGTAGCTATATACACATCTTGAAAATTGAGTAGTATGATTTATTCTATTTTTTCTTTTTCAAAATTGTTTTAACCATTTTAGTCCTGTTCTTTTCCATATAAAGTTTAGAAGTTTAGAATGTTTCTATTAAGAAAAACATCATGACTAGATTTTTGACAGGATTTGTGTTGAACCTGGATGTTGCTGTCTTTGTTGATTCTCCTATCCGTGGACACAAAATGTCTTTCCATTTATTTAGGTATTCTTTGATTTCCTTGATTAGCATTTTGTACTTTTCAGCATATAAGTCCTATACACGTTTTATTAGATTACACCTATGTATTTAAACTTTTGTGTGTGATGGCAAATTATATTTTTAAGTTTGGTGTCCGTGTTTGCATTACTAGTATATAGAATAATGATTGACTTTTGTATACACTTATTATTTCTAGGATTTTTGTTTTTTAAGTTTCTTTGATTTTTCTGCATAGATAATCATATTAACTGTAAGTAAGTAGTTTTATTTCTTCCATTCTGATTTGTTTGTCTTTTTTTTTCTTGCCTTATTGTGCTGGCTATATTTTTCAATACTATGTTGAAGAGGAGTGGTGAGAGTGATCATTTTTGCCTTGCACCTATTTTTAGTGGGAAATTGGTCAATCTTTCATTAAATGTTACCTGTAAGTTTTTTGTATATGTTCTTTATTGAGTTGAGGAAGTTTTCTGTTACTAGATTACTGAGAATTTTTATCACCAATGGGCATTGAATTCTGTCAAATTCTTTTCACTGCATCAATTGATATGATCATGAATTTTTTTCCTTTAGATTATTGATATGGTGGAATATATGGACTTATTTTGAATACTGAACCAGCTTTACATACTTGAAATAAATTTTGCTTGGTCATGGTATACAGTTATTAATAGTGCTAAATACTACTTGCTAATGTTTTATGAAGGATTTTTCTGCATATGTAATCATGAGGGATATTGGTGTATAGCTTTCTTTTATTGTATTGCCTATGGTTTTCATATCAGAAATAGGTGTAACTTCATGAAGTAAATTGGGAAGTGTTCCTTTCTCTTCTGTTTTCTGGAACAAATTGTGTAGAATTGGTGATTTTCTTCTTTAAATGTTTGGTAGTTCTCCTGAGAAATTATCTTGGCCTGGAGAGTTCATTTTTGGGAGTCTTCAAATTGCTAATTAAGTTTCCTTAATAGTTATAGGATTATCCAATTTATCTTTTTCACTTAGTGAAGTGTGGTAGGTTGTTTATCTCGAGGAATTGGTCAGTTTTTTCTAAGTTGTCAAATTTATGTGTGTAGAGTTATTCACAGTTTTACCTTATTGTAGTTGTGAGTATCTGTAGTGATAATTCTGTTTAAGGTATGTCTTTTTCTTTCTTTTTTTTTCGTCAGTGTTGCTAGAAGTTTTCCAAAAGTATTGTGTTTTCAAAAAGCTCTTTTGTGTTTCATTGATTTTCTTTCTTTTCATTTTATTGATTTATACACTTTATGATTTCTTTTTTGTGTTATTTCTGGGTGAGTTTTTTTTCTTCTTGAAGTGAAAGGGTAGATTATTGTAATGTAGACATTTAATTTTATGTTTCCTTCTTAGCTGCTTTAGCTTAATCCCCCATATTTTGATATGTTGCCTTTTCATTTTTATTCAGTTCTATGTATTTTTAAACTTCCCCTGACACTTTCTCTTTGAAAATTAAATAACATACTTCTATATGTATGTTATTTAATTTTCAAGTGTTTGGAGATTTTTCTGTTGTCATTCTGTGATTAATTTTTAGTTTGATTTTATATGGTCAGAGAATGTACTCTGTGATTTAAATTCTTTTAAGTTTGTCAAATTTGTTTTATGGCCCAAGATAATGGTTTATCTTTGTATAAATCTGTGGGCATTTGAAAATAGTATATCTTTGCTGGAGTTTAGTGGAGTGTTCTGTAAATGTTGATTAGATTCTGTAGGTTGATTTTGTTGTTGAACTCTTCTGTATCCTTGATGTTTTACTGTCTAGTTCATCCCTTATTGTCAGAGTGGTTTTGAAGTTACCAAGCACAATTGTTGATTTACCGATGTCCCCTTTTTGTTCTGTCAATTTTTTTCTGCCTGTATTTTGAAGTTCTAACATTTTGCACTCGGACGTCCCCTCTGAGGGGACATTGTAAATCTAGCAGACCACTCAAATGTCTCCTTTCAGAGGATGTAAAGAGTTAGCTGTGATTATACAGGACAAACATATGTCAGCCTAAATGTTTCAAAAAATGTATGTTTTCTTGAAGTTTTCCATTCAAATTGCACGAGAAAACAGATATGGAATATATACTGAAATACACATTAAAAAATCAGTGGGTGTTATGTAGAAAGAGAATGTCCTTCCACATCTTCGAACAACAATCTGGACAATAAATTATATATTATTAATGTGGGAGGAAGAAAATGAGACTGCATTGTCTTCTCCAAACAAAAAACACCAGGTAGAAGATGTCAAAACAAATTAGTATTGCACAACATGTATCAATGAACCTGCAATGCATATCAGTGACTGTTTCACGTTGCAACATGTTAGAAACATATAAGATATAAAATTTAGATTTTTTTGTCATAAGTTCCTTAATGTTCAAAATTCTATTATAAGCCAAATATCATTACAATAGCATAATTGGTTCCAATGCTATACTATTTACTGTGAAGTGATTTGTTTTTCACTATTTCATAGAGTGTGGTCGAGTTTCTGGCAGGTGATCTGCAAGATCTTGAGTGCAAAGACTAAAGTTTGGTGATTATACAGGACAAACAGTCTTCGTTGTTGCTTGATAGTTTTATCACTGTATAATGTTCCTCTCTGTCTCTGGTAATTTTCTTTGCTCTGAACTATACTTTATCTAATGTTAATATAACCACTGTTTTGAAGAATGGTTTTTATGGCATATCTTTTTCCTTTCTTTTTACTTTCAGCTTACCTTGTTGCCATATTTGAAATGAGTTTCTTTTAGCTGCTGTGCATCATGTTTTTTAATTCACTCTGTTGATCTCTTTTAATTTGTATATTTTAGATTATTTACATTCATTGTAATTATTGATATGTTAGCAATTAAGCATGACATTTTGCTTTTTCTTTTCTGTTTGCTATTTGTTTTATTTTTCCTGGTTTACTGATGTCCCCTTCCTGTTGGCTATTTAAACAATTTTTAGAATTTTGTTTTATTTATAGTGTTTTTATGGTATCTCTTTGTATATGTCTTTTAGTGGTTGCTCTAAGTATTATATATGCATAACTTATCATAGTCTATTGGTGTCTACATTTTACCAGTTTAAGTGACATACAGAAATCTTTTTCTCTTTATGTCCATTTACCCTCCCCTATTTATAACATGATTGCTATGAATATTTTTTCTACACACATTTCAAACCAAATAAGATATTATTATGCTTTTTACTTCAACCATCAAACTTAATTTAGAAAACTGAAGGAAAGAAGGAGTCTATTGTATTTATCCAGATTTTTGCTCTTATTCTTTTCCTTCTTGTTTCTAAATTTTCTTTTTCTTCTTTTTTTAAGACAAGGTCTTGCTCTGTTGTCCAACTGGAGTGCAGTGGTATGAACATAGCTTCCTGTAATCTCAAATTCCTGGTCTCAAATGACCCTCCTGTCTCAGCCTTCTGGGTAGTCAGGATTGCTGTCATGGGCCATCATGCCCAAATAATTTTGTATTTTTTTGTAGAGATGGGGTCTTGCTATGTTGCCCAGACTGGTTTTGAACTCTGACCTCAAGTGACCCTCCCATCTCGGCCTCTCAGAGTGCTGGGATTTCAGACATAAATCAGAATCCCTCCATTATTATTTCTTTTTTTAATTAGAAAATTTACTTTAGTCATTCCTTTATGGTTGGTCTCCTGACAACCAATTTGAGGTTTTCGTTTTTAAGGAATAAAATCTTGATTTCTCTTTCATTTCTAAAAGATATTTTCACGGAAATAGAATTGTGGGTTGAAAATTCTTTTCTTTCAGTACTTGAAAAATGCTATTCCCCTTCTTTCTGATTTCCATGGTGTCCAGCAAGAAATCTACCATCATCTGAATCATTGTTCCCTTGTAGGTAATGTGGTCTTTCTCTGTCACTGCTTTCAATATTTTTTCTTGGTTTTTAGATTTTAGAAGTTTTAGTATGATGGGTCAGTGTGGATTTCTTTTTAGTTTAGTGTATTGGGGTTTGCTCAACTTCTTGAATCTGTGTGATTTTATGTTTTTGCGAAAATCTGATAAATTTTGAGCCATTATTTCTATGTCTATTTATTCACCTCTGCCTTCTTTCTCCTCTTCTACTCGGATTTGGGTTAAATAAATCTTAGATCTTTGGTAGGTTCCTGAGGTGCTGGTTTTTTGTTGTTGTTGTTGTTTAAGTGTGTTTTCTCTGTTGTTCAGATTGGATAAATTCTATTGTTCTTTCTTCCCTTTCACCGAGTCTTTCTTGTGCTCTTCAGTTGGTTGTTGAGTCCATCCACTGAGTTACTTTGGGTTGTGCCCTTTTCAGCTACAAAACTTGTGTTTTGTTTTTCTTTGTATCTTCTTTTTGCTCAGACTTTCTGTTTCTTTACTAAGTCTTCCAACTTGTTTTGTAACTGCTCATTGAAGCATTTTCATAATTGCTGCTTTAATTATTGTCAAATTATTTTGACATCTCTGTCATCTTGGTGTTGGTATCTGCTGATTTTTTAAAAAATCAGTTTGAAATTTTCTTGGTAGTGGTATGACAAATGACTTAAAAAATTAAATCTGGATGTTTGGGGTATTATGTTATGGACTCTGTATCTTATTAAAACCTGACTTTCTCTGATACCACTCTATCAGGGGAGGGGATGGCTCCTGCCAGGAGAGTTTAGAAGTTTAGGTTACCTTGTTGGTCTCTGGTGACACTTGAGGAATATGGAGGTTTTTAACAAGTTTATTATTGTTGGATGGGTGTGAATGTTTCCACTCTCTGTTAGGTCTCCATTGATACCACCCTGGATGGGAGGAGCAAGTGTCTCCCCTCCAACATCTAGTATCATCATGGGAGGAAGGGACCCTTTTTACTTCTGGGAAGTGGTAAAAGTTCTGACTTCAGTGGTCTCCTCAGACATAGTGGGGAGCAGGGAATGGAGAAGGGGCAGTTGCACTATCGCTGGTTGAGCATGAAAGTCCTGGCTCCCTATATGTCCTTCTCTGAAACTGTCCTGGCAGCAATTAGGGAGGTTAGGGAGACTCATTGCAGCTGTGCAGTGATTGATGCCTAGGTTCTTCACTTGACTTTTACTGGCATGGGTGGTGGAGCCACATTGTTTTATTTTCCTGTGATGCTTGACTGGAGTAGAGTAGTTAATATCTGAAAGTTTTCTGTCTTACTAAGCTACCCCTTTCTTGGTTCTTGGGCAAGAGAGAGCAGACTTTTGTTGAGACTTTTTTCTTTCTGCACTTATTGGTGTTTCTAGGCTGTCAACTTTTTGTTCTCTGTCTGTGATATTTGGGTTACAAAAGAAAACCCAGGGCACTCATTGCTGTATAATAGGGTTCCAAGATCTCTAACCAATCTACATTTTTTTCTTCACCATCAGTCTTTTTATGTTTGTTTTATATGTAATATCCAGGATTTTTAGTTGTGTTTTGAGGGAGGAATAGAGAAAATACTGCTAATCCTTCTTCCTGATAATGGAAGAGGACCATGTTTTAAAAACTTGTGTTTTGCTGTTGTATTTGGTGAGTTAATTGAAGAGGGTAATTTGACATTGTTGAAACTCACTGTTCAGAGTAGGGTTTTAAAAGTTTGGTAGACGAAGATTTTACCCTAGGGGAAAGGTGGCAAATACCTGGCCCTGGTATCATCACTCTTCCCCTTCCATACCATAGTCTTTACTGACTTTCTCCACTCTCCTTTTTGTCGAGTCTTTAATTAAAACAGCATTTCAGATAGCCCATTGATAGGATTTTGCACAGGAGAGGAAACATATTTTCCATACCTGCCCTTGAACTTTATTCCATTGGACATAATTAGTCATGTGAATTATAAAGGGAGTATTACAGCTGGGATAGGGTCTGGTGTCTATAAAATTGATGTAGTTACTCACAAAGCCACGTGAAATAGGTCATTAGTTGTTACCAGAGGGTCTGCATCTTTAAAATGTCTTATTTGCATACATTAGACAATAATGTCCCAGAGTCTATATTTATTAATGATTCTAGCTGTTAAGTGTGGACCTTCAAGTTTTGTCATTAGAGTTATCATGTACTTATTTTTTTTGTGGGGGACGATAGCAAATTTATATTAGTAAGCCAAAAATGTTTTACGATCTTCTGTAAATTTAAACCATTTTATACATACAAATGGGACATATCCACTCTGTCACCTGGAATTACCACAGAATAATTCTATTCCTTTAATAAATTTATTATTTTATAAGGTTATTCAGAAAACTAGAAGATCTCTATACACCTAGAAAAAAAGAATGACCAAAAAAGCTCATTGAGTAGCATTAGTATTTTACTGTTATAAACTTGATAACTATCTTGTTGCATTGCAGATTACTTTAGGAACAAATGTTTCTTGTTTTTAAAAATATGAGGAAATGCATATACATGTTTAAATAGAATTGCAAAAATATAATTGCAGTAACTTTAAAATGTTTATATATGATACTAACAATAATCTTTGACTATTCAGTAAGATTGATAAAGGATTACCTATTCCTGTCAGTACCTTTGATTAATTTTTATGTTATCATCAAAAATAAATGTTTCAAAGGAAAATGAACTGGATATAATTATATATAAACAATGCTGAGATCAATAGTATTTAAAGTAGTTGAGAAGTGTAAACATGAAATACACTTCTGCATCCACTTACTTGAAAATACCTGGAGGCTTTTTCTTATCCCAAAGGCATTTCCAATTTGCATAGCAAAGATAATATTATTTATATTTTCCTTTAATATTCAGATATGGCTGTATTCACCAGATAAGAAATGTACCTAACGTGAAAGCTAGTATCTAATTTTGTGTTTAAGAACCAGTCAAGTGTGAAGTAAATAACTTCTGGTTAGAAGTGGAAAATGGTGAACTTTTTGAAGTTTCACATTGAGGTCATGAGATAATCTGATTTAAAATACCATGTGAGATGTAACTAATGATCCCAAATGTTCATCTCACGCTTTAGATTAAACTGAGTTTCCTTAGATATTAATATAACTAATTTTGGAAAAGGGATTTTATGAACTATCTTTAAAGTGTATTGGTGATTTTCCCAAAAAAGGACTACTTGGAATCATAAGGGAATTCTATAAAATCTGATAATTATTAAGTATATATATGTCTAAAAAATTCTTGTTATTTTACAATTTGAATTTTCAAATAATTATGTAAACATCAATATTTATAACATTTATACCATATTTTTGTAGTATCACATCAATAAATTTCAAACATTTTAATCTTAATAGTTAAAATACAGAAGTAGTTTTAATAATACTTTTAAGATGCAGTACTTATGATAACTTGTGATTTTAAAATTTGACTTTATACATAAGAAGAGTAACTTTAAAAAATATTTTATTTTAAAGATGTGGGGTACAATTCAGGATTAGGTTTACAAGAGAGAAGTAAATTTTAAAGAGTAAGCATTAATGTAGGGAAGAAACTATGGAAAGATGAAATCAGATATTTTTCCACTTGAGAATATGGATAGGTGTGAGGTAGGAATTTGCTTTTAGAATTATGGATTGTATTAGAGTAGCGTGCAGTCTTATTAAGATCTTGACTACAGTTTCCATTGTAGTCCATTTCTGTGGACTAGGACTTTAAAAAAAAATATTTCAAATGGTATCTTTATTTTTAATTTTTTAAAATTTTCTTATTTTAAAGATGTGGAGTACAATTCAGAATTAGGCATACAAGTGATCATTATAGAGGTAAAGTTTGGGCCTCCCTTTGGTCCCCGCTTTGCCTGGTTTGAGATCAGGTGCCCTTACTGATGTTGTAGACCCCCCAACCCCCGGCAGTATCCTGCTACTGCCAATCCCTTTCTTATTGTGTTATGGTAAATGTTCACTCATGAGTGAAAACATGCGGCACCTAGTTCTTTGTTTCTGTGATAGATCACTGAGTATGATGGACTCCAAATCCATCCAAGATTGCTGCGAAGTCCGTAATTTTACTCCTCCCCATGACTGCTTAATATTCCATTGTGTATTTTTACCACATTTCCCTTATCCAGTCCAGTTTTGATGGGCAACACGGTTGGTTCCAGGTTTTTGCTATTGTGAACAGTGCTGCAACAAACATGCGTGCACAGCTATCTTTTTTGTAGAGTGACTTAAGTTCCTCTGGGTATAGTCCCAGAAGGGAGATTGCTGGGTTATATGGAAGGTCAGTTTCCAGTTCTTTTAGGAATCACCACACTGTTTTCCACAGAAGTTGAACTAGTTTGCATTCCCACCAGCAGTGTTGAAACATTCCCTCTTCTTCGTCTCCTTGCCAGCATCTGTTGCTTTTTGTTTTATTGACGATGGTCATTCTTCCTGGAGTTAGGTGGTGTCTCTGTGGTTTTGATTTTCCTTATTCTGATGATTAGTGAGGCTGAGCATTTTTTCATGTGTCTGTTGGCTGCTGGTATGTCTTCTTTTAAGGAGTGTGTATTCATGTCTTTTGCCCACTTTTTAATGGGGCTGTTTGATTTTTTCCTTTCGGCACTTTTGAGTTCCTTGTAGATCCTGTATGTGAGGCCTTTGTCAGATATGCAGTTGGCAAATATTGTTTCCCATTATGTGGGCTGTCTCCCCGCTCTTGATGGTTTCTTTTGCTTTATAGAAGCTTTCCAGCTTGATGAGATGAGGTCCCACTTGTCAATCTTATCTCTTATGGCATGGGCTTTTGGGGCTTTGATCAGGAATTGGTTGCCTATTCTGATTTCCATAAAGGAAGGTGTCTAGGATTTTTTTCTTTTTTTTTCTTTTTTTTGAGTTAGAGTCTCATTCTGTCGCCCAAGTTGGAGTGCAGTAGCATGCTCACAGTCATTCCAGCATCAGCCTGCTGGGCTCCAGCAATCTTTCTGCCTCACTCTTCTATGTAGCCGGAACTACAGGCATGTGCTACCATGCCTGGGCTAATTTTTTATTTATTGTAGAGATGAGGTCTCACCAAGTTGCCCAGGCTGGGTCTCGAACCCGTGGGCTCAGGTAATTCACTCGTCTTGGCCTCCCAAAGTGCTGGGATTATAGGGTGAACCACTGAGCATGGCCTAGGATATTATTAAGGATAAGAAAATGAGAGGTTCTGGTTTTTTTTTTTTTCAAGAACAAGCAACTCTGTTGCTCAGGCTAGAGTACAGTGGCATAGTCTTGGCTCACTGCGGTCTTGACTTCCTGGGCTCAAGCTGTCCTCCTGCCTCAGCCTTCCTGGAAGCTGGGCCTGTAGTTATGCACTATCACACTCACCTGATTTTTTAAACTTTTTGTAGAGACAAGGTCTCGCTAGGTTGCCCAGGCTGGTCTTGAATTCCTGACCTCAAGTGATCCTCCCTCCTCGATCTCCCAGAGTACTGGGATTATAGACATGATCCACCGTGCCTGGCCAAAAAAATGTTTTTCGTTTTAAGAAGTATGGGGTCATTATAGAAAATTTGAAAAATAAATCATCCATAGACCTACTACCTAGTGAAAACTTTTATAATAGTTGGCATAATTTCCCCCACTGTTTCTCCTGTGTGAATAGAAGATTTTATTCCCTAAAAATTAGATCATGTTTTGGCATTGTGCTACTGTGCAAGGACATTTTCTTATTTTCTTCCTGCTTTATAAACTTTATTTTTAATGCCTGCATAATATTCCACTTTATGATCCTAACATAGTGTGTTAAGTTATTGTGATTGTTTTGATATTTATAGATTGTCTTATTTTTACTGTTAGAAATACTGTGGTGATTAATATATTTGAACATAAATGTTTGCTTGAAAATCTTGCATCCAAGATTAGAATTTTAAAAGAAACTGTATAATATGTAGATAGCAGCAAAGTTTATGAGAGCTTATTTTGTGGCATCCTCTTCAGCTTTGTGTGGATTTTATCATGAAATATTTTAGAAATGCAAAAGTATATAAAGAATAATTTGATGAATATTTATATACTCTCTTCTTTGCTTAAGAATTATATGTATAAAGCCGGGCTCGGTGGCTCAGCCTGTAATCCCGCGCCTTTGGGAGGCTGAGGTGAGTGGATTGTCTGAGCCCACGGGTTCGAGACCCGCCTGGGCAGCGAGACCTCATCTCTACAATAAATCAAAAAATCAGCCGGGCATGGTAGCGCGTGCCTGTAATTCCGGCTACTTGGAAGGCTGAGGCGGAAGGATCGCCGGAGCCCAGCAGGTCGAGGCTGCGGTGGCTGGGAGCGGCCACTGCACTCCAGTCTGGGCGACAGAGTGAGACTCCAACTCAAAAAAAAAAAAAAAAAAAGAATTATATGTATAATTATAATTTTCTTTGTGGTCTTTCTAGTGCAAACTTTTCCACTTCAAGCTTTTGTGCCTGAAGAAAAGAAAAAGAGCTATGCTCAATAGAGTGTAATGTAAATTTTAAGTAATTGCTAGATTTTTAAAAAGAGTTCTGAAAAATTTCTTTTGTAAAATACAAATGTTCCATTAATGGTTGTTAGAAAAGACAGAGAAAACTATTGCGTGTTTACATTTATTCTTTATGTTTCTATGTGAAATTTTGAAGGTAAATCTTGTTCTGTCATGTGAATATGTATTATGAAGCATGTTTTTCATATCGAGGTTATAGCAAAGATAATTTTTAAAAATTATGATCCTTGTATTTATATTGAAAATATCTATAGACATAAAAGTCCACAGTCTGGGTTTTTAAAAAATTATTCTTTTCTTCTTTTTTTTTTAATCAATATTTTTTATTATGATATTGTGGGGTACAGTTAAGGGTTAGGTATACAAATATGCTTTGTTCAGGCACCCTTGTTGATAAGAGGTATCTTCCCGTCCCCAGACAGATGTTTACTACCGTTAGTCCCATCTCCCCCCCCATAGTTTCCCACCACAGTCAGTCATTTTCTTATAGTATTACGTTGGATGTTCAAGGTCCACTATATGAATGAGAACATGTGATACTCAGATCTTTGTTTCTGTGAGAGGTCGCTCAGTATTATAGACTCTAGGTCCATCCAGGTTGCTGCGAAATACCAAGCTGTTTTGATTATTGTAGCTTTATACTAAAGTTTGAAGTCTGGTAATGTGATACCACCTGCTTTGTTTTTTTTGCTGAGGATTGTTCTGGCTATTCTTGGTCATTTGTGTTTCCATATGAATTCCTGTGTTGATTTTTCTAGGTCTGAGAAGAATGTTGCTGGTAATTTGATGGGTATTGCATTAAATCTGTAGATTGCCTTAGGTAAGATGGACATCTTCACAATGTTGATTCTTCCAATCCATGAGCATGGGATTTTTTTCCACTTGTTTGTGTCATCTTTGATTTCTTTGAGCAGTGTTTTGTAGTTTTCATTGAAAGGTATTTCACGTTTCTGGTTAGGAAGATGCCAAGGTATTTCATTTTTTTTGGTGGCTATTGTGAATGGAATTGTGGTTTTTATTTGGGTTTCTGTTTGTTTATTATTGGTGTAAAGAAATGTGATTGTCTTTTGCACATTAGTTTTATATCCTGAGACTTTGCCAAAGTCCTTTATCCATGTAAGGAGGTTTTTGACAGATTCTCTTGGGTTTTCAAGGTACACGATCATGTCATCTGCAAAGAGAGATAGCTTGACTTCCTCTTTTCTTATTTGGATATCCCTGATTGCCTTCTGTTCTCTAATTGCTCTAGCCAGGACTTCCAATACTATATTGAACAGGAGGGGTGAGAGTGGGCATCCTTGTCTTGTTCCATTTCAGGGGAAATGGTTCCAGTTTTTGTCTGTTTAGGAGTACGCTGGTTGTGGGTTTCTCGTAGATGGCTTTTAGTATTTTGAGGTGTGTTCCTCGTATGCCTAGCTGTTCGAGGGTTTTTATCAAGAAGGGGTGCTGGATTTTATCAAAAGCTTTTTCTGCATCTAATGATATAATCATGTGGTTTTTGTTTTGACATCTGTTGATGTATTTAATTACATTTATGGTTTTATGAATGTTGAACCAGCCTTGCATCCCAGGGATGAAGCCTACTTGGTCATGATGGATGATTTTTGAGATATGTTGTTGAATCCAATTTGCTAGGATCTTGTTGAGAATTTTAGCATCTATGTTCATCAAAGATATTGGCCTGTAGTTCTCTTTCTTTGTTTGGTCTTTACCTGGTTTGGGTATCAATGTGATGTTAGCTTTGTAAAATGATTTGGGGAGAATTCCATGTATCTCAGTCTCCTGGAATACCTTCAGTAGGATTGGTAACAGCTCCTCCTTAAATGTCTTGTAGAATTCTGCTGGAAAGCCATCTGGTCAAGGGCTTATTTTTGTAGGTAGTTTTCTTATTACATAGTCAGTTTCCTTGATTGTTATTCTATTTAGGGTCTCAATTTCTTCTTGTTTCAACCTAGGCAGGTTGTGTGATGTCAGTAAGTCCTCCATTTCTGAAAGGTTTTCAGATTTGTTTCCATACAAGTGTACATAGTAGTCTCTAATGATCTTTTGTATTTCTTCAGGATCAGATATGGCTTCATCTTTTGTGTTTCTGATTGTGTTTATTTGGGCTTTTTCTTGGTCAGTCTAGCTAGGGGACCATCGATCTTGTTTATCCTTTCGAAGAACCAGCTTTTTGTTTCATTGATTTTTTTGTATTATCTTTTGTCTTCTATGTCCTGGATTTGGGCTTTTATTTTGGTGATCTGGATTCTTCTGCTGAAATTAGGGTTTTTGTGGTCTTGCTTTTCCAGCTTCCTTAGGTGGCTTGTTAGGCTGTTAATTTGTGATCCTTCCATTTTCTTCATGTGTGTTTGTAGGGATATAAATTCTCCTCTTACTACAGCTTTCATGGCATCCCAGAGATTTTGGTAAGATGTTTCTTCATTTTCATTTGTTTCCAGGTATCTTTTAATCTCTGTTTTGATTTCATCATTGTACAAGAGTGGTTTAGCATCATGCTGTTTAGTGTCCATGTCTTTGTGGGTTTGGGGGACCTTGTTGGTGTTAATGTTTATTTTTATTCCACTGTGGTCCAAGAAGGTCCATGGTAAAATTTCAGTCCTTTTAAATTTGCTTATGCTTGATTTATGGCCAAGTATGTGGTCAATCTTAGAGTACGTTCCATGTGGTGATCAGTAGAGTGTGTATTCTGTGGTCTTTGGATGGAGGGCTCTGTAGGTTCAATTAAGTCCATTTGATCAAGAGTCAAATTGAAGTTTTGGATCTCGTTGCTGATTTTTTTGTCTCTAGGGTTGTGAGTTGGGTATTAAAGTCCCCAGCTATGATGGTATTGGAGTCGATGTCTTTTTTTAGTTTACCTAGGATCTGCTTTATGAAAGTCGGTGCTCCTATGTTCAGTGCATGCATGTTTAAGATGAATATTTCTTGTTGATGGATTGAACCTTTTATCATTATGTAGTGGCCTTCTGTATGTTTTTAAATTTTTGATAGCTTAAAGGGTATTTTGTCTGAGATTAAGATCGCGACTCCTCCTTTCTTTTGTGTTCCATTCGCCTGAAAATTTGTTTCCCATCCTCTTACTTTGAGTCTGTGAGTGTCCTTTTTAGTGAAGTGAGTCTCTTTAAGGCAATAGATTGTTGCCTAGTGATATTTTATCCATTTTGCCATTCTATGTCTTTTCAGTGGTGCATTTAGTCCATTCACAATCAAACTCGTTATTGAAATGTGAGAGTTGATCCCTATCATAATGTTCTTACAGAGTTGTTGTTCTTCCTGTTTGTGTGTTTTCTTTCTTTTGGTTTTAGAGTTGGATTGTGTGTGTTTTTAATCTTTTGCCTGTACTCTTGTGAAGAACATTGTTGTTCTTTTTTCCTTTTCTTCTGTGTTCAATACTTATTCTTAAGTGTTTCTTGTAGAGGTGGTCTGGTGGCAGCGTAGGTTCTTAGGGATTGGATATCTGGGAAAGATTTCAGTTCTCCCTTGCTGATGTAGCTTAGCTTGGCTGTGTAGGTTATTCTCGGTTGAAATTGTTTATCTTTTAGAACTTTGAAGATAGGGCTCCAAGCTCTCCTATCCTGGAGGGTTTCTGTAGATAAATCTGCTGCTATTCTGATTGGTCTTCCATTAGGTAGTCTGACCTTTTCCTCTTGCAGCATTTAGGATTTTTACTTTTATACCTACTTTGTTTAGGTGAATTATTATGTGTCTGGGAGTTGGTCTTCTCATTTGTTGTCTTGCAGGAGATCTCTGAATCTCTTGTGTTTGAAATTTATCATCATTGACGAGATGAGGGAAGTTTTCTTGAATGATTTCATGAAATGTTTGTTCCAGTGTGGCCTCTGTTGCTCTCTCTGCCTCAGGAAGGCCAATTACTCTTAGGTTCAGTCTCTTGAAGTGATCATTCATCTCTTGAAGTTTTTGTTCTGTCTTTTTGGGCTTCTTTTCTATGCTTTTGACAGTTTGGGTTAGTTCTGTGGTTTGGTCTTCGAGCTCTGAGATTCTTTCTTCTGCTTGGATAATTCTTCTTTCCATGCCTATTAGTTTGTTATTTATATCCATCACAGTGTTCTTTACTGCTGTTATTTCTGACATCAGCTCCTTCCTATTTTCCTCTTGTCTCTCCTCAATTTTTAAAATTCTCTCTATTAATGTCTTGCTGTCTGGGTTTGTTGCATGTGACCAGTCATTCATTGTTTGTGTTCCGGAGTCTGTTTTTTTAGTGTCTGATATCCCAGGGGTCTGTGTGAGACCTATATTCTTCTTTTGGTTTTTCTTCATTTGTGCGCTTTTTTCCCTCCCTACATTTTCCTTCCCTCCATGTCACCATCTTCTTTAATTCTGTTATTCAGGGATAGAGGGATTCCCTTTACTTATTTGTCTCCTCTTCTTCTTATGTATGCCCTCTTACTTTGTTCAATTCTGGAGTTGCACTGTAGGTTGGGGGTGGTCCTTTTTGCAGTTTTGAGATTTACTTAAGGGAGGAGCTGTGTTTCAAAATCTATCTGCAGGTCCTGGTATTTGACGACAGGTGTATGGATAATCTGAGACCCACTTCCCACTGCCTTGGAATCCGTCCATGCAGTGGGGCTGTAAGTTTACTCCCTGAAATAAAATGAGGTTAGCGGAGGGAAGAGAATGGAGCAGACAGTCAGGGGAAGAGGGGGGTGGAGAGAGAGAGGAGTAAGGGGGGAAACAGATGAGTGTATCAACAAATGGAGAGAGCGAACTAAACCGAAACAGATAAAAACAATAGACCATGGCTACAGACTAACCAGCTCCCATACAAAAAAAATTAAAACATACAGTGATGCTAACATACAAGCTAACCAACTACCTTATTGGTCTGCTGTTCCTCTATACAAAGATATGGTTTACAGAGGAGAAAAGAGAAGAAAAGGAAGAGGAAAAAAAAGGAACAAAACAATAGGAATAGAATCAAGTCATTAAACTAACAGATCCAATGGAGCACACTTTGTGACTTTTCGTTTAAGTCCAGTGTCCTTTCAGCTCTGATTTCTAGCTGTCTTCTTAAGCTGGTAAATTAGTTCGCAGTTGTCATCAGTTGCTCCTGGCCTGCTGTGAAGGACGGTTCAGATCACCCTCAGTTCATCACTCAAATCTGGCCTGTGTCTATTTTTCAAGCTTGTTTCTCCCGTTTCGGTGTTGTTACTTGAATCGCCAGCAGGTGGTGCTATCTCAGCCGCTCACCCCAGAGGGGGTGGAGCGGACAGGAGTCAGGCAGAGGCCCAAGATGGGAGCCTGCCTCAGGGCACACGGGAGGTGACCCACGGCTGGCAGGATCTCATGTTGGCAGCAGAGGTGGCAGCAATCCCAGGAGATCTTGCCTGCAGGGGCTTCAAGGACTGCAGTCGTGGATCGCCTCAGGCATGGGTGGCGCGATGCGCTATGGCTGCAACAGGCGCCGGCGGCTGCTGTGTCTGCGACAGTAGTGGTTGTCCAGACCCCGTGATGCCCCAGCGCTGGCAACAGGCCGAGCTCCGTGTGAAGAGCAGGCTGCCAACGTTTGGATCCGCAACCCCCGAGGAGAGAGCCAGAGACCCTCTGTGTTCTCCTTCGCAGAGGGTCTCATAGATCAGGCTGCCCTGTTGCCATCTTTCTGGAAGTCTCCCTCAGCTATTATTCTTTTCAAATGACTTGTTTTTCTGGTAAAAATTACTGGTTATTGTGTAGACAATATTGTTTGGAAAATACTATGATATTTATAAAACTATAATACTTATTTAGTATGTCAGCTAAAGGATCTTAAGCAATGAGAAGCAGATAATTCAGCTCTATTTTGGATAATTTCTATCCCATGGTTTCAAGTTTTCTAATATTTTCTTCTGTACTGTTTAATCTGCTGTGAATCTCTTCTAGCATATGTTTCATTTAAGGTATTTTTCATATCTAGAAGTTTCATTTAAAAATTCACTTTATCTTCATTATGTTCATGCTTTATTTGGAATTCTTGAGTATCTTTTAAACATTTGTAATAGCTGTTTGAGGCCCTTGAATTCCCTAATTTCATTATCTAAGCCATTGGTTTTTTCCTCAGTATATGAATTTCTTTGCATGCCTGGCAATTTTTGGTTGAATATTGGACATTGTGAATTTTATCTTGTTAGTTGTTTGATTTTGTTGTATTCCTTTAAGGAATGATGGAAATTTTTTCTTGCATTCCATTAAGTTAGTTGTGAATCTGCTTGATCTTTTTGAGACTTAGTTTTAAGCTTTGTTAGGGTTAGTCTAGAGCTGCTTTTCTTCTAGTCCAGGGTGAATTTTATCCTTCTGTTTTTACCTTCCTTGGGACTCCACTTCATGCCCTGAGTATTACAATGTCTTTTTACTCTGACTAATGTGAACATGAATTATTTCCATTCTTCTGTGACCTCTGGGAATTGTTCAGTCTACAACTTTCCAATGACTCTTTCCCTTGCCTATAGTACTTTTCTCTTTAATTAATGCTGAAACTAACAGGAACCATCTGGAGACCTTTGGAACTCTCTCTCAGTGCAGCTCTGTCCCACAGATTCTAGCTACCTGGACTTTCTTGACTTCATTCTATGTCTAATGAGCTTAATGAGATCTTGAGCTCTGTTTGGGTCTTTCTTCCCTTCATTGTAGCTTGAAAACTGCCTTTAGTAAGCTGGGGCAATCATAAAACTTACCTCTTTGGTTGTCTTTCTTCAGGAATCAGAGTCCTTTGCTACCTGATTTACAGTGTCTGAAAATATTCTGTGCATTTTGTACAGTTTTCAAGTTTTTTCAGATAGCAGGGAAATGTGGTTCCTGTTAGTCCCTTATGGCTGGAAGTGGAAGTTTAATCCAGCTTCATATGCTGAGAAGTGTCCCAGAATTTTCAGATAATGTAATACATATAATACATTGTGATCAAAAGCAACTGAGTATTAAAATGTAATTATGCCAAGAAAGGAAAAAAATCTTGAGTTTGATTTTATTCACATGGCAACTAAAAATTTCACTTAAGTTACCGATATCAAAAATTCAACAGGTTTTGTTTTTTTTTTGTTATAGTGAAAGTTTCCTGTGGCTGTCTTCCAATGAAGTTGATTGATTGATATAGGTAGTGATGTTTATTCCTGGAAATTCTTAGTGCTTAAAATTTATGTGAAAACATCTCTATTTAACATTGAGAATATGTGACTTATTTCTTATTACCTGGGTTGTATATTCTTTTTTTATTTTATTTTATTATTTTTAAGATGTGGGATATAATTCAGGGTTAGGTACATAAGTGATCATTGTATAGGTTAAGTTTGGCTCCCTTTCTTGGTGTTATGTGTCCCCCCCTCCCTTGTCAGTGTCCCACTACTGCCATTCTCTTTCTTATACTATTTGGTAAATGAGCAGGGTCTGCTTATAAGTGAGAACATGTAGTACTCAGATCTTTGTTTTTGTGACAGATCACTGAGTATCGTAGACTCTAAATCCATCCAAGTTGCTGCAAAGTACATAATTTTGTTTTTCTTTGTAGCTGTGTAATATTCTATCATGTATATGTTACACATTTTCTTTATCCAGTTCACTTTAGGTGGGTAGCACAGTTGTTCTATGTTTGTGCAATTGTGAATAATGCTGCAATAAACATGCATGTGCAGGTATCTTTTTTATGGAGCAATTTGAATTTCTCTGGGTACATTCTCAGTAGGGAGATTGATGGGTCGTACGGAAGGTCGATTTTAAATCGCCACACTGTTTTCCACAGAGGTTGTAGTAGATTACACTCCTACCAACAGTGTAGAAGTGTTCTCTTTTCCTCACATCCTCTCTGGCATCTGTTGTTTTGTGAGTTACTGGTGATGACTATCCTGACTGGAATTAGGCAGTATCTCAGTGTGGTTTTAATTTATATTTCTTTGATGATTAGGCTGAACATTTTTTCATGTATCTGTTGGCCGCTCGTATGTCTTCTACTGAGAAGTGTCTATTCATATCTTTTGCCCATGTTTTAATAAGGTTGTTTGGTTTTTTGTTTTTTGTTTTTTTTGCCTTTTGGCATGTTTGAATTCCTTGTAGATCCTGGATGTTAGGGCTTTGTCAGATTTACAGTTGACAGATATTTTTTCCCATTTTGTGGACTGTCTTCTCATTCTCTTGATGGTTGCTTTTGCTTTGCAGAAGCTTGTTAATTTGATGAGGTCCCGCTGGTCTATCTTATCTTTTATGGCATTAGCTTTTGGGGTTTTGATCAGGAATTGGTTGCCTATTCCAGTTTCTTTAAGGGTGTTTCCTGTATTTTCCTCTAGGATTGTTATAGTTTGAGGTTTTACATTTAGCTCTTTGATCCATTGATCCATTTAGAGTTACTTTTTTTTATGTATGGTGATGAGTATGGGTCCTGTTTCAATATCCTGCATGTGGTCAGCCAGTTTTCTCAGTATCATTCACTGAATAGGTTCTCCTCTCCCCGTGGTTGCTGGTGGGGGCTTTGTCAAAGATAATTGAGTTTAGAAATTGAGGTTTTGCTTCCAGAATCTCTCTCCTGTTCCATTGGTCTGTATGCCTATTCTTGTACCAGTACCAGGCTGTTCTGATTATTGTAGTTTTATAGTAGAATTTGAAGTCTGGAAGCATGACATCTCCCCCTTTGTTTCTTTTGCTAAGGATTGTGTTGGCTATTTGTGGCCTTTTATGTTTTCATATGAATTTCTATATTGCCATTTCCAGGGCTGAGAAGAATGATGTTGGTAATTTAATGGGTATTGTGTTGAGTCTGTGGCTTGCCTTTGGTAGGATGGACATTTTGAACAATGTTGATTCTTCCCATTCATGAGCATGGAATATTTTTCCATTTGTTTGTGTCTTCTTTGATTTCTTTGAGCAATGTTTTGTAGTTTTCATTGTAAAGGCCTTTCATTTTTTGGTTAGGAAGATGCCAAAGTATTTCTTTTTTCTTTCTTTTTTTGTGTGGCTTTTGTGAATGGGATTGTGCTTTTTATTTGGTTCTCTGTTTTTTGTTGGTATATAAGAATGTGACTGTCTTATTGCATGTTTATGTTATACCCTGAGACTTTGCCAAAGTCCTTTATCAGTGAATGAGGTTTCTGACAGATTCTGAGTTGTTACATTCTTATGCTGCCCTTTCAATTTTTGACTTGAAGACGAAGGGATGAGCCTGGTGAAATGTTGAGGATGGTATAGGAAGAAGTGATGCAAAAGCTGAGTGGGACTGTGTGGAGTTGTAATTATAGCAATTAAGAATTACCAGGGAGTTGAGAGACTTGCTGGTAAAGATCTCTGTTATTATAAATGTTGCAACTGTTAACTAATTCTTAGTCATTTAAATAATGGATCTTTTTTCTTTAAAGAATAATTTAGGGATTCCCAAATGTTCTCAATTTATAATGCACTTAGTATCTCAGGAATTTTTTAGTATGCCCCAAGGCAAAGAGAAATCTTATCAGTTCCATTGATGAAATACTTATGTCCTAACAACTTAGTAGATAGTAAAACCGTATCTTTAAGTTAAAAGATTTTTTTTTGTTTTCTAAAATTTCCATAATTATTTACTAATAAGATGTATCACTCTATTGGGTACTGGGCAGCTTCTCAAATTTTGAAATCAGATTGGACACTACCACCTTCACTTACTGTTTTACATTGTTTTTTGCTCTTTGCTTACTTTTTATCACAGCAGTTGTTATATACCCAGCTTCATGATGCCATGAAGGGTGGTAGGACAATCCACGTTGAAACCCTAACTTCCTCTAGCTAGTAATTTATGCATTGTCCAACGGATTTCAAGTGCTGCTGTTTGTCTCTCAAACATTTAAAATATCCCACTGTTCCCTATGTATTTGCTAACACACCCCTGGGAGGCTTGGCACACATTCTGGATACTGTGGGATTAACTAATTCTCTTCTAATGTTCATCACTTTTATATGGAATTCTGGCACGATTGGTATCATAACTAATTTCTCTCTTTCAAAACAGAATTTTTTTTTTATAAGAATTTCTCAGGAAACTAAGTTATTAATGGGAAATAAAGGAATAATAGAACATTTTTCTTGATCAAAAAGCGTTTGCAGTAAGAAGCTTCATAGAGAAATTGTTGAATAAATTGGTTTTAAAAAATGTAATGTACAAATAATCTAGACTACAAAGAGAAATAGTGAATAAAATATTGAAATCTGATATGAAATGGGATCAAAATGAGGGATGATATTATTAGACAAGGTGGTATGAATAAACAGAAAAGGAAAAAAAATTTATTGTGAGGATATACAAGGGAAAATAATTAGAAACCAACTGTCCTATTATTGGTTTTCAATGTATCAATTATTGTCTTATAAAGGACTAAGGATGTTTCTGATTGATCCTTAAAGATATCTGCCCGTTGAACTCTACTAAACTTTTGTGACCATGATTTTTTAGAATGATGTATTTTATAAGGAACTATATTCTGAATCTTGTGAAAAAATATTATTCTTGTATAATATTAAAAGGATATATTTGCAATTCTGTGGGTTCATAGTTTAATACATCATAGAACAACTATACTATTAATTAATAGCTAATAATTATTGAGCATTTATATAGGCCATACACAGTTCTTAGTGATTTCCATATGTTGACTATATTTCTGTAATAGCCCCATGAGGTAGGTCCTATTATTATTTTCATTTAACTGGTGAAGGATCTGAAGCACAGAGAGGGTAAGTAATTTGCCCAACCTCCCAGAGCTAATGAATGGTAGAGTTAGACTTTGAAATCCAGCAGTGTGATTCCAGAGCGACTAGACAGTTATGAAAAAAGAAGACAGCAAATAAATGTGATCTGAACTTATTTTAGGCTCCTGGACTTATTAAAGTCATTTAGTAATAGATTGGGTCAGGGAAAAGAAGATAAACAGAATACTCTTAAAAAAATAAAATAACTTGGTATTTTATTACGTTTCTGCCATGATGAATTCATTATTAAAATTGGAATAAGTTTTCTGATGAATTCAAGGAAATGGATAATAGCAAGTAGTTACTGGAAGCTAAGTGTGTTTGAGAGGTCAGACTAATAATTTGGGGAGAGAGCATAACCATACTTAATCATAATTTTGACCTACAATATTGCTGGAAATGAAAGATATTTGGTTTAGTGAGCCAGCAATGTGACCTTTTTCTTTTGTCCTTTGCTTCTTTATGTGGATTATTGTTTTTCCTTTTTTTGATGTACTTTCCCATTTCAGGAGACAAATACCAAAGCACTCAGTTATTATATATTTTAATGTCTTGTACCAAAACATTCAATTATTATATGTTTTTATTGTCTTGAGTCTTTTTGAAACTACTATACGTTTTTGTGAGTTTTAAGTTTATCTAAATTACAGTTTGTATGTTTAAGGGTGTTTAATACATGCTTGTAGCTTAATTCAAAAATTATTTACTGAATGCCTAATATGTGCCCTGTGTTCTGCAAATTGCTTTTAAAGAGAGAGAACTAGGGAAAGGAGAAAACAGCACTTCTCATGAAGGTGGTTCTGGTTAAAAATGTAATCATTAATATAGAATCTTCCCTGCATTTATTCTCTGTTTCAATTGCCTGTTTTTGTTTGTAAGTGCTTGTTAAATTCACAGAGTATTTTTCTGTGATTAAAGTTTTGTTTATCATGCATGAGAATCTCTTGTAATATTAAATGAAATCAGAACTTCTGGAGACCTATGCAAGATTAAATTTTATTGTAAGGAATTTTGAAATTAACAGTAGGTAAAGATGGTTAGGAGCATAGACTTAGAAGTCATATAGATCAGAGTTTAAATCCTTAACTATTTTTGTGACTTTCTTAAACTCTCTAGTTTCTACATCTTTTAAAAGATTTTTAAATGGGATTTTTAAAGAATTAGAGAAGATGTACATAAAGCAAAGCTTGTCAGGTAATAAGTACTCAAATGGCAATGATACCTTAAAAGTGTTTTCAAGTGGTCAGAACTTAACTTCATCAGGGAATGTGTTGAGGAATGACATACTTAATTTTAACCATTGAAGACTTATAGAAAAAGGATTTATTTATATGAATATTTCCTTCTTCGAGTTGTAGATTCATTTAAGAGGTTCTTGAGCTATAATTCACCTGTGACCTCTATAAGAATATGTTCTATCAACATTTAGGATGAGATGAGGTATCTGCATTTTAAAACAGTTCACAGGCATTTCTGACATTCACCTCAGGTACTATGATTTTACAGAAGGTAATCTAAGCTAGAAAGGTGAGTATTTTTCCATCTTCATGGATGGAAAAAATTCAAGATCCAATATTGAGCAGTTTTCAAGATTACTAGAGAAAATGTATGCATCATTCATTGTAACTTGCTTAATGTTTAAGTCTGACATCTGAAAAAAGTTATTTTTAATGATTAGTGGTTAAGAACACAGGTTCTGGGGTCAGGTCCCTGGTTTTGGAATCTTGACTTGCTAGTTTTGTGATTTGGGACAAAATGTTCACTTTTCTATGTCTTAGAGCTCTTTTCTGCAAAATAAAGTAAGAATAGAGTTAGTGTTTGTACAGGGAATGTAATGCCTAGCACATAGTAAGTGCATCAGTGCTATCTCACGTTACAGTTTACATTTCTTTATTATTTATAGAGTCTTGCGAAAAGTAAATTGGTGTCTTCTATATAATAGGCTTTCAAGAGTAACTCTTGGAATTGTATATTGTACTTGAATCTGAAACTCAAATCCAGAAATATATCTAAATCTCAAATGGTAGACATGCAGGTTTACCAATGAGAATACTTTTGTTTTTCCAATATACATATTTCAAATGAATAATATACAGAAATTACTTTTCGGTTCTAAATACTATGTCTTTCTGAATACTGTATCATTGTAAATTCTTAAAGATGTTTGCTTTCTTTTTAGTATTCGATACTTTTTGGTAGGCATCTTAATGCTTTTTTTTTTGTACTCTACTCTCCTATTTTTAATCTTCCTCTTTCTCCTTCATGTTTTTTTTTCTTGTACTCCTGCTCCATTTTCAGTCGTTGTCCTCTTCTTCCTCCTCCTACTCTTCCTCCCCCTCCACCACCACCCTCCACCTTCCATCTTGGAAAATGGGAACCAGAGAGGAATCAAGGCAAAATGATTTTTAGTTTTTATTGGTGTATTTATTTAAGATATGCATGCTGTGTCCTTGATACTTGTGTTTAAAAATTTAACTTCATAATCAAAATGAGAGATTATCTTATATTCATTTTTAGAGTTAAAGTTTAGATGCTTGATAAGCAGACTGTTGCTATAAAGTTATATTATATTGCTCTCACCACTGAGAAAACCTCTCTTCTGCTCCATTCCACTCCTAAACACACGGGTTGCACAGCTGCTAGATGGTTGTACACTGTTCCATGTGTATTAAGCCAATGCAGCCTGCAAAAGGGTTGCATTTTGGAGCATGGTAGTAGCATGACTGATTGGAAAACTCAGAAGTGTGGCTGCCAGAATTCTGTCATCTGGTAGCAGTGCTGCTATGTAGATCCACCCAGGACATAAGTATATTTTGCTGAGAACTTTTCCTGTTGCAACAGCCATGAATGCCTAGGCAAAGATGTAGATGGATGGTCATGGGAACTAACAGAAAGATGTTTAAGAGCACATGCAATAAAGTGTGAAGAAACACATTTGAACTTTTACAATAGATGCAAGAAACTTGACAAATAGTCTTTTTACTTTTATAAGGACCTTTCAGTTAAAGAATTGTGATATTCGAGTGAAGATTAATTGTTTAAAAATTTGGGCCTTTCTACACATGGCAGAAGGTAATACAGAAACATAATTTTTGTTTTTAAGGCCAAATAACTGTGATCACCTTCATTTGGTGAGAGTTTATTTCTGATTTCAATAAAAATTCCCAAAACATTTGGAGAAGAAAGTATTATACAGCTTGCATATGTGTATATCTGTATATAGGAGCACAAAATATTGGCATGATAATTGTAGTCAAGCCTGAATGAACAGTGGCCTGTGGGAATTCAGCTGGTGTTGTACCAACTGGATGGCTGCTCAGGACACAGTTTGAAATGCAAGGTGCAAGTTAGCACTTTATTCAGCACGGGCAGGCATCATTTAAAAATCCTCGGGGGCAACCCTAGTGATGTGCAGATGTTAAAACAGTCTGTTCTCAAGTGCTGATATTTTTGAGCACTGTGAGAGACTTCTAGATTTGGGGTGAAAAATATTTGCACAGTTATTAAAGACATGTAATGCACAATCTTTTTCAGTTATTTGATGGTGTTTTGCATAATGAATGTTGACTATATGCAGAAATATCTGGACATGTAGTTAAAAGAGAAGACATATAAGACAATCAGGAAATAGTCATTTGATTTCTGACTATAAAGTGCAAAAGTTTGATTTTTGAGTTTCAGTTTTGTATATTTAGAAATGGTATTAAATGAATAAAAGTATCTGATACATAGAGTATCTGATATTATTTAGTGATATATTGAATCTAAACAGTTATATGTTCTATTAAATTACTATGGGTTTAAAGAGTTCATTAATATACCATAATGTACAGATTCAGATTTAGATGTGGTAGCCTGATTGTATTCTGTGTTCTAGTCGGGACTGAACAGGGGGAAAAAAGTAATTTTTCATGTGTGGGGCTGACTCCTCCAGCACAATGTTGGCTTTCAGATAGTTTTAAATACTTACTTTATACTGAAAATTAAATATAATAGTTCTCAACTTAGAGTTATATTATAATGACCAAGTTTTGTATAAAAACAAAGTAGATATATTAAGTGTACTTGAACCTTTAAAATATTGTGTACCAAAGTTTGTATATGTATTAGGATCTGTTGAATTATTTTTATTCAGAGTATTAGAGGTTTATTTTTTAAATAGTTTTTATTGTGGAGGAAAATGTGTGAGATATTTTTTGTAAGCGCTTTTCAAGTTTTATTATTAGTATATTTTTTATAGATATTCTAGTAATTATGTATATTCAAAATAGAAAATAGTTATAAAGCAGTTAATAAAAGGATAAATAATTTGGTGGTATAATTCTCATTTCTCTAAACTTCCATTTTTATTAGTCTAACTGTTTTGGAACTTCAACGTTTACTGGAAGTTGGAAGTGTATTTAAATAGAAGACCATTAATATGTATAAAATTTATATTTTAATATATTCTGTACTCAAACAAAAGAAAATGTTAGTCCAACTAGCTTTATCTTGTGCATTATTATCTATATCTATTAGTCAACAATAATCAACTTCAGTAAATTTTGTTTTTTCTTTGTTTCCAAATTCAGGCCAATATCACTACCTCATTTATAGTTAAATGTTTCTTTTAGACTCTAATATTTCATTTTGACATCTCATTAAAAATGGGCTCAAACCCAGAAAATATTTTCCTGTTGTATTGTATAATATATGGCATCGTCTGTAACACAATAAAATCTTGTTTCTTAATGATTTAGAATAATTTCTCAGATTTTTGAGTTTAGAAAAATTGAAGAAAGTTAGAGTGGTAATTCATGTGACTAAGCACAGCAATATTAAATGTTTAAATGGGTAGCACTCTTGGGAAAAGTGATTTGAGCTTTAAACTTGTACAGATCTGACAGCCTCTCTTCACTTCATTTTTCATCCTAAAGAAGTCTGCAAATATTCTTAGCTCACATCATTATTGCACATCAGTGGTTCTAATTAGCTAAACAGGAGTTTGTCTCAGTCATTGATCATCATCAGCTTCTTGACAGTGTCTTTTTTTTAAGGAACCATTTTTATGTCTTGTGAATACATAGCATATGTATTAATTGAATTGTCCACATAGGTGTGTAATATTTTAGACTTGAAATAACATTAAGATCTTATCTTTAAATTTTTTTTAAAGTGAGAAAACCAGATTTATTGAGAGGACAGAAAAGCTCCCACAGTGGGGGGACCTGAAAGGGTTGCCCCAGATCTTATTTGTATGGTAAAAAAATATTGTATTCCTGTTGTTCTTTTGGGAGCATGTTCCTGTAATGAAGTGTTAGATACCCTATGGCACCAGGAGGAGCTGCTGGACAAACCGCCATATGAATTTTGAGCTGTGATTATTTTTCAATTCCAAAATTATAGTAGCCAGTTTTGGAGCTTTTTGGTTATACAATATATCTTTGAAGTCTATATTTGAAGCTTATATTCTAAATGATACTTTATGGTTGTTTTTGTGGTATTATGTCACTCACATTAATCTATCGAGAAGTGTGCCCATTATTGCTATTTCAGTAACTCTCAGACTTCAGTGTGTATCAGAATCACTTGAGGCCTTGTGTCTTAGTTATGGCTGCTGTAACAGAATTCTGGGTGGCTTAAATAACAAACATATTTCTTACAGTTCTGGAGGCTAGGAATTGCAAAATTAAAGTGCCAGCCGATTTGGTTTCTGATAAGAGATGTCTTGCAGAAATGCAAGCCCTGCAGCCTACTCTTCTTGTATCCTCATATGGTAGAGAGAGAGAGAGAGAGAGAGAGAGAGAGAGAGAGAGAGAGAGAGAGAGAAATCATCTCACTAGTATCTCTTCGAAAAGGGTGCTAGTCTCCTTTATTAAGGCTCTGCCCTCATGACCTAATTGCCATCACCTTCAAATACTATCACATTAGTTACTAGGACCTTCCCAAAGTCCTCACCTTCAAATACCATCACCTTGTCACTTTGGTTATTAGGGCTTCATCATATGAATTTTGGGGAGACACAAGCATGCAGTCCATAACACATCGTTAAACACAGATTACTAGGCCCCCTACCCTTAGAGTTCTTCATTCAGCGCATCTGGAGTAGGCTGCAGAGCTTGCATTTCTAACCTGATGCAAGATGCTGATGCTAGATGATGATGCTAGAGCCCTACACTTTGAGAACTACTGGTTAGACTCTGTGTACATACTTGTGTCATAGGAAATAATCATCCTATATCAAGCTCATTTGGAATATGTAATACTGCTTGTGTGGGTTTTGTGACATGTAGGCTAGTTTTATTCCTATCTCTTTAAAAGGACCACCAGAATTTATTTTGGCAGTAGTGGGGAATCTTAGGCTTATTATAGAGGAGTGGATTAGAAAGACTCTAACTAACACTGTAAATTAGACCAATTCCTGGTATATCCGAAAAGGAACTCACAGAGGGAATTTCTGACTAGAGTTAATGTTTTGGCTTTCTTCTTCTGGGTCTCTCTCTGGGTAAAGCCTATCGTGCCCGCCTTTTGAAATTTGGTTATTTTCCTCCTGATATGTATACCTCTAATGGACTCAGTAATTTTTTTTGGAATAATCATGACTTTAAAATATTCAAATGATAATTTGAGATTCTATATTAGAGACAGAGTGCATATGTTTTTTAGCATAAAATGCTTTTATAAATCAATAAAAACTAAGATATAAAATGGCAGATTTACTGATAGGGAATGGCAAAATAGAAGATAAAAAGAGACAATCATTTCTGAAAGTATGTTAAATTTTACTATTAATAAATACAAATGAAAAGAAGGCCCAGTTAACGACAGTGGATTGCAATTATGCATTAAATATTCTATTAATGTATGATAAATAGAAAATAGATAATAAAGCAGAATAAAGTCCAAATAGTAAAAAAAAAAAAATCATAATGCATATGTTTACAAAATTTCCAGTGTGGTTTATTCCAGTTCTCCACCTACCATGTGCCTTCACCCAGAGGGCCAAACATGATTGGAGCAAAATCCTGAACCATGATAATACTGGTCTTATATAAATTTATGATCACTCACTTCAGGTGGTTCTTAGTACTTCCTGTTAGTCATCCTGTTTTTTTCCTGCCCTCCTTACTATTCCACTATCTTAGAATATTTTATACTTTTTTCTCTTCTCAACTGCCAACATTTCTTTTCCGGTTCTCACTTTCAGCTGGTAGATAACCTTTCTTCTTATACCACTGAGAAAATAGAAACTCTTAGAAGAGAGCTTTTACTCCTTCCCATAACCATATCTACCATCACATCTGAATCTATTCATATTCTCTCTCTCTCTTTCTTTGGAAGAACTTTATATTCATCTAAGTCCAAACAAACTGTGTGTACGTGAAAGGTTCAGGGATTCAAGGATGTGGCTCTACAATTCTCCCTTCTCTCTTCTACATCCTCAGTGTCTCTCACTCTCCTGGATCATACTTGTCAGCATACACACATGCGACATTATTACTCATCTTGAAAAAACAAAAACAAAAACTCTTCTGATCTCACATTTCCCTTGAACTACTATGTCATTTCTCTGCTCCTTTTTATAGCAAAATTCCTCTCGATTAATTTTCATTTTTTCTTTTTCTCTGTCTCTTGAACTCACTCCAGTTAGGCTTTCATAACCACCATTCTCCTAAAACAACTCTTATCAAGATACCACTTGTGGCCTTAATATTGCTAAGTTCAGAAGTCAGTTCTTAGTCTTTATCTTCTTTCTTCTTTTTGAAAAATTTAATTTAATTTTAAAGATATGGGGAACAAGTCAGGATTGTATACATAAATGGTTTGGGTACAGGTGAAGTTTATTCCCATTGGCCCTCACTTCACCTGGATTAGGATCAGACACCCTTATTGATGTTATGTGCCACCCCCCCCTTCCCTGGGAGTGTCCTGCTACTGCTAATCCCTTTTGTGTAGTATTATTATGGGAGTTGTTCAGGGGCTACTTATGAGTGAGAAAATGTGGTACTCGGTTCTTTGTTTCTGTCATACGTCACTGAGTATGATATACTTCAAGTCCATCCAAGTTGCTGCGAAGTCCATAATTTTGTACTTCTTTATGGCTGCATAGTATTCCATCATGTATATGCAACTCATTTTTTTTTTTTTTATCCAGTCCAGTTTTGATGGGCAGCATGGTTGATTCCTTGTTTTTGCAATTGTGAATAGTGCTGCAATAAATATGCTTACACGGGTATCTTTTTTGTTGAATGATTTGAATTCCTCCATGTATATTCCAAGAAGAGTGATTGCTAGGCAGTTTGAAAAGTGAATTTCTAGTTCTTTTAGAAATCACCACAGTTTCCCATAGAGGTTGAATTAGATTGCACTCCCACCAACAGTGTAGAAGTGTTCCCTTTGCTCCGCACCCTCACCAGCCTCTGTTTTTATTTTTATTTTTATTGATGGTCATTTTTATTGGAGTTAGGTGGTATCGCAGTGTGGTTTTGATTTGCATTTCCCTGATGATTAGTGAGGCCGAGCATGTTTTCATGTGTCTGTTTGCTGCTTGTTTATCTTCTTTTGAGAAGTGCCTATTCATGTCTTTTGGCCATTTTACAATGGGGCTCTTTAGTTTTTCCTTTAGCATGTTTGAGTTCCTTATAGATCCTGGATGTTAGGCCTTTGTTAGATTTACAGTTGGCAAATCTTTTTTCCCGTTCTATGGGCTGCCTCCCTGCTCTCTTGATGGTTTATTTTGCTTTGCAGAAGCTTTCAGTTTGATGAGGTTCCACTTGTCTATCATCTCTCTTATGACATAGGCATGTGGGGTTTTGGTCAGGAATTGATTGCCTGTTCCAATTTTCATAAGGGCGTCTTCTGTGTTTTCTAAGATTCTTATAGTTTGAGGTTTTTGTTTAGGTCTTTCATCCATGTAGGGTTAAGTTTTGAGTATGGTGATAGTAGGGTCCTATTTCATTCTTCTGCATGTGGTCAACCAGTTTTCCCTGCACCATTTACTGAATGGGTTCTCCCCTTGGAGGTTGTTGGTAGAGGCTTTGTTGCAGATGAGTTGACTGAGAAATTGAAGTTTTGTTTCCAGAATCTTTATTCTGTTCCATTGATCTATATGCCTGTCCTTGTACCAATACCAGGCTGTTTTGATTATCGTAGCCTTATAATAAAGTTTAAAGTCTGGTAGTGTGATACCTCCCGCTTTGTTTCTTTTGTTGAGGTTTGTTTTGGCTATTCATGATCGTTTTTGTTTCCATATGAATTTCTATATTGTTGTTTCCAGGTCTGAGAAGAATGATGATGGTAATTTAATGGGTATTGCGTTGAATCTGTAGATTGCCTTGGGTAGGATGGACATCTTAACAATGTTGATTCGTCCAATCCATGAGCATGGAATATTTTTCGATTTGTTTGTGTCATCTTTGATTTCTTTAAGCAGTGTTTTATAGTTTTCATTGTAAAGGTCTTTCACTTCTCAGGTTAGGAAGATGCCAGGGTAGTTCATTTTGTGTGTGTGTGTGTGTGTGTGTGTGTGTGTGTGTGTGTGTGTGTGTGTGTGTGTGTCTATTGTGAATGAGATGGTGCTTTTTATTTGGTTCTCTGCCTGTTTGTTGTTGGTGTATAAAAATACAACTGTCTTTTGCATATTGATTTTATACCCTGAGACTGCCAGAGTTCTTTATCAGTGCAGGGAGGTTTTTGACAGATCCCCTTAGGTTTTATATCGTTCACAAAGAGGGATAGCTTAATTCCTCTTTTCTTATTTGGATACAACCTTCTGTTGCCTGATTGCTCTAGCTAGGTCTTTCAACATTATGTTGAACAGGAGGAGTGAGAGTTGACAACCTTGTGTTGTTCCAGTTTTCAGGGGGAAATGCTTCCAATTTCTGTCCATTTAGTAATATGTTGGTTGTGGTTTTACTGTAGATGACTTTTACTATTTTGAGGTATGTTCCTTCTATACCTTAGTATTCAAGTGTTTTTATCAAGGATGGATTCAGGATTTTGTCAAAAGCCTTATCTACATCAATGACATAAGCATGTGATTCTTTTTTTTAACATCTGTTTGTGTATTTGATTACATTTATGATCTTGAGGATGCTAAACCAGCCCTGCATCCAGGGGATGAAGCCTACTTGGTCATGATGGATAATATTTGAGAAGTGTTGTTGGATCCTATTTGCTAAAATCTTGTTGAGAATTTTTGCATCTATGTTCGTCAGGGATATCGGCCTATAATTCTCTTTCTTTGTTGGATCTTTGCCTGGTTTGGGTATTAGTTTAATGTTAGTTTCATAAAATGTTTTTCAGAGTGTTTTATCTTTCTTGATTGCCTGGAATACTTTCAATAGGGTTGGTATCAGCTCCTCCTTGTATGTTTTGTAGAATTCTACTAGAAAGCTGTCTGGTTCAGGGCCTTTTTTTTATAGGTAGTTTTCTTATGATGGTGTCAATTTCCTGGGTTGTTATTGGTATTTAGGGTCTCTGTTTCTTCTTGTTTCAACCTTAAGAGGTTGTGTGATGTCAGAAAGTTCTTCATCTCATTAGGTTTTTGAATTTGTTTCCATACAGATGTGCATAGTAATCTCTGATAATGGTTTGTATTTCTATGGGATCAATTGTGACTTGATCTTTTGCATTTCTGATTGTGTTTATTTGGGCTTTTTCTCCTTTTTTTTGGTCAGTATGGCTAGGGGTTTGTCAATCTTGCTTATCCTTTTTTTTTTTTCTGAGTTTGAGTCTTACTCTGTCACCTAGGCTGGAGTGCAGCAGCACACTCATGGTCACCCCAGCATTGAACTGCTGAACTCTGGCGATCCTTCCATTCAGCCTTCTAAGTAACCAGAACTACAGGTGCATGCTACCATGCCCAGCTAATTTTTTATTTATTGTAGAGACAAAGTCTCGCCATGTTGCCCGGGCTGGTCTTAAGCCCACGGGCTCAGGCAATCTACTCACCTCAACGTCCCAAAGTGCTGGGATTACAGCCTGAGCCACCGAGCCCAGCCTGCTTATACTTTCAAAGAACCAGCTTTTTGTTTCATTGATTTTTTTTTTCCTATGATATTTTTGTTTTCTCTGTCCTGTGTTTGGGCTTTTACTTTGTTATCAGGATTCTTCTGTTGAAGTTAGAGTTTTGGTGATCTTGGCCTTTTGGCTCCTTTAAGTGATTTGTTAGACTGTTGAGTTGTGATTTTTCTATTTTCCTTATGTGTGTCTGTAGAGATATAAATTTCCTTCTTAGAACTGCTCTCCTGGCATCTCAAAGGTTTTGGTAAGATGTTTCTTCAGTGTCATTTGTTTCAAAAAATCTTTTAATTTCTGTGTTGACCTGGCAGTTTTTCAACACTGTGCTATTTAGTGTCCATATCTTTGTGTGTTTTGGGGGAATTTTGTTGATGACGATATTTATTTTACCTCCACTGTGGTCTGAGAAGGTGCATGTTAGTATCAATGTTATGAAATTTGCTTATGTTTGAATTATGGCTGAGGATGTGGTTGATCTTGGAGTATGTTCCATGTGGTGATGAGTAGAATGTATATTCCATGGTTGTTGGGTGGAGTGTTTTGTAGGTATTTATTAAGTCCATTTGGTCTAGTGTCAAATTTAGGTTCTGGATCTCCTTGTTGATATTTTACCTCAATCTATCTAGGGTTGTTAATGGTATTTAAGTACCCAGTTATGATAGTGTTAGAGTCAGTATCCTTTTTTAGTCCAGTTAGTAGTTGTCTTATAAAACCTGATGCTCCTGTGTTGGGTGCATATATGTTTAGGATGGCTATTTCTTGCTGATGGATTGAGCCTTTTATCAGTATGTAGCATTCTTCTGATACTTTTAAAAAAATCTGGTCTGCTGACAAGCTGGGCATTGCAGTTCCTGGAGCTGCACTGTCAGCTTGGAATCCACGTGGTGGCTGGGACATGATGGAGTCTGAATGGGAACGTGAAGGCACCCAAAAGTTTGTGGATGCCAGCAGCCACAGGACCTCTTGAGAGTGTTGCAGCTCTATTGGCTTGATGGGCTGGCATGCCAGGCCCCAAGAAGTGTTGGCTCAATGGATCGACAAGCCAGGCTCTGAGAAGTGTTGGCTTGATGGGTCAGCAAGTCATGACATGAGAAGTGTTACAGATCTGTCTGCTCTGTCATTGGTTTCGCTTCATAATCAGTCTCACTTTCAGCTCCTCCATGGGCAGCTTCATTGGCTCCGCCTGATCTGTCAGCTCCGTTGGCTCTAGCCTCCAGCCGTGGGCAATTCTTCAAGTTGGGCACTCTTCAAATCTGGCAATATTTAAGTCTGGTGATCTTCAGCTCTTCTGGTCTGAGTTCTTGTTTTGCACCCAAGAAGACTGAGGGATGCAGATAACTGGGGGGTAAGAAAGCAGGAGTTTATTAAAACAGAAAAACTCTGGCAACAGCAGAGGACCCAAAGGAGGGTTGCTGATCTGGGGCATAAACCAGGGCTTTATATAGACCTAGGAGTGAGCTAATTGGCTAGCATTAGCAGTAACCTGATTGGTTGATACTAGCTGAGCTGATTGGTTAGTACCAAGCACCAATCAGCTAAAGATAGAGACCCAGTAGTGAGCTGGTTGGTTGGTACTTAGCACCAATCAGCTGGAGATATTATGGTGTGTCTTTGAATTCCAAGAAGTGAGTGTTTTTGCTCTAGTCTGAAGGGCTTGCACAAAGCTTTTTACTGGCATCTTCCCTAATGGTGTGCCTGTTAGGTTTTCTGTTTACTCTCTCACTTCCATATCTTTTAAAACTTTTGATAGCTTGAAGGTTGTTTTGTCTGATATTAAAATCACAACACCTGCCTCATTTTGTTTTCCATTCACCTGGAAGTGTGTTTTCCATTCTTTAACTCTCAGTCTGGGGGCATCCTTTGATGTGAGATGTGTTTCCTGGAGGAAGCATATTGTTGGGTCATTTAAAAAAATCATTTTCCATTCTGTGTCTTTTCATTGGTGCATTTAATTCATTGATGTTCATTGATTATTGAAATGTGAGAGTTTATCTCTGCCATGAGGCTTTTATAAGGCTGTTATGTTTTCTTTTAATTTTTTGGTTGATATATGTTTGTAGTTTCAATTTTATAGGTGTGTTGTGTTGATTCTGTGTTTTCCTGCATTTGTGGGAAGTGCATTCTTTCTTTTTTCTGTGCTTAATACCTTCTTGAGCATCTCCTGTAGAGCTTGTCTAGAAGCAGCATAATCCTTTAGGGACTGGATGTCTGGGAAAGATTTTAATTCTCCATCACTGATGAAGTTGAACTTGACTGGGTAGGAAATTCTTGGTTGAAATTGTTCTCTTTGAGGATTTGGAATTTAGACTCCAGTCCCTTCTAGCTTGTCATGTTTTTGCTGATATGTCTGCTGCTATTTTGGTCTTCCCCAGTAGGTAATCTGACCTTTCTTTTTTGCTGCCTTTAGGGTTCTTTTGTATATTTACTTTGTGTAGACAATTACTATGTGTCTAGTGATTGGTCTTCTCTTTGATATCTGTGGAGGCTCTCTGAATCTCTTGTTTTTGGATGGTTGCATCTTTAGTGAGATGGGGAAAGTTTTCTTGGATAACTTCCTGGAATACTTTTTCAAAGGTGTTTTCTGTTTGCCTTTCTGCTTCTGGGATACCAATCAGGCATAAGTTCAGCCTCTTGATACAACTGCATATCTCTTAGAGGCTTTGTTCTTTTTTCCTGAATTTTCTTTCTATGTTTTTAACAGATTGGGTTAATTCCATGTTTTGGTCTTCAAGCTCTGAGATTTGGTCTTCTGCTTGACTGATTCTGCTTTCCATGTTTGTCATCTTGTTATTTATTTCCTGGATGAAGTTTTTTTATGACCAAAATCTCTGTTACAAGTTCTTTCAGTGTTGCATCTTGTCTTTTTTGGAATCTTATTCACTCTTTCCATCCATTTCCTAATCCTTGTCATATTCTGAGGCAACTTGTTGGTGATTTCCATTGTTTGGGTTCTGAGGTCTGATTTTATGGGTGTTGCCTCTTTGGTACACTGTGAATTATCTGTGTTCTTCCATTGATTTTTTTAAATCTTTGTGACAGATCTCTTTCTTTTCTCTTTAATGTTGTTATTCAGTGGTAGTGTGAGGCTTTCACTTTTATTGTTTGCCCAACCTTGTATCCTGCTCTGATCAGAGACTCCAAATTTGTTCTGTTTTGAAAGAAGACTGGGAGTGAGAAGCTTTTCTGTTTCTTGTAGTTTTGAGAGTTGACTAAGGTGGAGGGTGGAGGCTAGGATTCAGAAACTGCTTGCAAGTTACAATATTCACTGACTGGTGTATGGGCCTCCTAAGACCCATTCCCCACTAACACTGTATAAGACAATGTAGTGGGTATGTGTATGTACCCCTTGAGTCCAAGATAAAGTAATAGTAATAAGGAAAACAAAGAAAAGTAGAATGAAATAGAATGAACAGAAGAAAAAAAAAAAACACAGAAAAACAAAAGCAAAAAGAAGAACAAAAAACAAAAAGAGCCGGGCTCGGTGGCTCAACCTGTAATCCCACGCCTTTGGGAGGCTGAGGTGAGCGGATTGCCTGAGACCGCGGGTTCAAGACCCGCCTGGGCAGCGAGACCTCATCTCTACAATAAATCAAAAATTAGCCGGGCGTGGTAGCGCGCCTGTAATTCCGGCTACTCGGAAGGCTGAGGCGGAAGGATCGCCGGAGCCCAGCAGGTCGAGGCTGCAGTGGCCAGGAGCGGCCACTGCACTCCAGTCTGGGCGACCGGGTGAGACTCCAACTCAAAAAAAAAAACAAAAAGGACAAAAGAATCCCAAATCATCAGAAAAGAAAATGCAAAGAAAAACAGGAACACTGAACACATGCACACACACACAGAATAACAGGAAAACTGAACACACACACACAGAAAATAGAAAATGAAAGAGCAAGAAGAAGAAAAAAAAGGAGGGAGGGAATGGAAATTGAACCCTCACATACACATTCATACACACAAAATCAGAACAAAAGAACAAAACAAAACAAAAAAGGGGGAATGCAAAATGTACCCTCACACACAGTCATATACACTAATCTAAAACAAAATAAGGATTATATTTTAAAAAACTGAAAAAAAAGAAGAGAAAAAAAGGTGGGGAATGCAAATTAAACCTTCACATACTTATTCTCTCTCTCTCCCTTCTCTCTCTCTCTCTCTCTCTCTCTCTCTCTCTCTCTCTCTCTCTCTCACACACACACACACACACACACACAACACACACACACACACGAACAACAGCAAAAGAATTAAGAGAATTTTTGTGTACTCAGTGTCCTCTTGTGGCAGGTTCTGTAATTATTCCCCTCAGCTACTCACAGGTAAACCCACCTGCCATCTCCTGTGGCAGGAGAGGATCAAGGGGAGATACTGTATTGGATGACTCCTGTTGTTATCTCTGACTTTAATTTTTTTAACAGATGTTGATTAGGCATCTCAAGCTTAACATATCCAAATCCCAAATTCTAGCATCCACTCCTTCTCCATATCTCAGGTAATGCCTACTCCATTCTTCCAGTTGCTTAGTGAAAAGCCTTAGATGCATTTTTACTTTTTTCTTTCTTTGCATCTCATATCTAATGCATTAGGAAATCCTGTTCTACCTTTGAAATATCTAGAATTTTATCATTTCTCAATGCCACTACATCTACCTATCTTGTCCAGTTCACCTTTATTTTTTACCTGGGCTATTTGACTTCTCCCTAATTGGTCTTTTTGCTTTTTGCCCTTGATAAGATCAGTCCCTATCCCAGTGATACACTTAAAATGTCAATTTGTAATATGTTATTCCTCTGCTCAAAATGATCCTTTCCTTCCCATTTCACTTCAGATCCAAATTTCACAAGGCCTAGAAAACCTTATATTTTATTACCAGTGACGTTTTTGTCCTTAGCTATCATTCCTTTGTCCACTTTACTGTAAATATATGCACTTCTTTGCTGTTCTTTGAGAATGCCAGTTGTACTCTTGCCATTGGCTACTAGTCCCATCGTGTGGAAAACTCTTTCCCGAGATCTGCATGACTTTCTCTTACTTTTTTAAATCTCTCAAATATTACCTCTAAAAGAGAATATTTTGTTAGTTTTCTTATATACCTGCATTTGACTCCAAACCTTTCTAGAAGTGACATCCCTTTCCTTGTTAGTCTAAGTTATTGTCCTTATTTTTCTAATAACTGTTTGCAATACTATAATATATATTCACTAATGTATTATTTCTTTTCAGTATCTCTGTATTGCAGTGTTAATTTCATGGAGGCAGACAATTGACTTATTTTGTTCCTTACAGTATCCCTAGTCCTTAGTATAATGCCTATCATATAATAAGTGCTCAGTAAATACTTATTGAATGAATACTGGGTTATTATTTTAGATATGGCTTTCTTTTATTTATTCTGCTAGATAGTCTTTCAATCTGAAGACTTTATTTAACTCTAAAACATTCTCAGTAACTCTCTCCTAAAAGATTGCTTTATTTTTCATCCCTCTTTTACTACTTTTGAAACATTTTACTCATATATTAGTTTCCCAAAGAAACTTCCGTGTCTCAACTGTGTTTTCATGTTTTAATCTCATTCTTGCTCTGTCACTGATCTGGATAATGTCTCATCATTTCTCTCTGTACTGTTCTGTCTCTATGCACTCATTACTATTCTTCATTTCACTGTTTCTCTCTTTGCATCTAGTTTTGAACTAAGTCCATTTAGTTGTGTTTTTATGTCAGTGATTATAATTTTTATTTTCAATATTTTAGTAGTTTTTGTTTACATCTACCATTCTTGTTTTATTTCCTCAGTTTTGTTTTAAATATTATATCTTTAAGGACTCTTAACTTACGTGTTTTAAAATCTTTTTCATTCTGTTTTATTTTCACTTTGTCTGATTTAAACTTTGTCAGTATATGTGAATTCATGTGTTTTGGAATTTTTTGTTTGTGGTCATATCTTGAGAGGGAAGGTGGCTATTAGTGTTGTTCTCTTCCTCCTCTGTCCCTACTACCCCCTCTTTTTCTAATACCTATTTCTATAGAAATTTTATGGTTGCCTCTAAATTTTCAACTTTGCCTGAATTTCAGTTTCTGAAATAGGTTTTATATTGGCCAACAGTAACAATAGGGATTTTGCTGTATTTAGCTTCAGCTGCAGGGTATTTTGGCTAAACTCCTGATTGGGATGCTGTATCTATAAACTTCAGCTTTTCTAGACTCTCTTATAAGTCTTGGCTCTAGACAATGATGGACAGAACCTTTTTTCAGCCTCCCTTAATTAGCATTTTCACCCAGTCTTTGGTTTCCAACAGTGACCTTGTCTGTGCTTCTACATATTGGATAAGGCCCTTTTATTCCCTGTTAGTCCTAGAAGTCAAGCTCCTTACTACCTGCATCTGGATTTGGAGGGCAGCAAACAGCAGTTTGTTCCCCATTCATAGCTGTATATTTCTGTTTAGTTTGTGATTCTCAGAGATGTAGGTGCATCTCCTTAATTTTTTTGTCATGTATTTCTATTAACATACATTTAGAGAAGAGAGGGATCCTTAAGTGTGAGCTTATAATGCTAACTTGTTGGAAGGCTAAATATTTTAAATGAACTATTATATCTTCTGAACTTATCTCTTATGACCAGTGTTATGCTCTGCTGATTGGTGTCCCTTTACCTGACTGGTGTCCCTTCTTATATCCCTTTGTGCCTTCAAAGACCCTTTGCTGCATTTTACTTAAGTGAAGATTCTTTCCACTTATCTGCACATTCTGTGATTTGTGAGTGATTTAAGAGTCAGATTCCTATTTGTTTTACATATTTTTAAAGCTTTTTAAAAATATAAATCAGTGTTCAATAAATTTTCCCTTATTTGTGTAAACTGACTGGTGTCAGCCTGGTTGTATAAACTTATCATACCTCTGTTTCTTCCTTTCCCTCCTTTTCTTGTTTAAAGCTGTGTTTATTTAGTTTTAGAAGATAGTCTTTATTTACAAGTATTGTGATTTTTCTGTTTCCCAGATAACTATGCTTTGATTATACAACTACCATTTAGTTTAGTTAGTAGTATTGTCAGAGACTAGAAATGTATAGGAAGTTGTCAGAAATCCAAAAATTCTAGTTATAGAATATTGATTATTAGTAAATCTCTGGCACTCTCTGTTTTGAGACTCTTACTTTAAAAATGGTAATATTTTATCCTTAACACATTTGCGATAGGCAAAATTTTCACTTTCCTAATTTTGAGAGTGGTGAAAATTAAAAAAATCTGAAGCTGGTTGCTGCAAACTTCTGTCATTAAGCATAAGTGAAATGGTCTTTTCTAAACTGTCACCTTTTTCACAATCCAGCTGAAAGTTGCAGACGTATTTGCCTCACACACCACTCTGACTAGTGTTCTGTACTCTGTATTTTTATTAGGATTATTAACCAAATATATATTAAAAATATTATATATGTGTGTGTGTGTGTGTGTATATATATATATTTATATATATATTTCTTCATCTACATTGCATCATTACATCACTCTGTCTCACTATCACTAGTAAGTTAACTGGATTCGCCATCTACCTTGGAAATCTCATCAGCATATATTTCTTCATTTTCCATAATTATGGTAAATTATTTTTAATGTTGAAGTATGAAAGCCCTGAAATATCAAAATACAAGTACACAACACTAATCGCAGCAAAATAATGACCAACTTGCAATTTTTACCAACTATGGATAACAACATCATGCAGTCGATATCAGATAATTATCTCAATTAGCTTTCTCCTTGTCTACCTATTCATTTTCAGTCAAAATATAATAACACGTACATATGACCACGTTGCAGCATTCAGAACCAAATTTGCAAAGACATAAATTCACGTCACTGGCAACCAGGAAAAGAATTTGGAACGACATAAATTCACATTAGCGACAACCAGGAACAGAATTTAGAATGACATAAATTCACGTCAGCAATTGTGAATGAGTTAATATAACTGTGTATATAAAAGTGTAAACTGACAAAAGCATATTTATGTATTTTTAATTATATTTGAAGTGATGGCACTATAGTTATTGCAATAAAACATAGTTTAGCTATGGTTAAAGCATAGTTTAGTATTTTTTATGGTATATCTAAATCTGGAAACTAAATTGTTCTTTTAGTATGAAGTTGTCTTAGTTATCAGCAGTTGTAAGTTGCTGTCATTTGCCATATGGTTTCTGATTAATTCTAAAAGAGCTGTCAACTCAGGATAATTTAATTTTTTATATTTTAAAGTGATATTATCAGGAAGTGAAAATTTAAATTATTAGCTACCAATTATGACTAATCAATTCTTAAATATATATTTTGTATCTAGAGAGAAACAGAAATCTGAAACTAAAGACAGAAAAGTTCTAGAAATTCTGCAAGTCAAAGATACTAAAATACAAGAACTGGAACAGGTTGGTGTTATAATAAAATATTAAAAATTACTGTATTTGAATAGTAGCTTTAAAATTATTTTATTTTTTAAAATAATGTTTATAAAGAATATCAGGGTCATTATGTTAAAGCATTACTATAAAGCATTTTGAAATCACCATAGTTAGATTATTCTTCATTATTATACTTTGTAACCCATTGTTTTCTGGATTAATAGGCTATAACTCTTTAGGAAATATTATAGTTTTGTAATAGTATGTAGCTATTTATTCACTGTTTTGCTGAATTTTGCATTTTATTATTAGCAGTTTTCATTACGTCTGAAATGTATAAATTTTCATATGGTTTATTTGTAGAAAAAATTAATAATTGAGATGATTTTATTTATGCTTTAAAAAATTTGTATTTTTGAATTGGTGCAAACCTATATTTTACATATAATGAGTAAATTATATAAGTACATGTAATTATATGTGTAAAATTATTTAAATATAATATATATGATATTATATATTCAATATGTAAAATTATATATACTTATATGATAAATATATTCTCATTACAAAAATACATGTGGCCAGGCTTGGTGGCTCAGCCTGTAATCCCGTGCCTTTGGGAGGCTGAGGTGAGTGGATTGCCTGAGACCGCGGGTTCGAGACCCGCCTGGGCAGCGAGACCTCATCTCTACAATAAATGAAAAAATCAGCCGGGCGTGGTAGTGCATGCCTGTAATTCTGGCTACTCGGAAGGCTGAGGCGGAAGGATCGCCGGAGCCCAGCAGGTCGAGGCTGTGGTGGCCGGGAGCGGCCACTGCACTCTAGTTTGGGTGACAGAGTGAGACTCCAATTCAAAAAAAAAACCAAAAACCAAAAAAACAGAAATACATGTGGTTAGTGTTTTCAGCAACCATTTTCAAGAAATAAACATGTTAAAAATAGAAGTGAAAGAAATTTATTTTAAAATGACCTAATTGTATAATATTTAAATTCAAAAAATTAAAAAATAGAAGTAAAAACAATTTATTGTAAAAATGGTCTATATGTTTATGTAATATTTACATGTTCATTATGGACTGAATTAACTATAATTCTTGAATGAAGGTGTCTTTTTGGCAACTATACTCTTCTGACTTTTGTAATCTGTTTCTCTTTCTAACCAATTAGAGGGTCATGGGAACTTTTATCTAAGGTCAGTTGTTGTTATAAAGTTGTTTTATTAAAGTATAAAAAGTTCAATTTCCTACGTCTATGTAAATTCTAAAATGGAATATAGATTTTAATATGACATATACGTTTAAAATATATACCTTTCCCAAAGTTGTGTTTTTCTTATGGAAAATATCATAATTGGTACTATTTAGTCAATTTATTCTGGAAAGATATAGTTGTATTTACCACCTGAGTATTAAACAGTATTCTAAAATAGGTAAATATTGCCATGTACCCAGAGTATTAATTGGATTAGGCTAAGCTGCTTAATAAATACAGTCTTATGACCCAGAAGTGGCAAATGATATTTGTATTCACATTTCATTGGAAAAAATCTTGGCCACCCTAAGAGTCGAGGTGTTTGAGAAAATGTAGATCCAGGCTGCGAAGTTCTTTCTCTTATGACTCTGTTCTGTTATAGAAGGAGAATGAATTTTGTCATTCTTTTTAATATTCTTTGGCATTAAGTTTGTAATGCTTTAGTGAATGCTCTTCAGTTGTCCTGCTCTGGATAGCTATAGTATACCATTTTTTAAAATGTTGGCTTTTAATAAATGACAATATATTTTCCCTTTTTCTTCATTAAGATATTTTTCTGCTTCTGTTTTTTTGGGTAGAGATTGTTTTATTTTTCATCTTTTTGACCGGAATCACATAGTCTATATATCAAATACTGAATTCTAGTAAGATAAATTATTTTTTTAGGCCCCCCAATTTATTAGGGTAGATCTTTTCATTTTCTTTGCAATGATGATTATCACTTTGTACAAAATATATTTTCAGTTAGGTTCAATAAAATATTGTATTAAATGTATATATTATCCTCTGATGGTATCATGGAAAATTCAGAATTACATTTCTTGTCTGTAGTGATTTTTAAATCCCTTTGAGGATCAGGGTGAGATAAAAGTAAGGTGTAAATAACCATATTTTCCTACATTAGAGTCTTTGAGGGTGGGATCTATTTTTGTCTCATTGACCCTTTTACATCTAGCACCTAATATTTACTATATTACCTGGCTCATAACCGATGCTTATTGAATATTGTTGGATGTATGATTAAAATAACATAAAAACAATGTAGTGTTAGTGCCATGAGACAGTAATAAGCAGAATGCTGTAAAGATTCAAAAGGAGTGATTAAATTCAGTAAAGAGATCTTGAAGTTTTCAAACTGATTTCAAGAGGTAGAGATTATAGGGAGATTTGCCCAGTATATACACTAGACAAAGTGCATGAAGATAGCGGTGTAGGGTATAATTGGGTAATAGTGAAATTTATAGTTTTTTCATAGGTAATATATAGGAATGTAGGCTGAAATAAAACTAATGTTACGGATGTTGAATGACCCGTTAGGAGGTTATGTCATAGTCAAATACTGCATGGACCTGAATTATTAGGTTGGCAGGGATTAAATGTATGTAAATGGAACCATAAGGACTTGACAGTAATTTGAAAATGACTCTTAGGTTTTCAGCCTGGAGAAACCAGGAGAACAGTGGCACTATTATCAGAAAGAGAGAGATTTTCAGGAAGTACAACTTGTTTTTAGGACAAGATTTTGAACTTCTTTTAGACAGTTGTGCCTTCGGTACTGATAGCAATTCCATTTAGAGATTTTTAGCAAAATGTTGGAAGCATGAGTCTTACATTTGGAGGGAATTTTGACCTTGAGATGTAGATATTTAATGGTATAGTTAGAGGGACAAGTAAACAGTGAGAATTTTGAGAACTAGATATTTGCTGATATTGTTAATGAGTGAGAGGAAGGACACATTTTGGTAAAAGAGATGAAAAGACTTAGGGAAGTAAGGGGAGAGAAGTACAATGCAATATCTCTATTGAGAAAGGAGAGTTTTAAGAAGCAACTGGTTGCATTGTAAAATGCTACAAAAATGTGTTTTTAAAAAAAGACATTCAATTCAGCAGTTGTGAAGTTTTTAAATGATTTTTAGGAGGCAGTACAAATGAAAGCAGTACAAACTAAAATGAAAGCAGACATTTGAAATTTTAAGAGATAACTGAAATCTGACAAAGTAATGGAAAGGAATGAAGAAATTTGACATTATGGGGGGCAGAGAGAGAGAGATAGTGATTGATTTATTGTAAGTCATTGGCTCATATGATTGTGGGCTGACATGTCTGAATTCTGCAGAGGATTGTAGTCTTTTTTTTTTTGAGTTGGAGTCTCACTCTGTTGCCCAGACTGGAGTGCAATGGCCGCTCCCAGCCACCGCAGCCTTGACCTGCTGGACTCTAGCCATCCTTCCACCTCAGCCTTCTGAGTAGCTGGAATTACAGGCATGTGCTACCACACCCGGCTGATTTTTTGATTTGTTGTAGAGATGAGGTCTCGCTGCCCAGGCGGGTCTCGAACCCGCGGTCTCAGGCAGTCCACTCACCTCAACCTCCCAAAGGCTCGGGATTACAGGCTGAGCCACCGAGCCCGGCGGATTGTAGTCTTAAGGCCTTCAACTAACTGGATGAGGCCAACCCAATTATAAGAGGGGTATCTGCTTTACACAGAGTCCACTAATTTAAATGTTAATTATATTTGAATGATACTTTCACAATAACATCTACCCCGGTGTTTGACCAAAATTGAGTACCATGGGTATCATGGCTTAACCAAGTTAATACATAAAAGTAACTAAATGAGTATAATTTGCTGAGTGAAATAGGCCGTCAGTGTGAGTTTTTAGTTTATCTGTCTAGGGGTTAGGCTGTGTCTGCTGTTCACTATAGCTTATATGTTTTAGAGGTGAAAGTTTCCTCTGGTGTCTTTGTTTTTGCTTGAGTTTCTCTAGAGACTTCTTAAATATCCTTGAGATGCATAATTCTCTCAGTTGTCTTAAAAAGAAAAATCTTAGCTAGATCAATAATAGAGTTTAATTGAGTGGGAAAAAGAGATTCATGAATTGGGTACACTCAGGACAAAAAGCCATTCAGAGAGCTCCACATCACCACGGTGGGCAGGGAATACGTATAACCAGAAATGGAAGTTTATAGTTTGGTGTTTGCCCTACTTGGACAAGTTCTGGCAATTTGCGGCCTGTGTAGACTGAAAGCTTGTTAAAATAATAGGCTCTCAAGTTAGGTTACAGTTTGTTTGCATGTTAGGTTACAGTCATGGAGGCACTTTAGCAGGAGTATTACCCTTTTATTATACAGGAGCTCCACTGGTGTGGTGAGGTATGGAGGAGAGGAAGCAGTGGTATGCTTGGGTTTCAGTCTTGGATGATCTGTTTTTCCAGAGTGTGCCCTTTAAAAGTGCTTCTCAGTCTTGTTTTGTCCTCCCCTAACCCTCTCTAGGAGAGAAAGGAAGGTTGGAAGGTACTGGGGTTGGTTAGGCTCTGGTAAACCCCGTTAGACTAGGCTCTGGTAAAGTAGTTTTTTTGATGGCAGACCTTGTTAAGAATAAAAGAATATTCTGAGTGTGTCTAATGGTTACTTTTCCTTTCCCTCTGCTGGAAGGAGGAAGAAATTAATGTTCCGTCTTCCCTGTCACAGTATGTTGGGGTCCTGTAGGTAAAACTCACGAAAATGTGCCTCACTCCCTACCCCCAAGATTGGGCCCTTTTTGAATTTTTAACTCTCAAACTTGTCCATATTGGTCCTCTAGTAACTCATTAATTACAGTCTAGGTTTTTCTACCCTGGTTCCTGCAGTGTTTTCTGCTCATGGGCTCCATTAAGTTGCTATTCTCTACATCTGCTGCCTCTTCAATTTTAGGGCCATTGGTTTTTCTGGTGATCTCAATTTTCTGAGGGATCTAAGAAGGAAGAGTTGTTGATTTTCAGTTTTGTTCGTCTTATGTAAATGTGACAGACTTCTAAGTTCCTTATATGCTGATCTGGAAGCTCTTCCATTGAATTTTTGTGGTTCCACAGAGTAATATTAACAGCTCTTAATTTTCAAGATTTATACCTCTGAAACAGAGTAACAATTAGAATGACAATTTATTTTATTCAAATCTTAACTGTGTATGAAGTCAACTTACCAGAAATTATACACACATACACACTATTATTTTTAGCTGGTTGCAGAAAAACTTTCATAGAAGTGCCATCTAATTAATAGTATAAAGAATTGCCATGTAAGTCTTTTTGGTAAGACTGCTTTAGCTTTGTTACTGTTTATATTATTTTTTACATTATTTGTGAACAAAATATTATTTTCTTATTTGTAAACAAAATATCATTTGTTACATTATTATAAAATAATGTAATAAATTTCTCTTCTAATACTGTACTTGCTAGTATGACTTCTGATAACCTAGAATATTGCATTTAATTAGATGATGATTGCTTTCTTTTTTGTTTTGTTTTGTTTTTTCGTTGTTTTTTTTTTTGAGTCGGAGTCTCACTCTGTCGCCCAGACTGGAGTGCAGTGGTCGCTCCCGGCCACCGCAGCCTCGACCTGCTGGGCTCCGGCGATCCTTCCGCCTCAGCCTTCCGAGTAGCCAGAATTACAGGTGTGCGCTACCACGCCCAGCAAATTTTTTGATTTTTTTATTGCAGAGACCTGCCTGATGATTGCTTTCTAAAATTTTGATTACCTTTATCCTTCTAGGAAGCATGGAAGTTGTGATTCTCAAATGCAATTGCTCTTGTATTCCTTCCTTTTTCTCCATTTACCAATATTTTAATTATTGTGGTTTCTTTACTGCTTTGTTTTTTGTTAAAACTTTCCTGTCTATTTTAAAAATAGGCCAGTAAAAATAATAAATAAATTATGCTCAAGTATTTCCTGGTAGAGTTTGGGTCTTATGCTGCTGTCCCCTCTTTCCCCTGCTTCATACTCACTATCATACTCACTATTATTCTCTTCTTTCTCTGTGGACTTCTCTTGACCATGATTTGAATTATTCATTTCATGGCTTTTCTGTAATAAATTATTTGTTCCAGGCATACTTTCTCTTGTCACCCCTTATGTTTTATGATTCCTCTGAGTTCTGTTTGCTATTTTATTATTAACTCAAGCTAGACCATTAAGAATTTACCCTCCTCTATTCAGAAAGGTTTGTTGGGAAAAGATTCATAAAGCCAAATTTAAGAATGAACTTTATATATATCTGTACTTCCATTATTTATTGTAGATTATTGAGGTTATATCTTATTAGGAAAATAAATTGGTTTATACAAACTTACACAAATTTTTTAGAGTTTAATTTATCAGTCCTCTTTTATTGGGAGTACATTGTTGTCTAACTTATTTCTCGAATGATTATGTAATATAGCAATATATATTGTGCAATATATTAAACAATCAGAATATGATAGTTTTGGTTAATCAATTTATTATCTTATTATTTTTTAGTTTACAAATTAGGTCTGTGTTTGTCTTTGTGAATTGCCAAGTTCACTCACATGCCAAAATTAAAATTATTAAATAATTTTCAGGAAAGGACTTGCTATTGGTGTCATCTCTATTGTCAGTGCCTGTTAGGTTTAGCTTCCTTTAATGGGAAGACTCTTAAAATTTAAGTCAGTTGGTTAGTGTTCTCTCTTTAATGGGAAAATCCTTAAAAAACTTAAGTCAGTTGGTCAATGTTCTCTCTTCCAGAGAGTCAAGTACTCTCCAGAATAGACAAGGGATGCTCAAGTTTTGTCATTTCTCCTTTCAAAGGATAGGCTTGTACATATTTTAGAAATAGTCTTAATGCTTATATCATCGAATTTATCATTCAGTGTCTATCTCATCTGTAAGCATGTAATCTATTTTGGGAAAGTAAGAATAAATAGATACTTACCAAGACTAGGTAATGTGTTATGTGCCAAATGAATAATACAGACAATACAAAAATGTAGAAATGGCAGGAATTACAAAATATTGGGATGATTAGGGAAGCTTTTCTGGAGGAGGCGGAAGTTTAATCTTGAGAGAGTATAAGACTTAGATGAGAGTAGAAGCATTGACTGTGAATAGTGGAGGGGGCATTTTGATGCTTCTATTTTAATCGTTTGATTGATGTTAGGCACATTTTGATATGGCCTAGTAATTAAAACTGTGCATGAAAAATAAAACTATATTGAGGTGCCATTTATTTCTACTACATTTTAAAAAAATTCTCAACCCTGAGAGTTAAGTGTGGTGAGGATATAGAGTGATGGGAACTCTTGAAGTGCATATAAGCCTATGATTAGCAATGTAGCCTCTTTTAAGTATATCTAATCTAGAGATATGGTCTTCAAACTTTTATTAATATGACCTCCCAGCTACTTGGAAGGCTGCAGTGGAAGGATTGTCTGAATATTAAAAAATAAACTAAAAAAAAATGACCTCCATGCTGAAAGAAATATCTTTTACTTCATTACCCAGTATATACATACATGAAATGAAAGCTTCATATAATAATAATTTTACTATGTATGATTAAGATAAATTTTGATATTTTGTAGTATATTCTATTCCATTTTTAAAAAATGTTGATTATGGTAACTAAATTCATTCAATGACCCATTTCTAGATTGCAAGTCTGTTGTATGAAAAATATTGCTTGGGAGAAATTCTTGCTCATGCATGTTTGGAGACATGCTTAAGAATGTTCATAACAGCATTGTTTGTATGCCTTTCCCTCAAATGACAAACAGCTGAAGTATATGCTGATGAGAAGTGGATAAGTATCTTATAGCATATTTTATGATGAAATATTACTATACATTAAGGTAATAGAGCTCAAGATAAATTTATTATCATGGATGAAATTGGAAACAGGAGGTAAGCAAAAATAGGAAGTTGTATAATATGTGTAGTATGATTTAATTGATGCTAAGTAAAAAATAAGCTAAACTATATAGTATGTCAAATAGGGATTTATTTGCAATTAAAGTATAAAGAAAAGCAAGGCAAATATAAGACTGAAAGTTTCAGGATAGTGATTACCTATGAAGGAATAGAAGGTGTTAGAGGATAAGGGGATATACAGGAAACTTCAACGATAATGATAATGGTACAGTGTGTTTTTTATCTGAATGCTAGTAAGTACTGGGCTGCTCTTTTATTATTTTTCTTTATTATCTTCAAAGTTATATCATATTATTTTGTATGTATTCAGTGTCTAAAATATTTTAAGTGAAAGTAAAATAAAATCAACAATTAACACTACAGCTTTAAAAATGGTGATATGGAGATATTCTCACTTGGAGATATTCTCACTTTATTTCCAGAACTCAACCCACTTTTCATCCTATCCCTGAATCTTACCCTCGTTTTTACTTTATTCTCAAGTCCTTCAGAGAGAGTTTGATATGGGATACAAAATGAATTTAGTATCAGCATCAAAGATAGATCAGAGATGGAATAAAGGTCTCCTGAGTATATTACTTTACAAAAGTGTTTCTGTCTTGATGTGTTTGCTTTTTGGGTGACTGACAGATGGCGCTATTGAGATTGATGTGGAGGTGATGGTATGTGCTTAATGAATAATAGTTGAAAGAATGGATGGGTTGATAAAAACTGAAGAAGTTTAGGAAAGAGGTGGTATCCAGGATTTGGATTTCATTTCTTGCAAGTTAGTTTAAGATAGCAGCAGACATCCAAGTAGAGGTATTGTATGGAAAATTGGAAATATGAGACTGGTGATTGGGAAAGTCAGGGTTGGTTTATGGATTGGATAGTCTTTCATACAGAGGTGAGATGGACAGCCAAGACAGGCAGTAAAGCTTCTGAGAGAAAAGCTATAAAGAGGAAAGAGGGAAGCTAGAAATTGAGACATGGGTACATCCATGACTATGGATACTTGTAGGTGATCCATAGTTATCATTTAGGTATCACAGGTGAGAAGAATGTTTAGTTAAAAAGTATGGCCGTCATAATATTCTGAGTGTTCTGTCTACAGAGCCAGATGTTTCAGTGCCAAAACAAACTTGCCATTTTTTACTTTTTAAATGATGTATACTTTTACACAATTACAGTTTTTCAAAAAAACTTTTTTTTCCAAATGGCAAATAAGTGTAACCAATTCTTAGTTTAGCTATAAATATATTTTATTTAATTAGTTTTATAAAATCTTAGTTTTCTCCAGTTACACACATAATTTCTGAAAGTTTTCTTTCTATGTGTGACTTAATGTTTGGTGCCCAGTTTTTGTGTTCTTCATCATAAAGAGGACTATGGACATGTCACAGGAAATGAGAATTGTGATGATAGACATGATTATAAAAGTAGGTACTCCTAACATTAGCAATCAAATTTTAAAACCTTAAAATAAAATAATTTTTTTCTGAGAAATAATACACTAACAATAATTTAATTTTTTTCCACAGAGAGAATTAGCACTAAAACAGGAAATAAATGATGCCATAAAAAGGAAGATTGCAGTAGATGAAGAAAATGCTTTCTTAAGGAAAGAATTCAATGACTTGGAAAAGAAATTTAAAGATAAAAGTCAAGAAATTAAGGTGTGTTGACTTGTACATAGTTTTGTAGGGCCATTGCTTTGAAGTCCTGCTTTAAGCTTGGTCAACCTTTGTGGCACAGAAAGTGACAGGCTTGGAGGAAAAATTGCCTTAGGCCCTGCTGTGCCATACAGTTTTCTCACAGGCAGAAACTCTGATAAAGATGCTTTAAAGCTAGAACTCCAAGCTTTATAACTTTCAGATAAATAGTTAATGATGGAAATGGAGCTCAGAAAGTCGGAGTGTGAATATGTGGCTTCTTGTAATTAGATTCTGATGGGACTGGCATTATTAATTGATAAAACCCAGGTCTGGGAGGATATGTCTGTGTGGGTCTCAAAAATAGCTGGGGACAGCATCAAAGGCAGCTTGATCAATTAATGGGCTCTTTGCAAATGTGTACTCATCAAAGCTGTCATCCAGTGAAAAAATATGACCCATCCACCTGCATGAAAAGAGGCCAATAAAAGTACACAGGTGACCTTGGCTATCAAATATAGAAGAAGCTGCTGTGAGGATAAAATTGCACAGTTTATATTTGCTGATTAGTTCTCACCTTTTTTTTTGTTGTTGTTGTTTGTTTGTTTATTGGCCCTTGTGGTACTGTTCTACAGGACACGAAGGAGTGTGTACAGAATAAAGAAGAGCAAAACAGACTAGTTATAAAGAATCTGGAGGAAGAAAAAGAGAAATTAAGTACCGCTGTGCTGACCTGCTAAATGACCTGGAGAAACTGAGGAAGGAGGAAGCACATTGGAGAAAAGAAAAATATAGCATTGATGCAAAAATAAAGGTATACAATGAGAATGGAATCCGTGTTCCTGTTTTGGATCTAACTTCTTACAGGAAGTTTAATACATGTTATTTTCCTTAAATAACAAGTTATATATTCAAATCCACCAGTGGGAACTAACATTAATTTATATTCCTTCACTTACGACCCACAGCTTTTTAAAAATTGATGTTGCAAAGCAGGAAACTGACTTCAAATAGTTATCCTAAAATGTAATCATTAAAAAATAAAGACTATTGCATTTTGAAATAAAATATGTTTTGCAAAAAACATATTTAGAGTCATGAGTTGTGACTTTTTTCAATTAAGGCTTAAGTTTATAAATATAGTTAGAATTTATTGCAGTATAGTTTTAAGAATGCATGCTCTAGATCCTTTAAAAAATTAAAAAATTAAGTGTAAATATAAGCACTAAATGGTTAATAATACTCATATGGTTCTAAGACAATGCTTTCTTTGACTTTAAAGAGCCTTATTCATAGTAAAATATTATTTTTATAAAAGATATAAGTTACAATCAATCTTTATAATATTACTAAATCATTTTTTTAAGGCTAGTTCAGTGAAGCAGTGGGGTCTTACATCCTTTTTTATTAAAATTTTTCAAAATAATGCTCTTCTGTGGCATTCTCTTTGTCTTTGCTCATTTCCTCTCACATCTAATTTTAGATTTCTTTTTCACTGTAGATCATGTTGAAAAGGCCAGAAAAAAATTGTAGTGCTAGTAAACATGGTAGTCTCTCCATATATCTATGTAAAAATAATATATACAACAATATATACAACATATAATATATAACATATCATATATAAAATAATATACAACAATAAAAATAATACAGATAAAAATACAGTACAACTCTTTCATTGTGTAGGTATGATAAGTAATCTAGAGGTAATTTAAAGTATATGGGAGGATATGTGTAGCTTATATGCAAATACTATCCCATTCTATATGAGGAACTTGAGCATCCATGGATCTTGGTATCTGTAGAAGGTCCAATCTCCTGTGGATATTGAGGGACAACTGTAGTAGTATGGGTGTGTATGTTTATGTATGCATGTGTACATGAACATTTAAAGTAGGGGAGGAGGGTATATCTTTCTGAGTGTATAAATCAATTCACTGCAGATATTTAAGGAAATATATTGTCTATTAGTGCACAATAGTGGAACGATAGCCATTGTGAAAATGAATGCTGGTGCATTTGTTTTCTTAATTTTTTTTGTCAGCTTCTGCATAACTTTTAAACAATTTGGTAGTGTGATAAGGGTGAGTGATATTTTCTTGTGTTAATCACAGCTACATGATTGTTTGGTGATAATTTTCATTTTCTTATTTATGCCCATCCAAACAATCAGTTTTGTGATTTGCTGTGACTTGCAGTTCTATGACTTTTTTTCAACTGGGTTGTTTGTCCTTTTCTTATTGATTTGTAGGCATTCTTTATTTATTTTGGATACTAATATTTTGCTGTGTATATTACAAATACCTTCTGTTCTATGAAACTTGAATAAAGTGAATTGGACTTCAAAAGTTTGTGAATTTTGATAGTCAATTTTATTATTTTCTTCTCTAATGTTTTTACTATAGATACATGATAAAACGTTTCCTACCCCAAATCTTTAATGTATTTAGAATTCATTGTTGGATGTGTTCCACATCATTTATTTGCTAGTTTATCGATTTGTGATATAATCTTTCTCACATCTTCAAGTTTCCATGTGTGTATGAGTTTGTTTATGGACTCCCTATTATTTTCATGGTTTTAGACATTATAGTTGCATACTTAGGGAAGAAGGGAAGAATGCTTTTTTATTCTTTTCTTTGTGAGTCATGAGCCCTATATAATGTCTCGTCACTAGATTATCATACTAATAATCTTGCGAGTTTTACTGAAAAATTGTTAATTCATTAATTATTTTGAGAGAATTGAGATCCTACTATCCATGAATGTGTAATAAGGTGTAACTTCCTCCAAAACGGCATTGTTCACTTTTGTTAGATTTAGCCCTTGTTATTAGTGCTATTATAAATACCATTGTACTATAGTACATAATATATTTTCTGTTACATTTTAAAATGGATTATTTCTGGAATACAGGAATTTTACTGATTTATTTTGAGTTTCTATTTAACAATTTTCCTCAAGTGTCTTATTTATTTTAATTTGTTTTGTTTTTTTGAGTTGGAGTCTCACTCCATTGATCAGGGTGGAGTGGTACAGGGGTATGCTCACGGCCACCCCAGTGTTGAGCTGCTGGGCTCAGGCAATCCTTCCGTCCCAGCCTTCCAAGTAGCCGGAAATACAGGCATGCGCCACCATGCCCAGCTAATTTTTAAAAAAACATTTATTTAGAGACGAGGTCCCACCGTGTTGCCCAGGCTGATCTCAAACAATCCTCAGGCAATCCTTTTGCCTTGGCCTCCCAAACTGCTGGGATTACAGGCTTGAGCTACCATGCCCAGCCTATTCTAATATTATACATATATTTCTTTGGATTTTTCCAAGTTACACTGTCAGTAAGAAAATGTTACCACCTTTTTTCTTTTTTAAAAAAAATTATTTTGTAATATAACTTATATGCCATACATTAATTTACACTGTAGAAGTCAGTGGTTTTTAGTTTATGCACAAAGTTGTAAAATCACCACAATCAAGTTTAGAACATTTTAATCACTTCTAAAAGAAACTCTTACCATTCAGTAGTCACTCCATTTTTCCCCGAAGTCCCCAGTCCCAGATTACCATTAATCTACTTTCTGTCTTTATAGATTTATCTATTCTATAAACATTTTATGTAAATGGATATGGTATGTGGCCTTTTGTGACTGACTTCATCCATGTTGAATACTGTTTTTAAGATTTATCCATGTTATAGTGGGTATCAGCACTTCATTTATTTCTGTTGTTGAACATTTTATTATAAACATGTGTTCTACAGCTTGTTTATTCATTTTTTATCACAAGTAGATGGACATTTGTGTTGTTTCCCCCTTTTGGCTATTATGAATAACACCACTATGAACATTCGTGTGCAATAATTTTTCCTTGTATTATATATATAGGGGCTCAGAAGACAATACCTGAAAATGTGGCACCCTGGCCTACTGAGTATTTTAAGGTGAAGGACATTGAGAAACCCACAGAAGTAGCATTTCTCTTCTCCTGCCTCTCTCCTAAAGCACGGTCATAGTCATAAAAGAGTTCCCTGAAAGTAGATCTTAAGATCCTTATTCCAGAGAAATCCTGTCTTATTCCTGGAAACCAAGAAGAATCTGAACAAACAAGCCTTACTAATAAGTTCCTTCTAGTTTATTACCGTGAGATCATATGCCTTTGTCCTCCAGTGACACTTATACACAACTGTCCATAAAAATACACAATTTTCCCTAGGTCTTTGGGTCTTCATTTCTGAAGTCTCCTGTGTCATGTAAAACTTTGGTTAAATACATTTTTTATACTTTTCTCTTGTTAATAATGCCTTTTATTACAGCAGTGTCAGCCTTGAACCTTGCCACGATTAAGGAAGATATAGTACTTTTTCTCTCCTACATGTACATGCATTATTTATTTCTCTTGGGTATATACCTGGGAGTGAAATTACTCTCTCCCAGGTAATATAGTAACTCTGTTTTTAAGCATTTGAGGAATAGCCCAAATGTTTTCCAAAGACTCTGCACCATTTTGTATTTGGTCACCATGTACAAGAATTTTGATTTCTCCACATCCTCATCAATGCTTGTTATTGCCTGATTTTTTATTATAACCATCCTCATAAATGTGAAGTTGTCTCTCATTGTGAATTTGAATTGCATTTCCATGATGGCTAGTGATATTGGCCATCTTTTTATGTATTATTGGCCATTTGTATATCTTTGGAGAAGTGTCTGTTCAAATCTTTTGCATATATACTGGATACAAGTTCTTTATCAGATATGTAAATTGAAACTATTCTCTTTAATTCTTTGTGTTGTTTTTTACTTTCTTGATGATGTTCTTAAAACATAAAAGTTTTTATTTGGATGATTTAAAAAAATCTCTTTTGTGTGTGGCTCGTACATTTGGTGTCATATCTAAGAAACCATTGTCTAATCCAAGGTTGTGAAGCTTGACACCCATATTTTTTCTAGGAGTTTTGTAGTTTTTTTCTTACATTTAATTATTTGATCAATTTTGAGTTAACTTTTGAATGTAGTTTGAGATGTGGTTCCAACTTCGTTTTTTTTTGATGTGTTATTTAGTTGTTTCGGGACCATCTGTTAAAAAAAAGAAACTCTTCCTACGGAATTATCTTGGCCCCTTTATTGAGTATCAATTGACTGTATATAAGGGTTTATTTCTGGATTTCAATTCTCTTCCTTTGATCTATACATCTATCCTCATGCCTGTGTCACACTGTCTTGATTGTTGCAGATTTGCAGCAAGTTTTGAAATTGGGTTGTGTCCTTTACATGTATTCTTTAAAAATTTTTTTTAAAGTTGTGGGGTACAAGTCAGGGTGGGTCACATGAGTCACACGAATCACTTAGGTACAGGTGAAGTTTTGGGCCTCCCACGGGACCTCACTCTGCCTGGATTAGGAACAGGCACTGACACTGGTGTTCTGCTCCCCGCCCCCGCAGTGTCCTGCTATTGCCAACCCCTTTACTGAAGTATTATGATAGATGTTTAGGGTCCACTTGTTTTTTTTTTTTTTGAGTTGGAGTCTCACTCAGTCGCCCAGACTGGAGTGCAGTGGCCGCTCCCGGCCACCGCAGCCTCCACCTGCTGGGCTCTGGCCATCCTTCTGCCTCAGCCTTCCAGTAACTGGAACTACAGGCGCGCGCTACAACGCCCGGCTAATTTTTTTTGATTTATTGTAGAGACGAGGTCTCGCCGCGTTGCACAGTTCCACTTATTAATGAGGACATATCATGTGGTACTCAGTTCTTTGTTTCTGTGATAGATCACTGAGTATGATTTTTTCCCCCCAAGATTGGTTATCCTGTGTCTGCTACATTTTCACATGAATTTTAGAGTCTTTTCTTTTTCTACAAAAAGCTGGCTTCAATTTTGATTATTGAAAGCACCGAATCAGTAGATTGATTTGGGGAATATTATCATCTCAGTATTAAGTCTTCTGATCCATCAACATGTGATGTGTTTTATTTATTTTCTTTAATTGACATTGTTTTGTAATTTTCATATTGGAACTTTGCACTTCCTTGGGTTGATATGTTCCTGAATATTTTATTCTTTTTGGTGTAATCAGAATTGTTTTTTATTCCTAGTGTATATACATACAATTAATTGTTGTATGTTGATTTTGTATACTGCAGTTTTTCTTACTAGATTTACTAATTCTAATAATTTATTAAGACTTAAGACTTTCTACATATTCACAACATCTTCAAAGAGAAATAGTTTACTTCTTCCTTTCCAATCTGAGTCTATTTTATTTTATTTCTATTTTAGTAGCTTAGTTTAGTTTAATTTTATTGTCCTGACTAGAACCTCTGGTACAATGTCCAATAGAAAAGGAGAAAGTGGATACTAGATTTTTTGTTGTTGTTGGTGTTATTTTATGAGACTGAGAACATTTTCTTCTATTCCTATTTTGATGAGTGTTTGTGTTATGATGGGGGTATTGGATTTTGGCAAATACTGGTTTTGCATTTATTGAAATAATTATGTGATTTGTCTTTCATTCTTTTGATATGGTATATTATGTTATTTGATGTTTGGATATGAAACCAATCTTACATTATTAGTATAGCTTTATCTTTTTCTGACTTTGATGTCGGGATCATGCTGTCCTTACAGAATGAGTTAGGAAGTGTTATATCCTCTTCTAGTTTTTAGAACAATTTGACAAGGACTGGTCTTAATTATTCTTCAAATGTTTGGTAGAATTCACCAGTGAAGGTATCTGGACCTGAAATTTTTTATGTTATGAGGTTTTGATAGCTGATTCAGTCTCTTCACTTGTTACAGGTTTTGTTATGGCTTTTCTGTTCTTGATTCAGTTTATGTAATCCATGTGTTTTTAGCAGTTTGTCTGTTTCACCTGGATTACCTGATTAGTTGACGCAAAATAGTTTATAGCATTCTCTAATAACCCTTTTTATTTCTGCATAGTTGGCAGTGTTCTCATTTCATGCCTGATGTTAGTTATTTGCATCCTTTCTCTTTTTTTCCTTGTCAGTCTGGCTAAAGGCATGTCAACTTTGTCAGTCTTTTTAAGAATCAGCTTTTGCTTTGATTCTCTATTGTTTTTTCATCCACCCCCTTTAAAAATTTCCACAATTATCTTTATTTATTTTCTTCTGTCTTGAGTTTAGATTGCTATTCTGCTTCTAATTCCTAAAGGTAAAAGTTATTTTGAAATCCTTTTTTTTTTTAAGTAGGCATTTGTAACATTCCTTTTGAGCCCCTGCCTTTGCTGCATGACATACATTTTGACATCTAGTATTTTTTTATTCATCTCCAATTCCTTTGTGATTTTAATATTTTCAAATTCCCTTGTATTTTATTTTTGATCTATTTGTTGTTTGAATGTGTTGTTTAATTTCTACATATTTGTAGATTTTCCTCTTTTCTTTCTGCTATTGATTTCTAGCTCCATTTCATTGTGTTTAGAGAACATACTTTGTAGATTTTAGTGTTTTTAAATTTATTGACAGGTTTATGGCCTAACATACGGTCTGTCTGGGAATGTTTCATGTGTACTTGAGAAGAAGGTATATTCTGCTGTTTTGGAATACAGAATTCTATATAGGCTTTTTAGGTGTAGTTAGTTTACAGTGTTAAGACCTCTATATCCTTATTGACTTTCCCTCTAGATGTTTTTTTATCCACTATTTAAAGTGGAGTAATGAGTTGTCACCTATTATCATAACATTATCTATCTCTCTGTTTAGTTCTTTGATTGTATGCTTTCTATATTTTGGAGCTCTGTTATTTAGTGCATATATGTTTATGATTGTTTTATATCTTTTGATAAATGTATTGTTTTGCCCTCCTTTTCTCTTGTGGCAATTTCTACCTTAAAGTCTTTTTTATCCGATATGATTATGTCTGCCTCAGTTCTCTTTTGGTTCTTTTGGTTACATGGAATTTTTAAAAATCTTTTTACTTTTAACTTTTTTATGTCTTCAGATTTGAATAAGTCTTTTGTAGACAACGTATAGTTGCATAGTATTTTCTTTATTCATCCTGCCAATCTCTTTTTCTGAGTGGAGAGATTAATCCATTTACCTTTAGAGTAATTATTAATAAAGAAGGACTAATTTTGGGCACTATTTTATTTTTTCTCTGTATATATTACATCTTCTTGTCCCTTGTTTCCTTTTTATTGTCTCTTTCATGCTTAGTTGATTTTTTTGTAACAACTCATTTTGATTCCCTTTTTTATTTGGTTTCTATTTTATTGGTTTTGTGTGTGTGTGTGTGTGTGTGTGTGTTTACCATGGGGATTACATATAACATTGTAAAGTTATAGCAATCTCATTTTTATGTTACCAACTGTCTTTAATAGTGTACAAAAACTCTACTCCAATACTCCTATAGAGCTCTATTCATGTTCTTTGTTGTTTTTGTGGCAAATTACATCTTTATACATTGTGTGCTCAATGAAATAGATTTATACTTTCAAAATTTGTTTGTTTTGGAAATCTTGCAAGAAATAAAAATAGAATGAGAAGCCAAATAGGCAATAATATCATTTTTCATATTTGCCCACATATTTACCTTTACTGAAAATCTTTATTTCTTACATATCTTTGAGTTACTGTCTTGCATCCTTTCATTTTAATCTAAAGGACTCCCTTTAGCATTTCTTGTAGGACAGACCTAGTGGTAATTAATTCTTTCAGTATTTGTTTCTCTCTGAATGACTTAATTTCCCAGTAATTGTTTAAGGACAGTTTTGCTGGCTATAAAATTCAAGGTTGATATTTTTATTTTAGTTCATTTAATATGTTATTCCACTGCCTTGGACCTACATGGTTTCTGATGAGAAATCAGCTTTCAGTCTCATTAAGGATCCCATGTATGTGATGATTTACTTTTCTCTTGCTGCTTTTAAGATTTCTCTCTTTGTTTGGGACTGAGTTTCATGAATTTTATTATAATATATTGCAACATGAGTTCCTTGTGTTTATCTTACTTGAAGTTCATTGAGGTTTTGGGATTTGTAGATTCATGGCTTTCATAAGAATTGATACTCTTTTGGTTATCATTTCTTCAAATATTATTTCCACCATTTCCTGGTCTCTTCTACCAAAAACCCCATAATATGTATGTTGGTCAGCTTAAGGAAGTTCTATTAGTCACTTTTTTCATCCTTCTTTCTTTCTACTCTTCAGACTCAAAACGTCATTGTTCTATCTTCTAGTTTTCTAATTCTTTCCTCTCCTGTACAAATCAGCTCTTGAACCCTCCAGTGAAATTTTAAATTTCAGTTCTACTTTTTAGATTCAGAAATATTTTGTTTTGCTTCTTTTTTTCTCTTTAAATGATATACAGTGATTTACATATTTGTGGGGTACATGTGAATGTTTGTTACATGCATAGAATGTGTAATGATCAAGTCAAGTTATTTGGGAGTTATCCATAACTTTGAGTTTTTATCATTTTTTATATGTTGGTATTATTTTAAGTCCTCTCTTCTAGTTGCTTTGAAATATACATGGTATTGTTTTTAAGTATAGGCACAATTGTCTGCTATTGAACATTACAACAACTTCTTATATCTAACTGCATGTTGGTACTCATAGCCAACCTTTCTATATCACCACCTTGCCACTTCTCAGTCTCTGACATCTATTGCTCTATGCTTGTGACTGTGTGATTAAGTTTTTCTTTTAGTTCCCACATATGGGTGAGAACATGCAATATTTGTCTTTCTGTGCCTGGGTTCACCTAACACAGTGACCTTCAGTTCCTTCTATGCTGATGAAAGTGACATGATTTCATTTTTTAATGACTGACTGGTATTTCATTATGTCTATCACTTTTATTATTCATTCATCTGTTGATGGATACTTAGGATGATGACATTTCTTTGCTGTTGTAAGTAGTGCTAAGCATGCCAATGTAGGTATCCCTTTGTTATACTGATTTCTTTTTTTAGTGGTATATACTCAGCAGTGGGATTGCTATATTGTTTACTATATACAGATTTTTTAAAAAGAAATTTTCATATTCTGTTCCCTGTTGGATGTACTAAATTACATTCTTACCTGTAGTTTATAAGAGATTCCTTTTCTCTGAATGCTTGCCAGCATCTGCTATTTTTTGTCTTTTTAATAATAGCCATTATAACTGGTATGAGATTACATCTCATTGTGATTTTGATTTGGACTTAACTGATGATTAGTGATGTTGAGCATTTTTCATATACCTGTTGGCCATGTGTGCATTTTTTTTTTTTTTAGAAATGTCTATTCATAGCCGGGCTCGGTGGCTCAGCCTGTAATCCTGTGCCTTTGGGAGACTGAGGTGAGTGGATTGCCTGAGCCTGCAGGTTCAAGACCCACCTGGGCAATGAGACCTCATCTCTGCAATAAATCAAAGAATCAGCTGGGCGTGGTAGCGCATGCCTGTAATTCCAGCTACTGGGAAGGCTGAGGCGGAAGGATCACTGGAGCCCAGCAGGTAGAGGCTGCAGTGGCCGGGAGTGGCCACTGAACTCCAGTCTGGGCGACAGAGTGAGACTCCGACTCAAAAAAAAAAAAAGAAATGTCTATTCATATTTTCTTGTGTGCATTTCTTAATTTTTTTTTCTGTTGAGATTTTTTAGTTCATTGTATATTCTGAAAATTAGTTCCCTGTTGAATGAGTAATTTACAGATATTTTAACCTATTCAAGAAGTTGTCTCTTCAATCTGTTTATTGTTTCTTTTGCTGTACAGAAGCTTTCTAACTTAATATAGTTCCATTTGTCTTCCATATTTGTTTTTGTTATCTCTGCTTTTGAGTTCTTAGCCATAAAATCTTTGCGTAGTCCTGAAGAGTTTTCTGTATGTTTTTCTTTTAATGATTTTATAGTTTCAGATCTTACATGTAAATCTTTAATCTATCTTGAATTGGCTTTTGCACATAGTGAGAGATAGGGATCCAGTTTCATTTTTCTGCCCATAAGTATCCGATCTTCTCAGCACCATTTATTGAAAAGGGTATCCTTTCTCCAATGTATATTCTTAGCTGCTTTATTGAAGATCAGTTGGGTTTGAATAGGTAGATTTATTTCTGAGTTATCTACTCCATTTCATTGGTCTCTGTGTTTCTTTTTATGCCAGTACCATACTGTTTTGGTTACTATAGCCATGTAGTATGTTTCAAAGCAGGTAGTATGATGCCTCCAGCTTTAGTCTTTTGCTCAGGATTACCTTGGCTATTCAGGCTATTTTTTGGTTCCATATGGATTTCCGTATTATTTTTTTCTATATTTAATTTTATTTATTTATTTATTTTTATTTATTTTTTTTTGAGTTGGAGTCTCACTCTGTCACTCAGAGTGCAGTGGTGCCTGGCCACCGCAGCCTCGACCTGCTGGGTTCTGGTGATCCTTCCGCCTCAGCCTTCCAAGTAGCCGGAATTACAGGCATGCGCTACCATGCCTGGCTGATTTTTTGACTTATTGTAGAGATGAGGTCTTGCTGCCCAGGCGGGTCTCAAACCCGCGGGCTCAGGCAATCCACTCACCTCAGCCTCCCAAAGGCGCGGGATTACAGGCTGACCCACCGAGCCCAGCTTCTATATTTTATTTTAAATTTTTTATTTTAAAGACGTGGGGTATAATTTAGGGTTCAGTATACAAATGTTCATTATGCAGGTACCCCTTTTGATGAGGTGTGCCCCCCATCCCCAGCAATTCCCAGTACTTCCTAACCTTTTCTTATAGTATTTCGATAATTGATCAAGGTCTGCTTATGAGTGAGAACATGTGATACTTAGTTCTTTGTTTCTGTGATAGATTACTCAGTATTATAGACTCTAAGTCCATTCAAGTTGCTATGAAGTTCATAATTTTGTCCTTTGTGGCTGCATAATATTCTATCATGTATATGTACCACATTTTTAAAAAAATCATGTTGGTATTGATAGGGATTGCATTGATTTGTCAATTTCTTTGTGCAGTATGGTCATTTTGATGATTTAATTCTGATCCATGAACATGGGTTCTTTCCATTTGTTTGTGTCCTCTTCAATTTCTTTAATCAGTGTTTTATAGTTTTCTTTGTAGATTTTGTTGTTGTTTGTTTTTTTTTAGTCAAAGTCTCATTCTGTCACCAGGATGGAGTCCAGTGGGATGCGCATGGCCACTGCAGCCTCGACTTGCTGCACATAGGCAATCCTTCTGCTCAGACTTCAAAGTAGCTGGGAATACAGTGTACACCACCACTCCCAGCTTGATGTATGCATGTATGTATGTGTGTATGTGTGTGTGTATGTATGTATGTATTGACTATAGAGATGAGCTCTTACCATGTTGCCCAGGCTGGTCTTGAACTCCTGGCCTTTGGCATTTCTCTCGCCTTTGCCTCCCAAAGTGCTGGGATTACAGGCATGAGCCACCATGCTTGCCCTCTTTGTAGATATCTTAAATCTCCTTAATTAAATTTATTGCTAGATATCTTATTTTCTCTTTTGTAACTATTTAAAATGAGATTGCCTTCTTGATTTCTCTTTAGGCTAATTTGTTATTTGTGTATTGAAATGCTACTTTTTTTATATTGATTTGGTATTCTGCATCTTTATTAAATGTGTCTTATCAGTTATAATAGTTTTTCGGTGGAGTCCTTTGATTTTTCTAGATACAATATGTTGTCTGCAAAGAGGGACAGTTTTACTTTCTTTTTTCCAATTTGAATGCCTTTGATTAATTTATCTTGCCTGATTTCTCTGACTAGGACTTCAAGTACTGTGTTGAATAGGACTGGTGAAAGTGGGCATTTTTGTCTTGTTCAAGTTCTTAGAGGAAAGGTATTTGACTTTTCCCCATTCAGTATGATGTTAGCTATGGGTTTGTCATATATGGCATTTATTCTTTTGAAGAATGTTTCTTCTTTGCCTATTTGTTGAGAATTTTTATAATGAAGTTGTATTGAATTTTGTCAAATGCTTTTTTTTAATCCATTGGGATGACCAGATGATTTTGTACCTCATTTTATTGATGTGGTTTGTCATGTTTATTGATTTGTGTATATTGAATATCTTTGTGTCACTGGGATAAATCCTACTTGATCATGGTGTATTATATTTTTGAAGTACTGTTGGATTCAGTCTGCTGGTGTTTCTTGTGCATAATAGTGTCTGATGATCTTTTGTATTTCTATGGGTATCAGTTGTAATGTCTCCTTTTTTATTTTTTACTTTGTCAGTGTTGACTCTTCTCTTCCTTCTTATGGTTTGTTAGTAGTTTATCAATTTTGTTTATCTTTTTGAAAGATCAATTTTTCATTTTCTTGATCCTTTTTATTTTTTTAAGTCTGTTTCATTTAATTTTCTCTGCTCTTTATTATTTCTTTTCTTCTGCTAATTTTAACTTTGGTTTGTTATTGCTTTTCTAGGTCCTTAAGGTGCATTGTTAGATTGTTTATTTTCAATATTTCCCTTTTTATGTAGATGTTTATTGCTATAAACTTAGAGCTGTTTTTCCTGTGCTTCACAGGTTTTGGTATATTATGTTCGCTTTTTTGTTTCATGAAAATTTTTGTTTTTAATCTTAATTTCTTCCTTGGCCCAAAGGTTGTTCAAGATCTTGTTAATTTTCATGAATTTGATTAGTGTTCAAAATTCTTCTAGGTATTTATTTATAGTTTTAGTCTCTTGTGGTCTTAGAAGATACTTGATATGATTTTGGTTTTTAAAAAGTGTTAAGATTTGTTTTGTGGCCCAACCTGTCTATTTTGGGGAATGTTCCAAGAGCGGATGAAAAGAATGCATATTCCTGCAGTTGCTAGATAGAATGTTTCATGAATTTGTTATGTTTATTTGGCCTACATTCTAGTTTAAATCTAATGTTTCTTTGTTGATTTTTTTTGTGTAGAAGATCTGTCTAATACTGAGAGTGTGATGTTGAATTAGTGTATTTTATATTTTATTCAGGGAGTTCCTCTGTTCCTCTTTCTTTAGATCTAATAATATTTGCTTTGTGAATCTGGGAACTCCAGCATTGGGTGCATATATATTTAGAATTGTTTTATACTCTTGTTGGATTGATCACTTTATACTTATACAATGACCTTTTTTGACTTTTTAAAAAAACTATTTTTTACTAAATTTTTAAGTTATCTGACATAAGAATAGCTTCTCTGCTTGCTTTTGGTTTCCATTTGCGTGGAACATCTTTTTTCATACCTTCACTTTCAGTCTATGTATGTTTTCACAGGTAGAGTGCTTTTTTTGTACATGAGTTATAGGCGGGTCAGGTATTTTTATCCATTCAGCCAGTTTATATATTTTAAATGAAGTAAAGTCTTCATTTAAAATTGACTTGTGTTTAAGGTTCTTATTGATTTGTGAGGTTTTGTTCCTGTCATATTTGAATTTCTACTGGTTGTTTTATATATCATTTATCCCTTTATGTTTGTCTTATCAATTGTCTGTATGGTTTGTTGATTTTCTGTGGTGGTACCATTTGAGTCTTTTCTCTTTCTCATTTGTGTTGTTTGTTTTACCAGTCAGTTTTATACTTTCTTGTGTTTTCATGATGGTAACTGCCATTGTTTCACTTCCAAATTTAGGACTCCCTTGAACCTTTCTTGCTTGAACCTTTCTTGTATGGCTGGTCTAGTGGTGATGAATTCCTTTAGCATTTTGTTGTCTGGGATAGACTATTTCTTCTTCATTTATGGGGAATCAATTTACTGGATACATCTCTGGGTAGCAGTTTCCTCACCCCTCAGCACTTTGAATATATCATTTCATTCTTTCCTTGCCTATAAGATTTCTGCTCGCCAGGCTCGGTGGCTCAGCCTGTAATCCCGCGCCTTTGGGAGGCTGAGGTGAGTGGATTGCCTGAGCCCGCGAGTTCGAGACCCGTCTGGGCAGCGAGACCTCATTTCTACAATAAATCAAAAAATCAGCCGGGCGTGGTAGCACGCGCCTGTAATTCCGGCTACTCGGAAGGCTGAGGCGGAAGGATCGCCGGAGTCCAGCGAGTCGAGGCTGTGGTGGCCGGGAGCGGCCACTGCACTCCAGTCTGGGCGACCGAGTGAGACTCCAACTCAAAAAAAAAAAAAAGATTTCTGCTGACACCTCTGTCTGATGAAGGCTCCTTTATAAGTCACTAGACACATTTTCTGTTTTTAGAATCTTCTCTTTGTCATGGACTTTAGACAGTTTGACTGTAATATGCCATGGAGAAGACCTTTTAGCATTTTGTATCTTTTTTGGAGATTGCTGGGCCTCCTGTATCTGTACGTCTAAATCTCTTGCTATACTTAGGAAGTTTTCGTCTATTATTTCATTAAGTAGTTTTCAAACCCTTTTGTTCTCTTGGCCTTTGAGGATACTGTTGATTTGTATATTTGGTTACTTTATGGTGCTCCATATATTACGGAGGTTTTGTTCATTCTTTTTATTCTTTTTTTTTTTGTCTGACAGGTTTATTTCAAAAGGCCTACCTTCAATTTCTGAGATTATTTCTTCTGCTTGATATAGTTTTTGGTGATGCTTTCAAGTGTATTTTCTATTTTATTCAGGGAGTTCCTCTGTTCAAGAATTTGTATTTGTCATTTTTTAAAATGGTATCTCTTTAGCAGATTTCTCATTTATTTTCTGAAATGTTTTTTTAATTCTTTAATTGTATTTCAGAATTGTCTTGCATCTTAATGAGCTGCATTTGTATCATAATTTTGGTTTCTTTTTTCTGGATTTTGTAAATTTCTTTTTGAGTTGGATCTGTTGCTCAGTCTCTGATTGTCAGGTGGAGCACAGAGTCTTATATGGGCTCAATTCATGGCTCCCCAAAACAATTGCAATAGTAATATCAAAGATCATTGATCACAGATCATCACAACAGAATCTATAATGGTAAAAAAGTTTGAAACCTTGCAAGAATTACTAAAATGTGGCACAGAGACTCAAAGTGAGCACATGCGATTGTTAAAAATGGCTCTGATAGACTTGTTCAACATGGTGTGGCCACAGACCTTTAATTGTAAAAAAAATACACTGTCTTTGAAGCTCAATAAAGTGAAGTGCAAAACTGGATATGCTTGTATATGTTATAAGAGAAGAGTTTTATTCTTTTGTATGTGAATATCCAGTTTTGTTAACACCATTTGTTGAAGAGATTGTCCTTTATTGAATGATCATGGCACCTTTGTTGAAAATCATTTGGCCATGTATATGAGTGTTCTCTGATTGTACACATTAGTCTCTCTAGCTGCTTTTATGCCAGTACCGTTGTTTTGATTAAATATAGCTTTTTTATGTTATGGAATGGGGAAATGTGAGATCTTCAACTTTACTGTTGTCCTTCCAAATTGTTTGACTATTTAGTTACTCTTGAGATTCCATATAAATTTTAGGATGGCTTTTTCTATTTCTGCAAAAATTATATTGTTATTTTAATAGGACTTACATTGAATCTATAGATAACTATGGGTAGTACTGACATCTTAGCAGTATTAAGTCTGCCATTTCAGTAACATGGGATGTCTTTTCATTTATTTGTGTCATCTTTAATTTCTTTTCCCAGTGTTTTGTAATTTTCAGCATATAAGTCTTTGGCCTCTTTGATGAACTTTTTTCTTTTCAATGCTATTTTAAGTGATATTGTTTTCCTAGTTTTCTTTTTGTATTGTTCATTTTTTGTTTATAGGAACATAGCTGGTTTTTGTGTTTTGATTTTGTATCCTGCAACTTTGATGTTTTCATTTATTCTATCTATTTTGTTGGACTCATTATTAGGGTTTTTACATGTAAGATTATGTCATCTGTGAGTAAAGTTAATTTTAGTCTGTTCCAGTTTGGATACCTTTCAGTTGTTTTTCAAACCTTCTTGCTCTGGCTTTCTGGGATAGTTTTTGAAACCAACTTTTAAGGTTTCTTCTTACCCAAGAGTGCTGCTCTAGTATACTAGCTATGTTTTCCCCTGTGTCTGTTTTGATTTTTTTGAAGTTCACCTGGCTAATTTTTATTATACTCTGTTGTTTACTTTCCTTCTTAGTATTACAACAAATGAAGTTCTACTATTTATTCTTGATTCTATTCTAGTAATTTAGGTCTATCATGAAAATTTTTCTAGAATTTTAAGCATATTGGGAAACTTGTTCTAGTAGTTTCTAATGACTTAAAAATATCTATTGTAGCCATCTGGAGCAGACATTTAGATTTTTATTCTCAAACCTATCTATTTTCTAATCTGCCTTATCATAGTAAATAAAACCACCATTCACCTCTTTGCTCAGGCATATTCCTGGGAAAGATCTTTGCTTTCTATCTTTGTCTTGCCTACCCCACAGACAAATGATCAATAAATCTTGTCATTTCTGTCTTCAGAATATGTCTTGAATCTGATTCTTCACCCCTCTTTTATTACTTGTCAAGCCACCATCAGCTTTGGTTGGATTAAAAATTGGTTCCGGCCGGGCTCAGTGGCTCAACCTGTAATCCCAGCACTTTGGGAGGCTGAGGCGAGTAGATTGCCTGAGCCTGCAGGTTCGAGACTCACCCGGGCAACTTGGAGAGACCTCGTCTCTACAATAAATCAAAAATTAGCTGGGCGTGGTAGCGCGCACCTGTAGTTCTGGCTACTTGGACGGCTGACACGGAAGGATCGCCGGAGCCCAGCAGGTCGAGGCTGCGGTGGCCAGGAGCGGCCACTGCACTCCAGCCTGGGCGATGGAGTGAGACTCCAACACAAAAAAAATAAATAAATAAAAGTAATGGTCCCTCTGTTTCTACTCTTGACGCCAACTGTTTTTTTAGTAATACAGCTGCCTGATTGTTCCATTTTATGTTCATAATATTTATCTCTTTTAGTATGTTAAGTATATTTATTTATAGTTCTTTTGAAATGGTTCCAGTATTTGCATTTTGCTAGGATAGTGCTTATTTTCTACTGTTCACTTTGTTAACTTTCCTTTTGCAGCTTAGCAAAGGGTTAGGCATGAATGGGAATATTTTAATACCCTCTATTTCCACCCTAGTGTTCATATGTCCTTTTTAATAAATTTTGAGGTTCCTGGGAATCATCTAGAGCTCCAATAGCTTTTTTTTGAGCCTAGGGGCTCTTGTTCCTCTCTGGTAATTTGACCTAAGTTGGGTTGAATCTTGAAATGAGCAGATTTTCCCAGACGCTCTCTGTGATGCTTTAAACATTTTCTTCTATGTCAGTAGGCCACAGTCACAAGCTTTCTGTGTCTTTTTAAGAGTATGAGACATCTCCTAGAGTTCCCAGTTTCATTTTCAGATTTTGGATTCTTTATCTTGCTAAGCATAACAGTGCATTTAGTCTTGACTACCTCTGTATATAGTGGGGCATAGAGATATAAAGGTATTTACTTAGCTCTCAATTATTACTTTGTTCTCCAGGCCCATTGTTTTGAGTATTTTCAGTTTTTGGAAAGGTCTTCTTTCTCTTCCTCCCTCCCTTCCTCCTTCTCTCTGTTCCCTTCTTCCCTCTCTCTCTCTCCTTCCTCCATTTATTTGTCTATCAATGTATCTACCTATCATTGCTTTTGTGTGAATAAATGGGAATTTTTTTTCTCCATTTTTTTATTATAAAGATGTGGGGTACAGTTCAGGGTTAAATATAAAACACTGATTATTGAGGTACCCTTGTTGATGAGGTATGCCCCTCCCTTCCCTAGCAGTTTCCCTCAACTGCCAATCCAACTCCCCTCCCCTTACAGTTTCCCACTATTGCCAATCCCTTTCTTATAGTATAAATGGGAATTTCTAACGTTTTACCTCTAAAACCTGCTGTTCATGTTTAGAAAAAATGAATGTATAATGATTATATGGGCAGACTCTATGATCATTCTCTAAATCATTTTTTATTTTAAAAAAATTTTTAAAATTTGATGTAGGCCGGGTGCAGTGGCTGAAGCCTGTAATCCCAACACTTTGGGAGGCTGAGGCAAGAGGATTTATTTAATTAAATAAAATTAAATAATACACAAAGATAATTAAAATTAGTTTAATAATATATTCTTTAAAATATACATCAAATTTTATTGTTTATTTATTTATTTATTTATTTAGAGTTGGAGTCTCACTCCTTCGCCCAGGCATGCTCATGTTCTTTGTTTCTGTGATAGATCACTCAGTATTATAGACTCCATCCAAGGTAGCAACATACTTTAACAATATTAATTAATCGTGGTGCTGTTGTCATGAAACAGGTGTCCTCAACACTGTAGGTTGAAAAACAAATAAGTATAAGGTCTTTGGAAAGCAGTAAACCAATAAAAATCAAGAATATTGGAAAGTTTATTTCCTTTGATCTGGAATTCCTTTTTCTTTTAGAATACTAATTTTATTTGTTTGTTTATTTATTTATTTAGAGTTGGAGTCTCACTCTGTCACCCAGGCACGCTCATGGCCACCACAGCATTGACCTGGTGGGCTCAGGCATTCCTTTCACCTCAGCTTTCCAAATAGCCTGAACTACTGGCACGTGCTACCATGCCTGGCTAATTTTTTTATTTATTGTAGAGATGAGGTCTCACCAAATTGCGTAGGCTGGTCTCAAACCTGCAGGCTCAGGCAATCCTCTCGCCTCAGTCTCCCAAAGTGTTGGAATTACAGGCTTGAGCCACTGCGTCCTGCCTCCATCGAATTTTAAAATTGTTTTTAAAATAAAAAAAGATTTAAAGAATGATCAGGGGAAAGAGGACAACTTTGTTTCAATCAAGATAATGATTGACTCTCAAGCATTAGAAAACTATTTTGATTTTTTTCAGTACTATTCTTTTTTCTCTGAGTTTATTCTGCACTTAATAGAGAAAACAATGAAATAAACATATCCACCATTTGCTCTGATTAATATTTAAGTAATTGAGCTCTCTAATGAATGTTGTCCAATAATTTCTTTATAATAATTTTAATAACTAAATTTATGTACAGATGTTCAAGTTTACTTGTTGCATATTCTTAACTTTCATACCAAGAAACCATTATATGTTTTTTATTTCTGAAAAAAAAATGACTGGTGTTAGAGTTTATTGTTCATGTTAACATTTTCTAATTAAGTGAAAAAAATTAAAAGTGTGATTTTTTTCTTTGTCATTTAGTAGAATAGTTAAATATAATAGACTTTTTGTTGTATTTCTTATTTATTACATTTTTTGATTAGATAAAAATGCTCTAATTTCAGGCATTTGAAGACAAGTTAATTGAAGCAAGGAAAGAAATTGAAGAATCACAAAGTAAATATAATGCTCTATCATTACAGTTTAATGATAAACAGACTGAACTTAACCAGAAGGATATGGATATTACCCTGGTCAGGCAAGTATATCCAATTTTTAATTTAACCTTATAGAAATGTCACTAGTCACTCAGAATGACAACATTTATGTTTATTTTTAACATGCCAAGATAGCAGCAATAGGGCTTTTTTTTGAGTATTACATTGGTGCATTGAAAATCTGGAATCATAACAGTAAATTGGAAACAGTTAGGTGGAAGAATCTACAGGATTAGAAGAGCATGTTCAAGGAATACCCTTATTTCCATTTTTAACAAGTTTCGTTGTATTCATTCGTTGTTTTCTTCTGAAATTTCTAGCCATGTGTTTTATGGTATTCATATAGTTGTAATGAGCAATAATAACTGAAGCACAATTTTGACTTTTAATTGTATGTTTTATAATGTTTTAGTTTGTGAAATATTCTTACTATATCAATGTAATTGATTTTATAATACTATCCATAAAGTAGGATTATTTGAAAAAGTAAGCATAGTACACTTGTGTTTCTGAGTGTTTTGAAATATGTTAAAACTGACTATTAATGTACTTCATAATTACCTTTTTTCTCAAAAGAGGATTAAAAAGAATAAATTAAGATGGGACTTTTGCTTGGTTCACAGTTTAATATATATTAACATGTATATATAAAAATATATGCATGCATGCACATGTATGTGTGCATATTTATTTATGTATGTATTTATTTTGGTAGCACCAGAACATGAAATTGAAGATGTGCTTATAGAGGTGTATATATTTATATAAATTTATTACACATATATACATGTTTGCACATGTATGTGTATATGTATACATATGTGTATTTATTTTGGCATCACCAGAGCATGAAATGGAATGTATGCTTGTAGAGGTATAGAATGTGTATTCTGTGGTTGTTGGGTGGAATAATCTGGAGGTATCTGTTAAGTCCATTTGGTTGAGTATCAAGTTTAAGTTTTAGATCTCCTTGTTGATTTTTTGCCTTGATGATCTATCTAGGACTATTAGTGGGGTATTCAAGTCCCCTGCTATAATAGTGTTAGAGTCAATATCTTTTTTTAGTTTACTTAGTAGTTGTTTTATAAATGCTGGTGCTCCTGTGTTGGGTGCATATATGTTTAGGATGGATATTTCTTGTTGATGAATTGAAACTGTTATCATTATGTAGTATCCTTTTGTGTCTTTTTTAATTTTTATATCTTAAAGGTTGTTTTGTCTGATATTAAGATAATGAATCCTGCCTTCTTTTGTAATCCATTTGCCTGTAAACTCATTTTCCATCCTTTAACTTTGAGTCTTTCTGTGTCCCTTGTGGTGAGATGAGTTTCTTGGATGCAGTAAATAATTGGATCATGATTTCTTATCCAGTTTGCCATTCTGAGTCTTTTCAGTGGTGCATTTAGTCCATTCACATTCAGGCTGATTATGGAAATGTGACTGTTTATCCCTGTCATGAGGTTCTTATGAAGTTTTTTCTTTGCTTGTTTTCTTTTGGCTTTGGGGTTAATGTATGTATGTATTTTCATGTGCTGTATTCTCTGTTAATTCTGTGCTCTGCTGTTCTCTTGGGAAGTGTGTGGTCATTCTTTTTTTTCTTTTGCCTGTGCTTAATACTTTTTTAAGTGTCTCCTGTAGAACTGGTCTGGAAGCTGCATAATCTCTTAGAAATACACATTCTACTCATCATCACATGGAACGTACTCCAAGATCGATCACACCCTTGGCCATAAATCAAGCATAAACAAATTCCATAAGGTTGAAATCTTGCCATGCACCTTTTTATTTCACAGTGAAATAAAAATAAATATCAACAAGAACAAAATTTCCCCAAAGCCCACAAAGACATTGACACTAAACAGCATGATGCTGAACAGCTACGGGGTCAACACTGAAATCAAAGCAGAAATTAAAAGATTCCTGAAAACAAATGAAAATGAAGAAACATCTTACCAAAACCTCTGGATGCCATGAAAGCAGTTCTAGAGGGGAATTTATATCTCTACAAATACCCATCAGGAAAACCGAAAGATCACAAGTGGATAACCTAACAAACCACCTGAGGGAGCTGGAAAGAGAAGAAAACCAAAACCCCAACTTTAGCAGAAGAATCCAAATCACTAAAATAAGGGCTCAATATGGGACACAGAAGACAAAAATATCATAGAAAACATCAACAAAATAAAAAGCTGATTCTTTGAAAGAATTAACAAGATTGATGAACCCCTAGCCAGAATGACCAAGAAAAAGCCCAGATAAACACATTCAGAAATACAAAAGACCAGATCACAACTGACCCTGAAGAAATACAAAAGATTATCAGAGATTACTATATACACCCGTATGGAAACAAAACCTAAATGAAATGGAGGGACTTTGTGACATCATAACAACCTCACAAGATTGAAGCAAGAAGACATTGAGACACTAAATAGACCAGTAGCAACCCAGGAAGTTGACTCTGTCAAATGAAAGCTACCTCCAAAAAAGAGCCCTAGACTGGATGACTTTCCAGCACAATTCTACAAAACGTACAAGGAGGAGCTGATACCAATCCTATTGAAAGTATTCCAGGCAATTGAGAAAGATGGAATTCTCCCCAAATAATTTTACGAAGCTACATCACACTGATACTCAAACTAGGTAAAGATCCAACACAAAAAGAGAACTACAGGCCAATACTCCTCATGAACATAAATGCAAAAATCCTCAATAAGATTCTAGCAAATTGTATCCAAAAACACAACTCAAAAATCACCCACCATGACCAAGTAGTCTTCATCCCCTGGATGGAGGACTGATTCAACATTCACAAGACCACAAATGTAATTAAATACATCTACAGATGTAAAAACAAGAACCACATGATTTGTCTCATTAGATACAGAAAAAGCTTTTGACAAAATCCAGCATCCCTTCTCGATAAAAACCCAAAAACACCTAAGTATAGAAGGAACATGCCTCAAAATAGTAAGTGCCATTTATGATAAACCCACCACTAACATATTGCTTAAATGGACAGAAACTGAGAACCTTTCCCCTGAAAACAGGAACAAGACAAGGCTGCCCACGCTTACCCCTCTTGTTCAACATTGTGTTGGAAGTCCTAGCTAGGGCAATTAGACAAGAGAATGAAATCAGACATATACAAATAGGAAAAGAGGAAGTCAGGTTATCTTTCTTTGCTTATGATGTGATCCTATACCTTGAAAATTGAAGAGAATCTGTCAAAAACTTGCTTGCACTGATAAATAACTCTGACAAGATCTCGGTACAAAATAAATGTGCAAAAGCCACTTGCATTCCTGTATGCCAACAACAATCAGGCAGTGACCCAAATTAAAAGCACAATCCCATTCACTATAGCCACCAAAAAAAAAGAAAAGAAATACCTCGGCATCTTCCTAACCAGAGAAGTGAAAGACATTTATAATGAGAACTACAAAACACTGCTCAAAGAAATCCAAGACACAAACAAATGGAAAAATATTTCATACTCATGGATGGGAAGAATCAACATTGTTAAGAGGTCCATCCTACCAAAGCAATCTACAGATTCAATGCAATTCCCTTAACTTACCAACATCATTCTTCTCAGACCTGGAAATGACAGTACAGAAATTCACAAGGAAACATAAACGACCAAGAATAGCTAAAACAATCCTTAGCAAAAGAAACAAAGCAGGAGGCATCACACTTCCAGACTTCAAAGTTTAATATAAGGCTACAGTAATCAAAACAGCCTGGTATTGGTATAAATACAGGCATATCGACCAATGGAACAGAATAGAGATTCCAGAAGAAAAACCTCAATTTCTCAACCAATTCATCTTTCACAAAGCCTCCACCAACAATCACTGGGGAGAGGAGAACCTATTCAGTAAATGGTGCTGGGAAAACTGGCTGATCACATGCAGAAGATTGAAATAGTACCCCTACATATCACCATACACAAAAATTAACTCGAAATGGATCAAAGACCTAAACGTAAAACCTCAAACTTTAAAAATCTTTGAAAACGCAGGAGACACCCTTATGGAAATTGTAATTGACAACCAATTCCTGATCAGAACCCTAAGTGCCTGTACCATGAGATACATGATAGACAAGTGGGACCTCACCAAACTGATGAACTTCCTCAAAGCAAAAGAAACCATCAAGAGAACAGGGAGAGAGCCCTCAGAATTGAAAAAAAATATTTGCCAACTGTATATCTGACAAAGGCTTAACTTCTAGGATCTACAAGGAGTGCAAATGTGCTAAAAGGAAAAAAAAACAGCCCCATTAAAATGGGGGGGAAAGACATGAATAGACACTTCTAAGAAGATTTATGGGCAGCCAACAGACACCTGAAAAAGTGCTCAGCCTCACTCATCATCAGAGAAATGCAAATCAAAACCACACTGAGAAACCACCTAGCCCTAGTAAAAATGGCTATCATTAATAAAACAAACAACAACGGATGCTGGTGAGGATGTGGAGAAAAAGGAGCGCTTTTGCACTGCTGGTGGGAATGCACACTAGTGCAGCCTTTTTGGAAGATTGTGTGGCGATTTCTGAAAGAACTAGAAATTGATCTTCCATATGACCCAACAGTTCCCCTATTGGGAATATACCTGGAGGAACTCAAATCATTCTACAAAAAAGATACCTGCATGTATATGTTTGTTACAGCTCTATTCACAGTAGCAAAAAACATGGAACCAACCATGTTGCCCATCAAAGCTGGACTGGATTACATATGTACATTGTGAGTACATATACACAATGGAATATTATGCAGGTATAAAGAAGGACAAACAGATGCACTTTGTAGTAACTTGGATGGATTTAAAGTCGATCATAGTTAGTGATCTATTACAGAAGCAAAGAACAGAGTACCATATGTTCTCACTCGTAAGCTGACCTTGAACAATTATGATACTATCAGAAAGAGATTGGCAGTAGTGTGAAACTGTCAGGGGAGGGAGGTGGGATTGGCAGTTGAGGGAAACTGCTAGGGGAGGGAGGGGCACACCTCATCATCAAGTATACTTGCATATCATCGTTTGTATACCTAAAACTGAATTGTACCCCACATCTTTAAAATTTAAAAAATAAAATAATATGGTATCTCATTTTAAAAAAAGAAAAAAAAAGCAACTAGTTTTCTGTTATACTACTGTGAAAGAAAATTGTAGTCATTAGTCAAAAAAGTGAATAAAATAGGTTATAAATATTTCTTGCTTAATTTATTTCTAGCTATTTCATGTTTTTTTCTTGCTATTTTAAATGGAAGTTTTCCTTCCCATGTAGTTTCTAAACCATTTTTCTTTTATTGTTTACTGTTTTTCTGTGTAATTTTTAAGAGGATAAAGTATTCACTGTTATTTTGTTTCTATGAATTGTAGTTTTTGCTTTTTTCTGTTTAATTTTTTTGCCTTGAATTTTCATTCCTCTGAAATTAATTTTTTTGCCTTGAGTTTTCATTCCTCTGAAATTAATATTGCTACTTTTGTTTCACTTCTGTTTATATTTGCATGGTAATTAATGAAATGAGGATATAATTATTTTGGGATAAATGATAAATGTGAATAATATGAAAAATACTCCCAGTACAGAAAAGTATGAAGATGTTAAAGGAAAAAAATTACACTAAAAACACAACCCTAGAGAAATAACAGCCATTAAAATTTTGTGAGCATCATTCTAGATATACATTGAAGATTGGGTCGATGGAAGTTTTTAGGCAAAAGGGACTATATTGCAAGTGTTCTTTAGTAACTAATAACTTTAGTTTTTTAATAAAAAAGAGCTGTAAGTTTCTTTGATGTGAAATTGAGGGAATCATTAAATCTCATAATAGTTTCTTGTCTATTAGAAACACTTCTTAAAATTTTTCTAAAGCTAAGAACAAACTGACTTGGAAAACTGGAGGTTCATGTTATTTTGTTGTTTGTTTAAAACTGCATTTCATCTTTAGTTGGTTTTGACTCTGGCAATTCAGCACATAAATTCAATCATTTTAACTCCCCTCAATTTCTGTCTCAAGAATTATAGCATTTATCTCCTCTTGTGTAACTACAATGTGCAGTTCACAATAGGGTTCTCGCTCATGTGAGGATCTTATGCTACCATGGATCTGACAGAAGACAGAGCTCTGCTTGCTCACTGCTCACATCTTGCTGTGTGTCTTGTTTTCTAACAGGACACAGATCAGTACTTGTCCATGGGCCAGGGGTTGGGGACCCCTGCCTTAGATAGCATTACTGCTGTCATTTGAATATTTGTTCCATCTGAAGCTCATGTTGAAATTTAATCCTCAATGTGGCAATATTGGAAGACGGAGCCTTTAAGAGGCAATCAGGTCATGAGGGCAGTGCCCTCATGAATGAATTAATCCATTCATGGATTAATGAGTTATCATGAAGGTAGGACTAGTGGCTTTTTAAGAGGAGGAAGAGAGACCTAAGCTGTCATGCTCAGCCCCATTACCTTGTAATGCCTAATACTACCTTAGGACTCTGCAGAGTCCCCATCCGCAAGAAGACCCTCACCAGATGTGGGCTTTTGATCTTGGACTTTTGTAAGAATAACTGTAAGAAATAAGTTTTTTCTTTATAAATTACTCAGTTTTATGTATTCTGTAATAAGCAACAAAAAAGGACTAAAACAATCCCTCTAACTGAAAAATCATTAGAATTATCTTTTAGCAAAACATTTTCTACAGAACTTAATACCTTTCTTGAGATGGGAAGAAGTTTGTCGATACTCACTATCCTTTCAGCTCACCTCATATTTTCCTTTATTCCTTTTCATCTGTATGTAGAATAACTTCTCAAGTTTGAGCCTAACAATTAATTTTATTTTTTCTCACTTGGATTTTGCTTGTAATGACTCTCATTATGGATTTTAATGATATTATGGTATTTAAAAAATCTTATAACAATTTTTAATATGTTATCCTTTTCGCTTAATCAATTCAACAACTGTTTTCAGATAGCCTAGAATACAGAACCTAAGTCAGGGATTAAGTACCGATTACTTACTTGGGAAATTCAGTTCCAATGCAGAGTGAGTGAAAGAACACAAATATGCGTCAGGGAATGACAGAAAGAAGTTTCAGGTAATGTCTTGTTATCCTGGCCAGTGCTTTGTAATGAGCCATGAAGATATCAAGTGCATTGAAGCATCCACCCAGTCGATTCTGGGCAGAGAAACCATGACCTAGAGCAGTCTATCATATGGAAGAAGTTAATTTATCTTTCTGATGTCCTTTGGTGTTTGTCTTCCCTTGGCTCAGGTTTGCTCTTCATATCATGCCCTGTGTTGTAGCATTTTTTATTCTGGCATGGAAGTGGTACAAGGAGACAAGACTGTAGGTACACAACTGGTTGTTCTCAAGTGACAGAGCTGTGTGGAGCTGTATAAATTTGGTAGGCTGATCTGGCAATCAGTAAGTGAGGCAGAGCAAGGGACTCAAGAGAAGGTGAGGCAGAGCAAGGCACTCAAGGGTCTAGGAGCCAGGGAGGATGCATCTGATATAACAAGTACTTCCTAAGGGATGGGAGCTTCCTAGGTACTCTGTTGATAGCAGTGAAAAATAAGTCCCAAGCCGGGCTCGGTGGCTCAGCCTGTAATCCCGCACCTTTGGGAGGCTGAGGTGAGTGGATTGCCTGAGCCCGTGGGTTCGAGACCCGCCTGGGCAGCGAGACCTCATCTCTACAATAAATCAAAAAAATCAGCCGGGCGTGGTAGTGCATGCCTGTAATTCCGGCTACTTGGAAGGCTGAGGTGGAAGGATCGCCAGAACCCAGCAGGTCGAGGCTGCGGTGGCCGGGAGCGGCCGCTGCACTCCAGTCTGGGCGACAGAGTGAGACTCCGACTCAAAAAAAAAAAAAAAAAAAAAAAAAAGAAAAATAAGTCCCTGCCTTCACAGAGAAGCTCTCGCATCTTGGCTTTCTATTGCTATTTCACAGAGGTATAATGGCTTATTTTTCCTATTTCACTTATCTTCTAAGTTCTTCAGTAACTCCTACTCAGAGATGTACATTTCCTCTGCATATACACAGTGAAATTTCTTTTTTCTTAAAGTTTATTTCCCCTTACTCTCTTCTTAAGATTACCTGTTTGCTTTTCTTTATTTGTTTTCAAATGAGGAAAGGTCTGGACAAAATCAGTGTTTTCTGGTGGTCCAGAAGTATGAGTTTTATAAGCCTTTTTTGTTGCATACTTTGATACTAATCAAGTTCCATTTTGTATATTTGAAACGTTGGTGTGTATAGCATCTACTTTTCAGAGGGTGATGTGGGGAGACAAGGAGAAAGAAACATCTACGTAAGGTAAGGTTATGCTTCCATTCCACTTGCTGAGAGTATGCCCAAGAGAATAGCATGAGATGGCAGATAAAAATGTGCTTTTTTTCCTCAGCTGATTTTTAATTGGCAAGGACTAGCATCTCACCACTTGATGTAGTTTGGATGGTTGTCCCCTCAAAATCACATATTGAAATGTGAACCCCAATGTTGGAGGTGAAGCCTAGTGGGAGATGATTAGATCATGAGAGTGGATCCATCATGAGGGGCTTGCTGCCACTCTTGTGGTCTAATGTGTGAGTTTTTGCTCTGTTAGTTCACACTAGAGTTGGTTGTTTAAAAGAGCCTGGTACCTCCCTTCTCCCGCTCTTGCTTTGGCTCTTGCCATGTGGTATACCTGCTCTCTCTCTGCCTTCCACCATGATTGTAAGCTTCCTGAAGCCTCAGCAGAAGCCCAGCAGGTGCTGGTACCATGCAGAACCATAAGCCAAAATGAACCTCTTTCCTTTATAAATTACCCGCCTCAGGTATTTCTTTATAGCATTGCAAAATGGACTGATAACATTGCTTCTCACTGTGTTTCTTATGACTAAAAATACATATATTTTGTTGCACATTATTCTTTAAATACAAATCAGCTGCTGAGTCTGACCCTACTTCTTCATACCAGTCAGACTGGCTGTTATTAAAATGTCAAAAAACAATAGACATTGACAAGGTTGTGAAGAAAAGGGAATGCTCATACACTGTCAATGGGAATGTAAACTAGTGCAACCCCTGGGGAAAGTAGTTTGGTGATTTCTTAACAAACCGAAAATAGATTTACCATTCAACCCAGCAATCACACTACTAGGTACCCAAAGGAGCATGAATAGTTCTACCAAAAAGACACCTGTATTCATTTGTTTATCAAAGCACTATTCACAGTAGCAAAGACATGGAACCAAATCAGGTGCCTATTGAGAGTGGAGCAGATAAAGAAAATGTGGGACATATACACAGTGGAATACTATGCAGCCATAAAAAAGATTGAAATTATGGCCTCGGCAGCAACATGGATGTAGCTGGAGGCCATTGTTGTAAGTGAATTATCTCAGAAATACAAAACTGAGTATCAAATTTTTTCGCTTATAAGTGGGAACTAAACACTGGGTACACACAGTCATAAGAACGAGAACAAGATACTGGGGACTACTAAAGGGAAGAGAGAGGGCAGGGGATAAGGGTTGAAAAACCACCCATTGAGTACCGTGCTCACAAGCTGGGGCTGGGCTTAGTAGAAGCCCAAACTTCATCATCACACAATATATCTTTGTAACAAACATACACACGTACCTCTTGAGTCTAACATCAGAGAAATAGGAAATGTCTTCTAACATTGGAAGAAAAGTAAGTTTGCCATGCTTTTCATTGTGTTAAAAGATTGTATGTTTACCTTCATCACATCTCCTTTCTAAATGCAACATTTACTTAGGTCTCCTGGCTAACGTATATCTTAAAATATGGAATTTTCTTCTACACTATTGCTTATTGTTTTGATAATTTTTGCCGGTGTTATTCTTGAAAAGTGGCAATACTCGCATACATTATTACTATGGGTCCTCTCCCCCTCCTCTTGTATTACATTTCCTGAAGACATTATGCCATTATTGGTTCTCTTCTCTGTCCTCTCCCATCTTGGACTGTTATTTTCTGCAAGTTTCAGCTTTTTGAATAGTTATTGGAAAATTCCATATATACGTATACCTGTAAGAGTACAAGGGTTGTGACCAGAATTTCCAGTTTTATATGTCTATATCACATAGCACTCACTACCGCAGGAATCTGGAAACCTCTATCCTAGAGACGTAGTTCTCTTTGGACTCTTAGTGTCATTGTTACCACCAACAGTTCATTTGTCCTTCTGCTGACCAATTTCACTCTGAGTAGGTTGGAAGGTTGATTTTTCCTTCTTTTACTCTCCTTCCTGCTGACTTTCTCGCCTCATCATTTCCTTCAAGCTGAATTAGAGGGATCACAGGAATCTCAGCTCAGGACTCTGAGGTTACAAACTAGAATTGGCAGTGCTGTTTGAAAACTTAATTTGCATTTTGGGATTCTTTTTAACATATTTAAAGTTCTGTATAATATAAAAATGAAATTTGACTTGCCCTGTATTACAGACTCTGATAGCTGGCATCAGTACTTGTCAATTCTTGGAACTGAAGTGTTAACTTAATTTCAATAAAAAGGTGGTTCTGTGACTGTATATCCAGGGTTTTTATTGCCATCAAGCTATAAAAGAAAATTGACAAGTATTTGGCTTTGAAAATCATAGTAGTTCTATCAATACTTTCTAGGTTCATGTGATAAATATTAAATACTTTATATATTATCTCTTTTATTAATAAGTTTGCCAGCAGTAAAAAATAATAGATGAAAAATAGAAAGCTGATCTATAACCTTAGGTGAACACAATTATTTAACTGAGATGATCTCTATTCATGCTTTGCTCTATTTATTGCTTGCTTTACACAGGAAGGAACTGCAGGAGCTGCAGAATCTTTACCAGCAGAACAGTGCACATACAGCGCAGCAAGCAGAACTGATCAAGCAGCTTCAGCTTCTCAACATGGACACGCAGAAAGTACTGAGAAGTCAGGAAGATGTTCACACAGCCGAGAGTGTATCATACCAAAAAGTACGCTTTTATTCTGTCGCAAAAATGTAAAGTTATGTGCAGGAACTTACAAAAATATAGAAATTTCAATTGTTTTCAAATTTCAGCATTTTGTTATTACTCCCTTTTACATCTGTTTCTTTAAAATTAAAAAGTCATAATGGCCCGATTTGGCAGGATGCAAAATTGTGGTTTTTTAAATGGTTATTAGAGCTGAAACATTTATAATACAGATATAAATTTATTCTGTAGGCTATTGTTTTTGTAAATTGGAATTTTTATGCCTACTGTGACACATACTAGAGGTATAGCCCTCAAACTGGAAAGGATTTGGGGAATGGAATTACTCAGGCTGCTATTACGAGGAATTATTTCATCAAGTATGATTCCAGTTTATGACTTAAAGTGGCTTTCATTATAAAATTTGTGCATTATTTATTGACAAATCTGCACAAACACAAAGGGGAATGTGATGAGGTTTTCAGAATCAATATTTTCCAAGGATTTTTCTCTCTTTATTTTGTGTGTTTCTTTTCTGTAGTCATTTTACTTTTTAGGAGCCCCTCAAGAAAGCTTACCTAGCTATTTAGGTATGCTAACTGACTCAGCAGCAATAATTATCGCTAGTCATTTTTAAAAAACACTTTTATTGAACTCTTTATATGTTTTGTGGGATGTGCTAAGTTATTTATATAAGTAATTTAGTTTATACATAGATCAACCATATGAGAGCAATGATACTCCCACTTAAAGGTTGAGACAGGTGAGGCTTGGAGAGTACAATTCATATTAACCCTGAAATTTTGAATTTTTTTTCCTTTTAATCTTACTCTTCTTTTGAAAACCCCGTGACAATTCGATATCTACAATTAACATGAAATAGATAACTTCATTAAGTAAACCTTAAACACATATTTCTTTATGATGCTCTGGAACAGTGTTTTTCAGTCTGTGTTCCCTTCGTGTTTCCCTAAGGACTTGGAAGATACCAAGCAGGAGGATAGAGCCTATCCTCTCCACTTCAGCTAGAACAGTACCACCTTTTTGTTTTATGTGGCAAGGATTGCCCATTGTCGTTTTTGTTGTTGTTGTTAGTTTGGGTCTTATTCTGTCACCCAGGAACACAGTGGCACTCTCACGATTCACTGGCAGGCTGAAATTCCTGGGCTTAAGAAATCTCCTGCCTCAGCCTCCCAAGTAGCTGGGAGTATAGGCACGTGCTACCACACTCAGCTAATGTTTTGATTTTTTTGTAGAGACGAGGTCTCTCTCTGTTGCCTAGACTGGTATCAAACCCCTGGGCTCAGTCAGTCCTCCTGCTTCTGCTTCCCAAAGTGCTGGGATTACAGGTGTGAGCCACTGTGCCTAAGTTCTTTGTTTTTAAACCAATCTCCATTGCTAAAATGATTTGGAAAAGTTGTACCTTACTAGTAATTTTAATTGTTTTCTTTTTTCCCCTTCAACATTTGTCAACATGGATGACTTTTTATCTCTTGAAGCACTTTTTCGTTGTTGGAATTTTTATGCCTACTGTGACACATACTAGAGGTATAGCCCTCAAACTGGAAAGGATTTGAGGAATGGAATTACTCAGGCTGCTATTACGAGGAATTATTTCATCAAGTAACCTTGCTTCGTGGTTTCCAGTGCACTACAGTTGTATGGTTTTCTTCCTTCAGTTTTTAGCGTCTTTCTGGCCCTTCCCAGTTTCCATATCTTGTAAGTGTTAAAATGTCCCATTCCTCAGTGTTAGAACTTCTCCTTTTTTCTGCTTAAACTCACACCCTAGGTGATTTTATCCAGTCACCTTGGTTTTCAGAATCATAATACAGGTTGCCTAGCCATTATCCAAAATGCTTGGGACCTGACGTGTTTCAGATTTCAGGTTTTTTGGACTTTGGAATATTTATATTATACTTACTGATTGAGCATCCCAGTTCTGAGCATTTGAAATCTGAAATACTCCAGTGAGCGTTTCCTTTGAGCATCATGTTGATGCTCAAAAAGTTTTGTATTTTGGAACATTTCAGATATTTGGATTTGGTGTGCTGCACCTGTATTTATATGCTGATGACTCCCACATTTATTTGGTTAGCCTGGATCTCTTCCCGGGACTCTAGGAAATAATGTATTTAATTGTCTATTTAATATTTCTTCACTTGGATGCCTAACGGGCATCTCCATGTCGTCAGTTCAAAACTAAGCTATTGTCTGCTTCGTCTTCAAGACATTCCAGAATTCTACTACTTTCCCCTTGCCCAACTGTCACAGTGCTTTCCAGGCCACTATCCTGTATTACTTGGATTATTGCAGTAACTTGCCACTTGGTTTCTGTGCTCTGGCCTTAAGCCCTTTGAGTGTTCTCAACACAAATACCAGGATATTTTTGCTAAATCTTAGTGAGTCCAATCATGTCACTCATCACTTCAGATCCCTCCTTTGGTTTCCCAGCCAATTAAAAGTAAAAATCTAAGTTCTTACTAAAACCTGTGGGGCTGTACATGATCTGGCTCTTTATCACCTCTCTGATCTCTTCTTTGCCTTCATATGTTATTTGCTCCACTTCTGCCACACTAACCATGTTTTTGTTCCTTGAACATACCAGATATTCTTTAACCTTTTAAAGTATGCTTAATTCTGGTGCATGAAACCTCTGTTTCCCAATAATCTACATAGATATCATTTTACTTCCTTTATTCTTCACCTCTTAGCTTAAAATTAGTGGACAGCAGACACTAAATAGTAAAAGTGAGACTAAAGTATGTTGTAATGGTAGAAGTAGAGGGAAGTATGGGAGCCTAGCTGGGACCTGTTCCTAGACTAGGGCTAAAGAAGACTCTTCTTGGTGATGTAAATCTTAGTAATATTTATTCTAAGAAGATAAGAAGATATCAAAGAGACAATTTGGTTTCTCTTAATTCTTTCAAATGGACTCTAGCTTAAGCCATAAATTTCCTACTCAGGGTCTTTACTAAATTTGGAGAGGTAGAGTTTATGTGCCCCTATTTGGAGACCTTGACATAATCTAAATTTTGATCTGGTTCAATTTTGAAACCTCACATGCATTCTACCTAGGATTATGTTTATCCCCTTCAGGAATCATTATAGATAATGAGAGATGTAAGTGATGGGAATGTGTTGTGCTTCTGAGTCGTATTAAAGCAGAAAAAAACAAACAAACTGAGATCTGCTGCTTTAAAGAATTGGCTTACTTTTCCTTGTGTTCAGTCTATTTTTGGTTCTTTCTCCAGATTGACTTTCATTTTCCTTTTACTTATTTCTCCAGCATTACCTTGGGGTGGGACGAAGGGGGGACTTCACTGATATTTAACTTGATGCTCCTTCTGAAATTGTGATTCCCTTTGTGATATTTTAGTTTTGAAGTTATTCTAGATCCTTGTAGTTATTCATAAGGTTTTCATTAGTGTCCTCAACTAGACTCAATTTGAAACTCTTTTCCTTGATTGTTTATTTATACTTTATAAATTTTGCCTGCAGTTAGGAGACATTACAGCTATTTTTTTTTGGTAATATATTTATAGTTATTTATAAAAACAAAGAAAAGTTTTTCATAATTCCATCTCCCAGAGGCAAATACTGTGAGCAGTTTGAATATTTCCTTTTATGTTTTAAAATGCATTTTAATCATCTCTGAGTACACTAATACCTCACTTTAACATTAGATTAAAGCAATGCTATGACATTGAAGTATTTTAGACACAGTAATGTAATTGGTTTAATTATTTTTCTAGTGTAGATTACATGTTATTTCAGTTTTTTTGTTTGTTTGTTTGTTTGTTTGAGTTGGAGTTTCACTCTGTTGCCCAGACTGGAGTGCAGTGGCTACCTCTGGCCACTGCAGCCTCGACCTGCTGGGCTCCAGCGATCCTTCCGCCTCAGCCTTCCGAGTAGCTGGAACTACAGGTGCGCACTACCACGCCTGGCTAATTTTTTATTTATTGTAGAGATGAGGTCTCGCCATGTTGCCCAGGTGGGTCTCGAACCCGCGGGCTCAAGCAATCCACTCACCTCAGCCTTCCAAAGGCGTGGGATTACAGGCTGCAATAAATATCTCTTTATTGTCATTCAGACTATATACATGTGTGTATATATACACACACACACACACACACACACACACACAACACTCACACTTATCTACCCACCCAGGGAAGAGTTCCTTTTATGAAACGAGTAGCATCATATTAGCCATGTACAATTCACTTTTAATTAGTTCTTACTTAAGTATAGTTTGTTTAATTTGTTGAATAATAAGAATGCCAGGAGGTCATGGAGCTCGAAGGAGACCTGCCTAATACATGATCAGTAAATGTTAAATTATTAAACCGTAAGAAGTTGTATACTATAACCATCCCTCTTTGGATAATGTAGTTTAAAAATCATAGCAGCAAGAGTATTTTAAAACTTTACAGAGATGTTGCTATTTTAATTTAAATATTATTCTAGTCCATTTACTTTTTAACGCTTTGGGTGGTTGAGTGGTTTTGGAGTGTTATAAAAATGTGGAGAAACTAAGAATATAAGAGAGAAAACCTTCCGGTTAGATCACAATCATAAATAAAGAATGTAAAATTGTACTATAAGTCAGGGAGTTTCTGTGTTCCTATTTACATAAATTATTTTAGAAATATATTGTGTAAATTGAGGTAAAAATATAAGTACCTCCTAGCAACCATATAATAATAATGGTTAAAACTTTTGAGCCTATTGAGTATCGGGCACCAGTGATAGGGCTTTTACCTCATTATTTAAGCTTTACACCAATCCAATGTGGTATAATTATTATCCCTGTTTTATAGATCAGGTCACGGAAACTTAGAGTATTGTTTAAAGTTAAATAACTATCTGCGTAGAATTCAGATTTAGGTAATCTTGAATCCAGAACCTGTACTTTAAAACTGTATTATAAAGTTCATGTCCAAATTATACATGGAATGATACTTGCATTATCCTACCTCATCAAAATTCTTTCTTTTTTTTTTTTTTTTTTGAGTTGGAGTCTCACTCTGTTGCCCAGACTGGAGTGCAGTGGCCACTCCCGGCCACCGCAGCCTCAACCTGCTGGGCTCCGGCAATTCTTCCACCTCAGCCTTCCGAGTAGCCGGAATTATAGGCGCGTGCTACCATGCCGGGCTAATTTTTTGATTTACTGTAGAGATGAGGTCTCGCCAAGTTGCCCAGGCGGGTCTCGAACCCGCGGGCTCAGGCAATCCACTCACCTCAGCCTCCCAAAGGCGCGGGATTACAGGCTGAACCACCGAGCCCGGCTCAAAATTCTTTCAATGCTTAATAACTTTTGTTATTGTTGTTGTTGTTGTTGCGTTGGAGTCTCACTCTGTCACCCAGGCTGGAGGGCAGTGGCACGCTTATGGCCATTGCAGCCTCAATCTGCTGGGCTCAGGCAATCCTTCTGCCTCAGACTTCCAAGTGGCTGGAATCACAAACATGCACCACCACACCTGGCTAATTTTTTTTAAAAGTAGGATTTATTGAGAAGACAGAAAAGCTCCCACAGTGGGAGGGGACCCGAAGGGCTTGCCCTAATTTTCTAATTGATTGTAGAGATGAGGTTTCATTATGTTGCCCAGTCTGGTCTCAAACCCCTGGGCTCAGGCAATCTTGCTTCTGCCTCCCAAAGTACTGGGAGTACAGGTGTGAGCAACCACACCCAGTCAATGCTTAATAACTTTAATGTTATTAAATGTTATTCAAAATATTCCACTACATTCTTTGTGGTGAAAAAGGAATATGGCATATTACCTTTCTCTGTGAAAAGGACCTCCATCATTGTTCTTCAGCCACAGTTTCTCCTGATTGTACATATTTGGTTTCTTTTATTTTGCTGTTACTTTATGATTTTTAACTTTTTAGTCTTCTGCACATTTTAAAATTCAGACATGATCATATTGGTTTATTTATCATGTGCTACTGTTCAGACTTCCAGCATTCATTTACACTAAATTATTCATTTTTCTTCTAGAGCATTTTATGTAGTACTTGTCTTTACTTCTTGTTTGTGTGTGTTTCTCTAGTTTATTTCCAATAAATTTGAGTATTCTAATAATATATGCAGTGAAATGAAATTCTTTACTTAAAAATTCAGATAAAATATATTTTCACAAGTTAATTTTAGTATGTTCAAATAATAATTGGAATTTAACTGTAAGACTCAAGTGAGTTGAATTAAAAATAGTATTACACTCACAATTTATCTCCACTTTTTACCAAGCTTACTTTTTAAAGACTTAGGTCTTCTTGACTTACTGTTTCTAATGAAGTTTCTGTTTCCTCTCTTCTCTTTTCTCAGTTCTTCGTCCTTCTACTTTGCCCTTTCAGTTTCCCTTCTTTCATTTATTAAGTAGATTTTTTTCATAATATCCTTCTAATTATATGACAAGATAAAAACAGTCCCCCGTAGTTTTAGGATAAGAGGAATGAGGAGGAGAGACAAAGATAAAGAGAGAAAACTGAAAAAGTTTTTGAGCACAAGAGAGAGGGGTCATATTTTCCCAGAGCTCTCTGTAATAAGTTATTAGTCTCATATACAAATCTACCTATCATGTAGTGTGGAAGGCTCTTCTAGAAGCAAAATACTTGTCAAGACAAGTAAAAGTAAGCTAGTGTGTTTCCTTCCTCTGAAAATGTAGCCATTTATATAATTTTAAACATTTTAATATCTCTGCACATAATTTATATATGTGTGCATAATTCTAAAATTGATAGGAATTATGTCAGCATTTGTGATTTCTAGACCATCTAACATGTTGTGGTACTAAATATGTAGTTTATAGCTTTTTGTTCTATTTAGTGGTACTTTTATTTCACAAGCTAATATCAATCTAGGAAAATAAGAAGTTAGCGTGTACATGTCTTCAGTCTCAATTACATGTGAAGTCAGTTTATTCTTCTCATTTTTGGCTATAAATAGTATAGTTTTCACTTGAAGAATGTGTTGTCTCAGCCAGTGTTGCAAATACAGTCCCCTATGTATCAACTGGTTACATCCACAGATTCAACAAACCATGCATTGAAAATATTTGTGAAAAAAAACCCAATAAAAAGTAATACAGAAAACAATATAGTATCATAACTATTTACATAGTGTTTACATTGTACTAGGTATTATATGTAATCCAGAGATGATTTAAAGTACATGTAAGGATATACATAGGTTATGTGCAAATACTATGCCATTTTTTTTTGAAAGCAGGATTTATTGAGAGGACAGAAAAGCTCCCACAGTGGGAGGGGACCCGAAGGGGTTGCCCACTATGCAATTTTAATGAGGAACTTGTGCATCTGCAGATTTTTGTCTCCACTGGCTTCCTAGAACTAATCTTGCAATTATCGAGGGGTGACTCTAGTATATTTTCTAAATTTGAAAAATTTTATTTAAACAAATTAGTACCTTTGGACCATAGAGCACATATACACAGAGCAAATTTTTAAAATTGTTAGGGCATATAAAGTATTTTGTTCTTCAACACCAATAAAAATATGGGAAGAAGGGTACTTAAGTTTAAGCCCCTGAAAATTAAAAGGCTTGGAGTTTAGAGTCTTATTTCTAAAGATAACTTGCTTTCTGTCCCTGGAGATCCTTTTTTTTCCCCCTTTTTAATTTCTTCAACAAAAAATAACATGAATAATAATAAGCATAATAAATTACTTATGGATTATGATTGATACTTCTAAAGTATATATGTGGTTACATGGTTTTATAGGCCAGAATCTTGCAAAAAATTTTGATCCATTCTAATTCTTTAGATTATTAAAGAAAATAAATTATAGAAAAAAGAGCCTTTCTGAAAACTGCTATAAGGATCCCAGCTGCTAATAGGGAAGAAGTTACTAACTCAGGTTACCTACAGAATGCAGATGAATGAATGTATTATATTCCCTAACTGGCTCACTTGAGAACTTTTTTTTGGTCTCTACTCTTATCAATAGAATGAGAATTAAATGGTAACCCAGGACACTTGAACATTGTAAACGTTCGCCTCCTAGCAAGATCTCCTAGAGAAATAAACATTTTATCACCCTGAGGCTTTGTCATCAAAAAACACGTTAGAAATAAAGATAGACTTAGGCCAGGCACAGAGGCTCACGCCTGTAATCCCCAGCATTTTGGGAGGCCCAGGAGGGAGGATTTGAGACAAGGGTTTTGAGACAAGCCTGGGCAACAAAGTGAGACCCTGTCTCTAGAAAAAATGTTGTTGTTTTTGTTGTTGTCTTGAATTAGCTGAGTGTGGTAACTTGCACCTCTAGTCCCAGTTTCTCAGGAGGCTGACGTAGGAGGATCACTTGAGCCTGGAAGTCTGAAGCTGCAGTGAGCTACTCCGGCCCAAGCAGTAGAATGAGACTCTGTCTCAAAAATAAGTACATACATACATAAATACATAAAAAGAAATAAATATACACCTAACCTCATTGGAGGTTGCTTTAGCCACGTTTACTGCTGGAGTGGGGCCTAGAATTAAAAATGACTGGAGGACTGTCTTCTTCTTATACTCTCAGTCCACAAGTGGTCTGATTACTATGAAATAAGTGAAGTCCAGCCAGCCAACGAAGAAAACAGGCAAGTAGGAGATGTATATTTATAGTAAGGGCTAAGGAGTAAAAGAGTTTGTCCCAATTCCTGGAGCAAAGCTGGCCTAAATGATCTGTTCCAATCTTTCTCAGTTCTTTTTCACTTGGTGCTTGGAGGGTGGATTTGTAGTGCAAGGCAGTTCGCTCCAACGTCTAGAGTTACCCACCCAATCTTACCAGGTCACCAGTTGCAACTTTGGAGAAGCAGTACAACTGCTTAAACTGCATGACATAGAGAGTAGAGAACATAAGAAGAGTGCTTTTAGTCCTCTATTTAATGAAGCAAGGCAGAAGATAAAAAAGAGAGGAGATGAGATACATTAAGATAGACCCTTCTTTCATGAATGAATAGGCATAGAGCATATATTTTTTGAAGGGAAATTGCAAAATGTGACACTCGAGAGTCAGGTATGCCATGCTCTTGGTACTCATGGCTGGTAAATTGGTCCTGGATCCTGACCACACTAGAGCAACATGCCTGCACCTTGCTCATTGGAAGGGAAGGTATATGTTTTTTCTTTGTGAATGCTTGCCCATGTCCATGAGATGCTCAAATGTTTGAAATCTATGAATTCTTTAATAATGTTATTTCCTATCACTTTTCTCAAAGAGATTAATTTGTACTGATTGGGTGAAAGTTGATCAGTGGAAATAAGGCCCTAATAATAATCATAGAAAGTGGTGACATGTTCACTGAAAAAGTGACTATGCCGTGAAGAGCAGCCCTTCACGCATCCTAGCTTGAACTCTTTTTATCCAGCTTAGCTCTGGTGTCCAGGGTTTGCCTTTGTATTTTCCACCCTGAACCCAGTCATGCAAGCAGCATCACAGTACAGGTAGGCATCCTTTGGACCCATGCTGACATCTTCATTGTTCCTCATGGCTGTCAGGTTCCTACTCTCTCTTACCTCCTAGAATGTTGGTATCAGCTGTGGAAAGGACACTGGACGTCCTACCTGATAGAAAGGTAATGGGGAGAGAAATCCCAAATGTATGTTCTGAAATTCTTTGTTCATCATATAGTCAACGTGTTCCTGTTAAAATTGCTTAGATTGCTTAGGCATTGGCCATAAAGTGAAATGAACTCTTTGAGTATCTCTACAGTAATATAGAGATGTGATCTTTTACAGAAGTAATAAGTGTGGTAGGAACTTGGAGGATCTTGTTTTTATAAAAAAATGTTTGAGGAAATGTATTAATGAAAGAGGTTTCACAACACTTTTTTAAGTTTTAAAAAATTAATATGCATACATAAATGTTTACAAATCCTAAGTATATGGATGAACCAAAGGTTTGGAGTCTTTTGTTTTTCAGTTTCTTCCCATGAGGCAAGGCCAACTAACAGAAGATCTCTGCGTCTTTTAGTTAAATGAACAATCCTAAAACCCTACTGTATCAACTATATAATTTTGAGATTTTCCATGTAGGGGTTTTGCTTTGGCTATAAAATGTTACTATCTCACTATTAGCCTTTTCAAAAAAAACAAACAAATTTTTTTGGCTTTTGGGTCTCTTTCTTAGTCAGCTATAGGTATACATACAGATTCTATATATAAATCAGTTACCGCAGGTTGAATTATATCTCATTAAATCACGATTATAAGTTAGGATTTTCATCGACAAGTTCATGAGTCTTGGAAGCTAAAACCCTGTGTTATTCTCTGTATAACATCACTTATATACCTTCGTCATCTCATAGCTCTCTAATAAGTCTAGTTTTAAATTTATTTAATGCTTACTGCCTTGACTTTAAAAAATGTTAAAGTTAACTGCCAAGCCTTCAAAACATTGCTTTTATTTTTCCCACTGTTCAAGAATTTTCAATAACTCCCTGTTGTCTACAGAACAAGCCTGTCTGCCTCAGTCTGGCATTGAAGTCATTATATTCTGTCTACAAACTTATTGCTTGACTTTGTCTCTTACTATTCCTTCCTTCCCTCCTCAGCAGTACACACTAAATTATACTTAATGGGAATGTATCAGCCTACCTTAGTGAACTCTTGATGAAATACTCCTGTTTTTACTTTGTTTTCTTTTAAGTGTGTATATTAAGTCCAATTAGGTTGATAAACCTCCTGCTCCTTTCTGACTGTTCCTATCATTGTGTGTGTGTGTGTGTGTGTGTGTGTGTGTGTGTGTGTGTGTGTGTGTGTGTGTGTATTTCACACTTCTGCCATCTTTAGAATGACTTCTTCTCTTTGGTCAATTCCAATAATACAGTCATGGCTTGGTTCAAGTCCTTTTTCATAAAGCCCTCCCCAAGATTAATATAGCTATCTGTAAGTATTTTCTTCCTCCATAGATATTTGGCACTCTTTTCCTGTAATACACTGAACAGTAATACATATTGCCTTTTTACATTAGTTATAGTTTTTTATTGATATTTGATTATCTAGTTTTCCTTGTTTTATACTTTCTCAGACTATTAAAATAATCTGAGGGCAAAGACTTGTCCTATATATTGAGAGATTTGTATATATGTGTGTGTGTGTATGTGTATGAGTATATATATGTGTGTGTATATACACAAACTACATATATATATATGTGTGTGTGTGTATATACACAAACTACATTTATAGATGTGTGTGTATATACAAACTATATGTAAATATCTACATATATATACAAGCATAACTATTTTATTGATGACTAATATAATTTGGATATATTTTTTGAAACAGCTTTATAATGAGTTACATATTTGTTTTGAAACCACAAAATCAAATGAAGCTATGCTCCGGCAAAGTGTTGTTAATCTTCAGGATCAGCTATTTCAAAAAGAGCAAGAAAATGCTAAGTTAAAAGAAAAACTTCAGGAATCACAGGGAGCACCTTATCCTTTACTGCAAGAAAGTGATTCAGATTACTCAGCACAGGTGAGAGATATTTTCTAAAAATGTTACAATATCAAATTAAATACTATAACAGACTAAAATGTAAACATTTAAATAAATTAACATATATTGGAGTATAAAAGTGTGCAGATAGTTTTGTGTTATAACTGTTTTTATATTTTTTGTAGACATGAATATTAGATACAGTACAGATTCATATAGAAATGCATGTAAAAATGCAGGGTATTGAAAATATAGTTCATGTGATTAATGATTTGGCTGATAATATGTTTTTGAAGAGCAAATTAATAGCTCATGCCCATTTTGAGACTTTCTAATTGAATGAGGTAATGGAATAGAAAGAATATCTAACAGTCTCATATAGTATTTGCCATAATGTCTGGTATATGGTACTTAATATCTTATTAGTCCTTATTCTGTCACTATCTTGATGTGTGATTTTGGACAGGTCATTTAACCTTTATAGTTCTTGTGGTAAATGATGGGAGTGTAAATATATAAATATGCAGGATCTGGATTCAAATAAACCTGAGATTAAATTACAGCTCTACCTATGAGCTTCGTGTACTTGAACAAATTTCTTAACCCTTTTAGTCAAAACTTCCTCATAAAAAAATGTGGATATTAGTGGCATCTATGTCATAGAGTTTTGTGATGATTAATGACATAGTATGTATCAAGTGCAAAGCTTGGCATCTAGAAAAATGTCAAATGGTACCTTTCTAAGATAATCTTCAAGGCAACTTTCAGCTCTAAATATCTTTTTAAAAAATATTATTTTTCTACAAGTTAATTTACATGGTTTAAGGCATTCTTAGCATTTCTATAAGTTTTAGAATTTATTAATTCAGAAATGGAATTAACACAAGCAGGTAATTAGGTCCTGAAGTGTTTAATAATGCTTCTTCAAGATTAATGCTTCTTTTGAACCCAGCACATTTGTCTTGCTACAACCCATTCTTAAGATGATTTTTCAATTTGTATTGCATTGCATTTTTGGACTTTAAATGCACAGAATTAGATTAATCATAAAATTTATGCCATGGTATGCTGCTATGTTACATGCATATGCTTATTTAATTTAATTTAATTACTTTGTTTAGTTTTTTATTATAATAAACACCATTGGTCCCCCCAAGCTCACTCAAGCACTAGAACATTACTAATGACTTACATTTATGTTGACTTACATTGTATGTTCCTCCCTTATCTGGTACTCTTATTCTCTCACCAGAAGTAACCATGAAGCTTTTGATCATTTTTACAACATTTTTCTAAAAATCACATGCAAACTTATGAGGACACAATGTATTGTTTAGGTTTGTCATTTATAAAAATGGTATAGTATGTTGAGTGGGATGTGGCAATTTTGACTCATTATGTTAACCAAAATTCAACTATGTTTTTTGATATAACTGTTTAAAATTTTCACTACTTTAAAACATTCTAATAAGTGAATATACCATAACTACTTGTACATGCATCTCTAGATGACTGCTTTGGTTATTTTTAGTTTTTTTGCTATTATGAATAGTTTGTAGCTGACATTTTTGCTCATGATTCTTGATGTACATGTGCATGCATTTTTGTGGATTATATATCTAAGAATGGAAATTCTAGATTGGAGGGTATGAAGATACTACTTTTATGAAATACTGATAACTTACTTTTTAAAGTAGTTGTATCGCTTTTACTCCTACCAACAGTGTATAAGAGATCTGGTTGGAGATTCTCAGGAAAATGGCTGTGAAGCCAGTAGGACTAAGTGAGTCTCCGTGTGGGTCAGTGAGTGTATGGAAAATTTTGCACGCATGTCAGTGAGTAAGTGGGCGTGTGAGTGGCTGACTGAGTATGGACTTGGGAGCAAGTGGCCAGGGCTCTCCTGGTGAAGTGGCTGGTGCCGCACCTGCTATGCTTGGTCCCTAGTGCTTCCTGGAGCACAGAAGCTGAGTGCCATTTAAAAAAAATCAACAAAACCCTTTTTGGGAAGAAGCTGCTGGGGAGACTGCCAGCTCCATGCTTTTCCTCACCACTGCAGCACCTGACCAGACTCTGGCAGCAATGGCTGTTGAGGGAGGACAGTGAGGGAGCCCAGAGGCAGAGCCCCACTAGAGGAGATGAAAGATGCATTGTGCCACCATCTTGAAAACTGGGCAGGAAAGTGCTCTGCTTTGCTCATCACAGAGTGACCCGACCTAATCTCTGTGGCTGGCAGATTAACTACTGAGGGGTTGATCATGACCCAGAGGGAATATCCTGAGAGCACAAACTCTGGAGGGACAGGACATTTGCTGAGTTTCAGGCACTCGACCTTCTGCCCTGACTTATCTGTGGGGCAAAAGGTGTGGCCAGAAAAGGATGAAGAAGACTTCCAAAGAGATCAGTGGTGAGTCTGGGGCTGACCCAACCCCCTCTTCCCCAGTAATCCTCTGACCTCAGATCTACATGACTGGGGCATGACTAAGAGGGATGAACTCAGGCGGAGCTTGGATGTCAGCTGCAATAGGAAGACTCCACTCAAGGATAAGCCTGGCTGGGGCATCCCCCACCAGTACCTGGGGAAGAGACAATCCTGCATCTCTCCACCAGAAGGGATCTCCCTAACCATACTATAATGGGAGGAGAGGACTGAAGCCCCACCCACTCCCACTGCCCCTCTTCCTTCCCTGGGCTGGACACTAGGGAGATTGTGAATGAGGAGGAAGCTCTGCAGGAGACAGCAGAGAGACAGCTGAGAAGAACAATTACAGAACCTGCCACAAGGGGGCAGGTTCTTTTTTTTGTTTTATACTTTTCCTTTGTGCATGAATGTGTATGTGAGGGATTGATCTGCATCCCGCCATCCCTTTTTATTCTTTGTTTTCTTTCTTCTTTTATTTTTGTTTTCTGTTTATGTGTGAATGTGAAGGATTGAGTACTCATCTTTCAGGGTTTTTTTGTTAGTTTGTTTTTTCTTTTTTGTTGTTTTTTTAGTTTAATGTGTGTATGAATACGTGTGTCCTCAATTTGAATTCCTTTTTTTTCTTTTCTTTTTTATTCCTCTCTTTCTTCTCCTTTCATTTTGGGTTGGGCGTGTGTGTATGTTTGGTTTTCCTGTTTTTTATTGTTGTTTCTTGTTTTGTTTTGCCTTGTTGTTATTCCAGTTTGTTTTGGAGTGTGTGTGTATGTGTGTAATTGTTTTTGGCTTTGGTTTCTTCTCTTGTTGTTCTTTTTTTAAAAAAATTTTGTCTGTCTTATTTCATTCTGTTTTCCTCTGTTCTTCTCACTGCTGTTACTGTATCTTGGACTTGGCGTATATGCATGTACTCATTGATTTGTCATATAGAGTGGTGGTGGGGAGTGGGTCCAGGGAATCCATACCACAATCAGTGAACATTGTGATTTGCAAGTAGTTTCTGAATTCTAGTTCACCATACTACATCTTCTTTGACTCTCAAAACTACAAGAGACAGCAGAACTTCCTACTCACTACCCTGTTTCAAAATAGAACAAATTCAGAGCCCTGATCATGGAAGAACAGAGGGCTGAGCAAACATCAAAAGTGAGTCTCTCCCACTGCCACTGAATAATGGAACTAAGGAAAAAGAAAGAGATCTGTCACAAATAAGGAAAAATCAGTGGAAGAACGGATAATTCCCAGTGTTACAAAGAGAAAACGCCTGAAAAATCAGATCTCAGAGCCTAAACAATGGGAGTCACCATGGACTGGCCCCAGAATACAACAGAGATTAGGGAATGAATGGAAAGAGTGAAAAAGACTCAAGAGAGACAAGATGCAACACTGAAAAAACTTGTAACAGAGATTTTGGCCATAAAAAATTTAATCCAGGATATAAATAAGATGACAAGCATGGAAAGCAGAACTAAGCAGAAGAAAGAATCTGAGAACTTGAAGATCAAAACAGAGAATGAACCAGATCTGTAAAAACATAGAAAGAAATGCAGGAGACACCCTTATGGAAATTGGAACTGGCAACCAATTCCTGATCAAAACCCCAAGTGCCCGTGACATAATGATAAGATAGACAAGTGGGACCTCATCAAACTGACAAGCTTCTTTAAAGCCAAAGAAACCATCAAGAGAGTGGGGAGACAGCCTACAGAATGGAAAAAATATTTGCCAACTGTTTATCTGACAAAGGCCTAATATCTAGGATCTACAAGGAACTCAAACATGCTGAAAGAAAAAAAAAATTCCCATTAAAAAGTGAACAAAAGACATGAATAGACACTTCTCAAAAGAAAATATATGATCATCCAACAGACACATGAAAAAATGCTTAGCCTCACTAATCTTCAGAGAAATGCAAATCAAAACTACATTGAGATACCACCTAACCCAAAATGTTGGCTCCAGGTTTGTCACACATAGTTCTTATTGTTTTGAGGAATGTTCCTTCTATGGCTAGGTGTTTGGGGGTTTTTATCAAGAAGGGATGCTGGATTTAATCAAATGCTTTTTCTATATCTAATGAGATAATCATATAGTTATTTGATTTACACCTGTTAATGTACTGAATTACATTTATAGTCTTGTGGATGTTGAACTAGCCCTGCGTCCGACTGGAATGAAGCCCACCTGGTTGTGGTAGATAATCCTTGAAATGTGCTGTTGAATACAATTTGCTAGAATCTTGTTGTTCATTCGAGAAACTGACCTGTACTTCTCTTTCTTTGTTGGGTCTTTGCCAGTTTGGGGTATCAGGATGATACTGGCTTCATAAAATGTGCTAGGGAGAAATTTTTTCTTTCATTGCCCGGAATACCTTCAATAAGATTGGTATCATCTCCTTCTTGTATGTCTTGTAGAATTCAGCTGAAAACCCTTCTCATCCAGGCTTTTTTTAGCAGGGAGGTTTCTTATAACTGAGTTGATTTTCTGGATTGTTATTGGTCTGTTTAGGGTTTCAGTATCTTCTTGTTTCAACCTTGGGTGGTTGTGTGATGCCAGGAAAACCTCCATTTACTCTAGGTTTTCTAGCTTATTTGAATACAGATGTTCATAGTAACCTCTGATACTCTTTTGAATTTTTTCAGGGTCAGTTGTGACTTTATCTTTTTTGTTTTAAATTGTGTTACTTTGTACTTTTTCTTTTTTCAGTCAGTCTGGCTAGTGGTCTGTCAACCTTACTTATCCTTTAGAAGAACCAGCATTTTTTCTTGTTGATTCTTCCTATAATATTTTTGTCTTCTATATCTTGAAATTGTGACCTTATCTTAGTAATCTGGATTTTTCTGCTGATATTAAGACTTGATTGTTCTTGCCTTTCCAGTTTCCTTCTGTGTGACTTTAGGCTGTTTACTTGTGATCTTTCTATTTTCTTGATATGACTGTGCAGTGATATGAATTTTCCTCTCATGTCTGATTTCATGGTATCCCAGACATTTTGATAAGCTGTGTTTTTGTTTTCATTTGCTCACAGGAATATTTTTATCTTTGTCTTCATTTATGTGTTTTGTCAAAAGTCATTTAGCAGCATATTGTTTAGTGTCCATGTCTTTGTGTGTTTTTTTGGCTGGGGGGGTGGATATATTCTTGGTGGCCATATTTATTTTTATTCCCCTGTGATCTGAGGCAATGCTTGGTATTATTTCAACCTTTTGAAATTTGCTCATGCTTGGTTAATGCTTAAGAATGTGATCAGTCTTGGAATCTGTTGCATGTGCTGATAAGCAGAATGTATATTCTGTAGTTGTGTGGAGTGTTCTATAGATGTCTATTAGATCCATTTGGGCAATTGTCAAGTTAAGGTTCTGGATCTCCTTGTTGTTGTTTTTTGCCTTGATAATTTGTCTAGGGATGTTAGTGGGGTATTGATGTCTCTGACTATGATTGTTTGGGTGTCTTTGTCCTCTCTTAGTTTATGTAGCAATTGTTTTATAAAAGCAGATGCTACTGTGTTGGGTACATATATATGAAAGAGGGATATTTCTTAATGGTGGATTGAGTCTTTTATCTTTATGTAGTATCCTTTTTAACTTTTATTGGTTTAAAATCTGTTTTGTTTGATATAAGTGTAGCTACCTTTACTCTTTTTTGTTTCCCATTTTTCTGGAAGGCCATTTTTCAGCTTTTTACCTTGAGCCTCACTGTAGGTGTCTTTTGCAGTGAGATGGATTTCCTGAAGGTAGCAGCATGTTGGATCATGTTGCTTTATCCAGTTTGCTACTTTTTGCCTTTTTAGTGGTGCATTCAGTCCGTTTATGTTTAAGTTAATTAATGATACATGTGAGTTTACACCTGTCATAAAGACCTTAAGGGGTTCTGACGTTCTTTTGTTTTTGTGCTCAAAACTTTCTTAAGTATTTCCTGGAGAGCTGGTCTGGAGGCAGCATATTCTCTTAGGGATTGGATGTCTGGGAAGGATTTCAATTCTCTATCACTGATAAAGCTTAGCTTGGTGAGGTAGGAAATTCTTGGCTGGAATTGCTTATCTTTGATAATGTTAAAGATGGAACTCCTGTCTATTCTGACTTGTAACGTTTCTGCCAAGAGTTTGGTGCAGTTCTGATGGGTCTTCCCCTATAGGTTGTCTGACCCTTCTCTCTAGCTTCCTTCAGGACTTTTTCTTTCATGCTGACTTTGTAGAGGTAGATTACTCTGTGTCTTGGGGATGGTCTTTTCATGTAATACTTTGCAAGTATTCTCTGAATCTCTTGTGCTTGAATGGTCGACTCTCTAGTGAGATACGGGAAATTTTTGTGGATGACCTCATGGAAGGCTTGAAAAGCAGTGAGTTCTCTACCCTGGAGGGACTCATACTTTGGGCATGTGAGGCTGGAAGGGAAGAAACCTTCCTGATCTGAGGGGGAGGTTGGCTGCCAGACGTTGGTAGCAGTACCAAGTGAGTACCACCAGGAAAGAGCTTTCCCAGCCTGGGAGCCAGCTGCCCGCATAGCCAGTGGGAAGCGTGCTCTTGGGGGTTGACTGGCTATTCAGAGCATGATGCATTCCTGCTCTGCATGGGCTCTGGCTACCCACCACTGTTCCCCCACCAGGTCTCCTCCTGTGTGGGACCAATGGCCCACCCATGGCTGGGAGGAGGGAAACCGACCCAGACCTATCAGGATTACTTACCCTCTCTCATACACAGGGCAGGGCTTGAAATAAATTTATAAATCAGAATTTAACTAGATTAGACTTAAATTCCAAACCATGTTTTCCATCAGGTGGGTGACAATGAATTGTTTTTCAATTATTTTAACCTTACTTGGATTGCTTAGTGGTTCCAGTGCAAGCCTGGCATGCAGTGGGGATAGGGCAAAGATGGGGTGACCGGGTTTCAACGTTGCAGTCAGGCACCCTCCTACTTGGTTCCTATGTGTTCAAAGTGCCCTCTGTGGGACGCAGGATACTTCACCCTCACAACTGTTTACGGTGCTGCATTTGTCAGTCACTGGGTCCTGCTTTCTGTTCTCATGCAAGCTTGGAGAGAGAGGTGCAGGTTGACTACTTCCTGATGACCATCTTGGATCCCCTTGGAGAAAATGTTTGAGATTATTTTCTCAAGTCCTTTTCATTTCTTTTCTCTTTTCCTTTTGATCTTCCCCTTTCACTTGTGTTAGACTTTTTACTGTTGTCCCACAGATCAGTCAAGCCCTATTGATTTTTTTAAAAAATATTTTTTATCTATATAATTCAGATTCAATTCTTTCTATTAATTTCTATTCACGTTAACTGAATTTCTCTGTCACCAATTTGCTCTTAAGTCTTTTCCATGAATTCTGCAAATATAGTTTCTTGTTATAATAGTTAACATAGCTCCTTTCAGATTGCCATATTTTTGATCTTTTGGTTCTTCTTGATCACTGTTGGTTTCCTTTATTTTGAATATGGGTCATGTGTTGCTGTTTACTCTGTCTAGTAATTTAGAATTATGTGATATCTGTTGATAAGATAAACTAGAGAGATAATTTGGAGATAAGTTAGAGAAACTCTAGTTTCAACACTTATGCAAGCTTGAAATAAATTTATAAATCAGAATTTAACTAGATTAGACTTAAATTCCAAACCATGTTTTTCATCAGGTGGGTGACAATGAATTGTTTTTCAATTATTTTAATCTTACTTGGATTGCTTAGTGGTTTTCCCAGTACATTAATAGTTTAGATATCAGAACATAGTTTTGACTCTCTCCTTTCTGGAATTTTTCCCCTCAATTTCTAGCTTCAGTGGTAGACCTGAACTTTATTCTCTAGTTCTTCAAGCCTCTAGTTCTTGCAAGTTTCTATTGGAATTTTACTCTCTCAACATGGAGTCTACTGTGGGCCTCTCTAAGGTAGAAAATTATAAAAATGAATAACTTAGCCAATAGTGTTCTATTTTTCAAGTATCAATTCTTGTCTATATTCGACTTGGATTTGATCATTCTCTGTTGCCTTCAGGTACTTGTTTTATATTTTATTTAAAGTTTAAATGGTTAGTGTGGGTTTAATCTGATATCGTCTACTCTGCCTCCCTGCCATTGTTGTAATTGGAAGTTCCCAATCCTTGATATTTTTGGAATCAGGGTCTCACTCTGTTGCCCAGACTGAGAAATGGCATGATCAGGACTCACTGCAGTTAGGATTCGACTTGTGGGCTCAGGCAGTCCTTTCACCTCAGCCTCCCAATTAGCTGAAACTACATGCATATGCCACCATGCCCTGCTAATTTTAAAATTTTTTGTAGAAACGAAGTCTCACTTTGTTGCCTAGGCTGGTCTTGAACTCCTGGGCTCTTGTAGTCTTCATTTCTTGGCTCCCAAAGTGCTGGGGTTACAGGCGTTAGCCACCTCATCTGGTCCCAACCCTTGACTTTTATAATTTTAGAAAATGAGGTGAATGAATATTAATTAGATATTGTTGAACGTGTTTCTCTGAATAAGAATCTTTTTGTAAGACATGAATAGACACTTCTCAAAAGAAGAAACATGGGCAGCCAACAGACACATGAAAAAGTGCTCAGCCTCACTCATTATCAGAGAAATGCAAATCAAAACCACATTGAGATACTACCTAACCCCAGTAAGAATGGACATCATTAATAAAACAAGCAACAACAGATGCTGGTGAGGATGTGGAGAAAAAGAATACTTCTACACTGTTGGTGGGGATGCAAACTAGTTCAGCCTCTTTGGAAGACAGTGTGACGGTTTCCGAAAGAACTAGAAGTTGACCCTCAATATGACCCAGCAATCTCACTATTAGGAATATCCCCGAAGGAACTCAGATCATTCTGCAAAAAAGATATCTGCACACGCATGTTTGTTGCAGCTCTATTCACAATAGCAAAAACATGGAACCAACCATGTTGCCCATCAAAGCTGGATTGGATAAAAAAAATGTGGTACATATACAAAATGTAATATTATGCAGCCATAAAGAAGGACAAGCATATGAACTTTGCAGCAACTTGGATGGATTTAGAGTTGATCATACTCAGTGAACTATCACTCATAAGCGGACCTTGAACAATTACATTATTATAAGAAGGGGACTGGCAATACTATGAAACTGTCGGTGGGGCGGGGGGGTGTGGGATTGTAAGTTGAGGGAAACTGCTAGGGCCGAGGAAGAGGCTTACCTCATCAACAAGGGTACCTGCATAATCAACGTTTATATACCTAACTCTGAATTGTACACATCTTTATAATAAAAAATAAATTAATTAATTAAAACAGAAACTTTTTGTAGCTAGTGTAGTGACCTTAAAATAAATTCATTTTATTTTGTGGACTGATTAAATTATCAGTGAGTATTTTAACTCACTTTTTATTTCTGTACGATGCAGGGAACTACATATTTTGTTTTGAGAAGTCATCTCTCCATCTTATTGTTGCTCCTCTAAAGGTAATTTGTCATTTTTATGTTTTTTTAATAGTTTCTCTTTATTTTTGGTTTCCAGCATTTTTATATGATTTAAGTGTGATAATGTTCTCTTTATCCTGATTATGTGTTTATAGAGCTTTTCTTATCTATGGCTTATAGTTTTCTTCATTCTTAGAAAACTTTTAGTAAAAATGCCTTTAAATACATCTTCTGGAAATTCGTTCTCTCTTGTTTATATGGACTTCCAATCATGCATATGTTAGTCCTCTTTCCTGTATTCCACATACGTTCTGAGCTCTTTTTTTGTACTTTCAAAGATTATTTTCTCTTTGTTTCATCCTTGAATTCTTAAGTTCACTCATTCTCTCTAATATTGTAATCTGTCTGATATTATACCTATCTATTGAATTCTTGAATTGAATATGTAATTCTACTTTTGTGAGTGGAGTATTCTATAAATATTATTTACATCAAGTTTGTTAATAGTGTTGTCTACTTATTCTGTTAATTGCTAAGAGATAAGTTAAATTCTTCAATCTTTCTCCTTTCACTTCTATTCATTTTTTTTAGTCTAATTGGCTTGTACTGTTCTTTGAGTTTTCTGTTTTCTTGCTGATTATCTGTCTCATGGTTTTAACCATTATTTTTGTTTAATAGTCTGTTTTTCTCTTTATTTCTGCTTGATTTTGTTTCATGTATTTTGATAGCTGCTTATATAATTATCCCTTCTTGATGAATTAACTTTTTATCATCACAATTTTTTTACCTCTAGTGACAATTTTTGTCTTAAAGTCTATTTTGTCTGTTATTAGCATAGCCACCCCAGCTTTCTTTTAGTCACTGTTTGCATGTTATATAATTTTCTTGCTTTTACATTCATCATGTTTGTGTATTTTAATCTAAAGTGTGCCTCTTGTAGACATCATAACGTTGAACCATGCTTTTAATATCTAATCTGCCCCAATATCTGCCTTTTTTTTCTTTTAAATATGTGGGGTACAATTCAGGGTTAGATATACAAATATTCATTGTGCAGGTACTCTTGTTGATGAGGTGTGCTCCCCCTCCTCTGACAGTTTCCCACTGCTACCAATCCCGCCCCTGCTCTCCCCTGGCAGTTTCCCTCTATTGCCAATCCCTTTCTTACAGTATTACAATAGTTGTTCAAGGTCCACTTATGAGTGAGAACATGTGATACCTGGTTCTTTGTTTCTGTGATAGATCACTCAGTATTATAGACTCTAAGTCCATTCAAGTTACTGCAAAGTTCATAATTTTGTCCTCCTTTATGGCTGTGTAATATTCCATCATGTATATGTACTGCATTTTAAAAATCCAGTCCTCTTTCGATGGACGGTTGGTTCCATGTTTTTGGTATTGTGAACAATGCTGCAGTAAACATGTGTGTGCAGGTATCTTTTTCATAGAGTGATTTGAGTTCCTCTATATTACCAGTCAGGGGATTGCAGGGTCACATGGGAGCTCTATTTTTAGAGCTCTTAGGAATCACCACACTGTTTTCCACAGAGACTGTACTAGTTTACCCTCCCACCAACAGTGTAGAAGTGTTTTCTTTTCGCAGCATCCTCTCTAGCATATGTTGTTTTTTATTATTGATGATAGCCCTCCTGACTGGAGTTGGGTGGTAACTCTGTGTGGTTTTAATTTGCATTACTTTGATGACTAGTGAGGCTGAGCCTTTTTTCATGTGTCTGTTGGCTGCTTGTATGTCTTCTTTTGAGAAGTGTCTATCATATCTTTTGCCCACTTTGTAATGAAGCTATTTTTGTCTTTTCAGCACGTTTGAGTTCCTTCTAGAGACTAGATATTAGGCCTTTGACAGATATATAGTTGGCAAATATTTTTTGCCCGTCTGTGGGCTGTCTTCCTACTGTCTCAGTGGTTTCTTTGGCTTTGCAGAAGCTTGTCAGTTTGATAAGGTCCCACTTTCTATATTATCTCTCATGGCTTGGGCACTTGGAGTATTGATCAGGAATTAGTTGCCAGTTCTAATTTTCATAATTGTGTCTCCTGTGTTTTCTAAGGTTCTTATAGTTTGAGGTTTTACGTTTAGGTCTTTGATCCATTTAGAGTTGATTTTTGTGCATGGTGTTTTGTTTTAATCTTCTGCATGTGATCAGCCAGTTTTCCCAGCACCATTTATTGAATAGGTTCTCCTCTCCTAGTGGTTAATGGTGGAGGCTTTGATGAAGATGAGTTGGTTGAGAAATTGATGTTTTGCTTCTGGGATCTCTATCTTGTTCCATTGGTCTATGTACCTGTTCTTGAACCAATACCTGGCTGTTTTGATTATTGTAGCTTTATAAAAAAGCTTAAAGTCTGGGAGCATGATGCCTCCTGCTTTTTTTTTTTTTTTTCCCTGAGGATTGTTTTGGCTACTCCTGGTCTTTTATGTTTCATATGAATTTCTGTATTGTTGTTTCCAGATCTGAGAAGAATGCTACTGGTAATTTAATGGGTTGAATCTGCAGATTGCCTTGGGTAGGATGAACATCTTAATAATGTTGGTTTTTCCAGTCCATAGGTGTGGAATATTTTTCCATGTGTTTGTTATCTTTGATTTCTTTGAGCAGTGTTTTGTAGTTTTCGTTGTAAAGGTCTTTGACTTCTCTGGTTAGGAAGATGCCAAGGCATTTCATTTTTTGTGTGACTTATTGTGAATGGGACTGTGCTTTTTATTTAGGTTTCTATTTGTTTACTGCTGGTGTATAGGAATATGACCGACTTTCGCACATTTTATTTTATACCCTGAGACTTTGCTAAAATCCCTTATCAGTTCAAGGAGGTTTTTGACAGATTATCTTGGGTTTTCAAGGTATAGGATCATGTCTTCTGCAAAGAGGGATAACTTGATTCCTCTTTTCCTATTTGGATATCCCAGATTTTCTTCTTTTGTCTGATTGCTCTAGTTAGGACTTCCAAAAACTATGTTGAACAGGAGGGGTGAGAATGGGCATTCTTGTATTATTCTGGTTTTTGGGGGGAAATAACTCCAATTTCTGTGTGTTTAGAAGTATGTTGGCTATGAGTTTCTCATAGGAGGCTCTTACTGTTTTGTGTTATGTTCCATCTATGCCTAGATGTTTAAGGGTTTTTTATCAATAAGTGGTGCTGGCTTTTATCAAAGTCTTTTTTTTGCATTTAATGATATAATCCTCTAGTTTTTATATCTGTTTATGTATTTAATTGTGTTTATGGTCTTATGGATGTTGAACCAGCCCTGCATCCCAGGGATGAAACCTACTTGATCAGGGTGGATGATTTTTTAGATGTGTTGTTGAATCCGATTTGCTAGAACCTTGCTGAGAATTTTAGCATCTATGTCATCAAGGATATTGGTCTGTAGTGCTCTTTCTTTGTCAGATCTTTACCTGGTTTGGGTATCAATGTAATGTTAGCTTCATAAAATGATTTGGGGAGAGTTCCATCTTTCTCGATTGCCTAGAATACTTTCAGTAGGATTGGTATCAGCTCCTCCTTGTATGTTTTGTAGAATTCTACTGGAAAGCCATCTGGTCCAGGGCTCTTTTTTTGTAGGTAGTTTTTTTATGACATAGTCAATTTCCTGGGTTGTTATTGGTCTATTTAGGGTCTCGATTTCTTCTTGTTTCACCTGGGGAGGTTGTGTAATGTCAGAAAGACCTCCATTTTATTTAGGTTTTCAAGTTTGTTTCCATACAGGTATACATAGTAATCGCTGATAATCTTTTGTATTTCTTTGGGGTCAGTTGTGAATTTTGCATTTCTGATTGTGTTTATATGGACTTTCTCTTTTTCTTGGTCAGTCTAGCTAGGGATCCATCAATCTTGTTTATCCTTTCAAAAAACCAACTTTTGGTTTCATTGATTTTTTTTTTTAATTATATTTTTTTCTTTTGTGTCCTGAATTTGGGATTTTATTTTGGTGATCTGGATTCTTCTGCTGAAGTTAGGGTTTTGGTGGTCTTGCTTTTCCAGCTTTCTTTGGTAATTTGTTAGGCTGTTAACTTGTGAGCTTTCCATTTTCTTCATGTGTGACTGTAGAGATATGAATTCCCCTCTTAGAACTGTTTTGATGGCATGTTGGGATTTTGGTACAATGGTTCTTCATTTTCATTTGTTTCCAGGTATCTTTTAATCTCTGTTTTGATTTCCATGTTGAACCAGGAGTTGTTTAGCTTCATGCTGTTTAGTGTCCATGTCTTCGTGGGTTTTGGGAAAACTTTGTTAGTGTTGATATTTATTTTTATTCCAATGTGGTCTGAGAAGGTGCATGGCAGAATTTAAATCTTAAGGAATTTGTTTATGCTTGATTTATGGTCAAGAATGTGGTCAGTCTTAAGAGTAAGTTCCATGTGGTGATAAGTAGAATGTATATTCCGTGGTTGTTGGTTGGAGTGTTCTGTAGGTATCAATTTAGTCCATTTGGTCAAGTGTCACATTGAGGTTCTGAATCCCCTTGTTGACTTTTTGTCTTGATCTGTCTAGGGTTGTTATTAATTCTCCAGCTATCATGGTGTTAGAGTCAGTATCTTTTTTTAGTTTACCTAGAATCTGCTTTATGAAATTTGGTGCTTCTATGTTGGGTGCATATATCTTTAGGATGGATATTTTTTGTTGATGGATTGAGCTTTTTATCATTATGTAGTGACCTTCCGTGTCTTTTAAAATTTTTGATAGCATAAAGGGTATTTTGTCTGATATTAAGATCCTGCTTTTCTGTGTGTTCCGTTCACCTGAAATTTTGTTTCCCATCCTCTTACTTTGAGTCTGTGAGTGTCCTTTCTGGTGAGGTGAGTCTCTTGGAGACGATATATTGCAGCCTCATAATATTTTGTCCAATTTACCATTCTATGTCTTTTCAGATGTGCATTTAGTCCATTCACATTCAGGGTAATTATTGAGATGTGAGCGTTTATCCCTGTCATGAGGCTCTTTGTTTTTTGTTTTTGCTGCTGTTTATTTGTTTGCTGTTTTTCTTCTGATTTGGGGGTTGATTTATGTGTTTTTTCAATCTTTTTTCTGCATTCTTGTTAAGGGAATTGTCGTTCTTTTTTTCCTTTCTTCTGTGTTTAATACCTTATTAAGTGTTTCTTGTAGAGCTGGCCTGGAGGCAGTGTAAACTCTTGGGGATTGAATGTCTGGGAAGGATTTTGCTTCTCCATCACTGATGAAACTTAGCTTAGTTGGGTAGGTAAACCTTCTTTGAAATTGTTTATCTTTGAGAACTTTGAAGATTAGACTCCAAGTTCTCCTAGCCTGAAGTGTGTTCTGTAGATGTTTGCTACTATTCTAATTGGTCTTCCCCAGTAGGTAGTCTGACCTTTCTCTCTTGCTGCCTTTAGGATTTTTTTCTTTTATACCTACTTTGTGTAGGCGAATTACTATGTGTCTGGGAGTTGGTCTCATTTGTTGTCTTGCAGAGGTTCTCTGAATCTCTTGTGTTTGAATCGTCACATCACTGATGAGATGAGGGAAGTTTTCTTGGATAATTTCATGGAATGTTTGTTCCAGGGTGGTCTCTGTCTCTCTGTCTGTCCGAGAGATTCCAATTAATCTTAGGTTCGGCCTCTTGAAATAATCACTCATCTCTTGGAGGTTTTTTTTTTTTCTTTTTAAGTTTCTTTTCTATGTTTTTAACAGTTTGGGTTAGTTCCATATTTTGGTCCTCAAGCCCTGAGATTCTTTCTTCTGCTTGGTTAATTCTGCTTTCCATGCTTATTAGTTTGTTGTTTATTTCATTCACTGTTTTCTTTATTGCTATTATCTCAGTTATCAACACTTTCATTCTTTCCTCTTGTCTGTCCTCATTTCTATTTATTCTATCTACTAATGTCTTGCTATGTGGGTTTGTGGTTTGAGACCAGCCTTTCTGGGGGCTCTTCATTGTTTGAATTCTGAAGCCTGTATGTTCAGTGGCTGACCTCATAAAAGTCTATGTGAAACTCATATTCTTCCTTTGGCTTTTCTTCATTTGTGTAGGTTTTCCTCCCCCGTTTCTTACTTCTCCTTTAATTCTGTTGTTCAGTGATGGGGGTAGCATTTATTCTGCTTTCTCAATCTCCTATTCTTCCTTATGTAGATCCTCTGGTTTTGTTCAGTTCTGAAGCTGACTGGGGTGGGGGCCTGTGCTTATTGCAGTTTTGAGATTTAATTGAGGTGGAGAGCTGTGATTTAGAATCTATCTGCCGATCCCAGTATCTGCCGACAGGTGTGCGGGCCCCCTGGAACCCACTTTCCACTGCCTTACAGTCTGTCCATGCAGTGGGGGTGTCTGTTTGCCCCTGAAAGCAAAATGAGATAAGAGAAGGGAGAAGGGAGAAGAATGAAAAAAGGAAAGAGAAAGGTGAAAGAGAGGTGGAGAGAGATGAAATAGAGGGAAAACAGACAGGCGTATCAACTAATGAAGAAACAGAGAGATAACCAAAGACAGGAAGATCAAAAATGCAAATACATACAGAGAATCATAAAACAAACAAAAAACCCCTTGTTGGTATTCTCTCCCTCAAAAATACCCATACACAAACAGAAAATCTAAAAATAAGTTAAAATAACAGAAACAAGACAAGTACAGAAATGTAAACAAAAACAGAAAGAAAGAGAGAAGAAGGAAAAAACACTAAAACTAAAACAAAAAACAAACAAGAGGAAGTAAAAAAAAAAACAAAACTCACTCTCTGGCCATTTCTGAGAGTCCAGGTTCCTTTCAGCCCTGCGCTTTAGGGAGTGACTCTGGGCTACAGCCCCTCCCCTCCGCTCTCACTGCCGGCCGATAGGGTTGCTCTCAGCATGAATCAGATGCCCCACGGACTACTGTGGGAGGAGGGTGGATCTGATCCGTCTGCTGCTGCTGCTGCCGCTGTCAAGTCTCCCACTCAGATCTGACTTGTCCATGCCTTTTCCAGCATGGAGGGTGGTACATCTGTCTCTCTATGTCTGATGAGATAATAGCCTCTGGGACCCAAAATGGAGGATGGGTGTAGCTGGATAGGACAGTGCAAGTCTCTGCTTGGTCCCAGTACTGAGGAGATGGCACCCATCAGTGTCCCATCACCCATGTTGAAACTTTATTCCAGATTCTCACGACCTGCCTTCTCGTGTCAGGTCTGCTGCTGCAGGTGATGGCATGGACCGGGTGGTGAAGGGTGACCTTTCTCTGCTGCCTTCTCCCAAGGGAGATCCGAGAACCACAGAAGATCCTGCATGCCTGGGTCTCCATCTCAGGGCAGTGGTGGATTGTAGTCACCTCTGGAGAAGATCCCCAGGTGTATGAGTCTGAGTCTCCCCTCAGAGGGACTTTCACTCCCCCACCAGCAACACTCACTCAGGCAGAGAATCTTTTTTTTTTTTTTTGAGTTGGAGTCCTACTCTGTTGCCCAGACTGGAGTGCAGTGGCCGCTCCTGGCCACTGCAGCCTCGACCCTCTGGGCTCCAGCAATCCTTCCACCTCAGCCTTCCAAGTAGCCAGAATTACAAGCACGCGCTACCATGCCTGGCTAATTTTTTTGATTCATTGTAGAGATGAGGTCTCACTGCCCAGGCGGGTCTCGAGCCCCCAGGCTCAGGCAATCCACTCATCTCAGCCTCCCAAAGGCAGGGATTACAGGCTGAGCCACCGAGCTCGACCAGGCAGAGAATCTTTATGGACACTCACTATTGTGGAGACTTTCACAGTCTGACCTGTTCCATCGCCATCTTTAATATCTGCTTTTTGATTTGAGGGTTTAATTCATATACATTGAATCTATTTATCAATGCTCCTCAATTTTTTGTGGGTTACATTTTGATTAAAATGTTTTAAGTTGAAAATGTCATAAATTGAAAGTGAGTTTTTTTACTTACAATATTTTCAGCTTACAGTGAGTTTATTGGGATGTAACCGTATCAAGTCAAGGAATGTACTGAATGTGTATTGCTTTCATACCATTGAAAAGTTTAAAAATATTAAGCCAAATGATTGTAAATTGGAGGATTGTCCATACTGATGAGGTATGATTTAAATCTGCCATTTTGCTGTTTGTATTTTATGTGTTATAGCTATTCTATTCATTTTCCTCCCTTACTGCTTTCATTCTTGTAATAGACATTTGTTAGCGTGACATTTTAACCCCTTTGTTTTTTCTTTTTTTATGTATTTTTCAGGTATTTTCTTTGAGGTTACTCTGGAGAGAATATAAGTAACACTTAGTTTACAGTAGCCTTATGCAGATTAACATGAACTTACTGTCAATAGTATGCAAAACATTTCTTCTATATATTTTCATTACTCCTCCTGCCCTTTATGCTTTTATTGTTATAAATTATAACTATGTATTTTGTGTCCATCAGCACAAATTTATAATTATTTCTTTATGCAATTGTCTTAATTCAAACAAAAGGAACAATTTTTCTTTAGTGTTTGGAAGCTTGTCATTGTCTTGGGGTTTGTGTAATTTCTAATGGTAAATCTGTTGTAATTTTGTTATTGTTCCTGTTTATACATCATACGCATATGGAGTTTGAAAATGAGATGAATAGAAAACTACCTACAGAAAAAAAGACCCTGGGCTGGATGACTTTCCAGCAGAATTCTACAAAACTTATAAGGAGGAACTGATACCAATTCTGTTGAAAGTATTCCAGGCAATTGAGAAAGATGGAATTCTCCCCAAAACATTTTATGAAGGTAACATCACACTGATACCCAAGTGGGGTAAAGAGCCAACAAAAAAAGAGAACTACAGGCCAATATCCCTTATGAATATAGATGTAAAATCCTCAACAAAATTTTAGCAAATTGGATCCAACAACACATCTCAAAAGTCATCCACCATGACCAAGTAGGCTTAATCCCCAGGATACAGGGCTGGTTCAACATTTGCAAGACCATAAATGTAATTAAATACATCAACAGATGTAAAAACAAGAACCACATGATTATATCATTAGATGCAGAAAAGGCTTTTGCTAAAATCCAACATCCCTTCTTGAAAAAAAAAAAACAAACCCTCAAACACCTAGGCATAGCAGAAACAAACCTCAAAATTGTAAGTGCCATCCTGATAAACCCATAGCTAGCATATTGCTAAATGGACAGAAACTGGAAGCATTTCTCCTGAAAATCAGAACAAGACAAGTCTGCCCCACTCTCACCTTTCTTCTTCAACATTGTGTTAGAAGTCTTGGCTAGAGCAATTAGACAAGAGAGGGAAATTAGGGGTATCCTGATAGGAAAGGAGGGAGTTAAGTTATCCTTCTTGGCTGTACTCATAAAGGACTTTGGCAAAGTCTTTAGGGTACAAAATAAATGTGCAAAAGACAGTTGCATTCTTATACACCAACAACAAGCAGGCTGAGAACCAAATAAAATGCACAATCCATTCGCAATAGCCACACAAAAAAATGAAATATCTTGGCATCTTCCTAACCAGAGAAATGAAAGACCTTTACAATGAGACTACAAAACACTGCTCAGAGAAATCCAGGAAGACACAAACAATTGGAAAATATTCCATGCTCATGGATAGTAAGGAATCAACATTGTTAAGATGTCCATCCTACCAAAGGCAACCTACAGATTCAATGCAATACTCATTAAATTACCAACATTATTCTTCTCAGACCTGGAAAAGACAATTCAGAAATTCATATGAAATCATAAATGACCACGAATAGCCAAAACAACCCTCAGCAAAAGAAACAAAACAAGAGGGCTGACACTTCCAGATTTCAAACTTTTCTATAAGGCTCCAATAATCAAAACAGCCTGGTATTGGTACAAGAAGAAGCATACAGACCAATGGAACAGGATAGAGATTCTGGAAGCAAAACCTAAATTTCGTAACCAACTCATCTTCAACAAAGCCTCTACCAACAACCACTGGGGAGAGGAGAAACTATTCAGTAAATGATGCTGGAAAAATTGGTTGACCACATGCAGAAAATGAACAGGACCCCTATCACCATACACAAAAATTAACTCTAAATGGACCAAAGACCTAAACGTAAAACCTCAAATTATAAAGATCCTTAGAAAATGCAGGAGACACACTTACAGAAATTGGAACTGGCAACCAATTCCTGATCAAAACCCCAAGTGCCCATGCCGTAAGAGATAAAATAGACAAGTGAGACCTTATCAAACGGAGAAGCTTCTGCAAAGCAAAAGAAACCATCAAGAGAATGGGGAGACAGCCCACAGAATGAGAAAAAATATTTGCCAACTGTATATCTCACTAAGGCCTAACACCCAGGATCTATAAGGACCTCAAATGTGCCAAAAGGAAAAAACCAAACAGCCCCATTAAAAAGTGGGCAAAAGACATGAAGAGACACTTCTCAAAGGAAGATATACAGGCAGCCAACAGACACATGAAAAAGTGCTTGGCCTCACTAATCATCAAAGAAATGCAAATAACCACACTGAGGTACTATATAATCTCAGTAAGAATGGCCATCATTAATAAAACAAAGAACAACAGATGCTGGTGAGGATGTGGAGAAAAATGAAGGCTTCTACACTGCTGGTGGGAATGCCAACTAGCTTCCTTTTTGGAAGACAGCATGGCGATTTTTGAGCGAACTAGAAATTGAACTTTATTTGACCCAGAAATTCTTCCCCTATTGGGAATACACCTGGAGGAACTCAAATAATTCTACAGAAAAGATACCTGCACATGCCTGTTTATTGCATCTGTATTCACAATAGCAAAAACATGGGGCACCATGTTCCCTGTCAAAACTGGACTGCATTAAAAAAAAAAATGGTATGTATATACAATGAAATATTATGCAGCCATAAAGGAGGACAAACATATGGACTTCACAGCACCTTGGATGGATTTAGAGTCTATCATACCCAGTGATCTATCACAGAAACAAAGAACAGAGTACCATTATGTTCTCACTGATAAACAGACCTTGAACAATTATCATAGTTCTATAAGCAAGGAATTGGCAGTAGTAGGAAACTGCCAGGGTCGGAGGATGGGATTGGCAGTTAGGGAAACTACCAGGGGAGGTGGGGCACACCTCGTCAACACAGGTACCTGTATAATGGACACTTGTATACCTTACCCTGAATTGTACCCCACATATTTAAAATAAAAATTAAAACAAAGAATATGAGATGAGTGAATTTTAATTAGATATTGTTGAGCATGTTTCTCTAAATAAGAATCTTTTTTTAGCTAGTGTGGTGACCTTAGAATAAATTCATTTTATGGATTAATTACATAATGACTATGTTATGTGAAAGAGAGATATAGATATTTATAGATATAAATTTTGAATTGAAAGCTTATTTTTCATGAATTAAGTATATTTTCTGTAAAATTACATAGTAGAATGCAGGATTCACACTGTTAACTACAAATCTGTATTAATTCATAGAGCTAAATATATTCCATAAATATTTATTGGTATCCTACTATGTGTTAGGTTTTATTTTTGGTGATGAAGAAACATTAGGGAACAAAACAAGGTCTTTATCCTCATGGAGCATACACTTGGGTCAGAGGATCATTGTGAAATAAACATCTGTCACTTGGTAATAAATGTTGTGGATAAAAATAATGCATCATGAGATAGAGCACAATGGAACCTAGTAGCAGTTTTGTGTATCATGGTGAGAGAAATCATTCTGATTAGGTGGCATTTGAGAAGAAATCTAGAGGAAGCAAATCATTTAGATATTTGAGTGAAGAACATCTTATGCCGTGAGAACAAGTGCAGAGCTCATGATGCAGGAGCTTGCCGAGCAAGGAGACCAATGTGACTAGATCAGAGTGGGCTACGGGTAGAGGAATGAGAGGTGACCTCTGATAGGCAGATGCGGTGCCTGTCTTTTATGGCCTCGTTAGGCTACTATAAGGATATAGATTTTACTCTGAGTGAGACGGATAGCCATTGGTATGTTTTATGTAGAAGAGCAATGTGAAATCCATTGGGATGTCTTCATCCGAAGAGCAGTGCGATCTAACTGAATGTTTTTAAAAGATCACCTTGGATGCAATGCAGAAAACAGACTAAAGGAAGGCAAGGGTGGGAGCAGAGAGACTAATTTGAAAGGCAATTGTAATAGTCCACTCCATGGGTGCTTGGACTAGGTTATAAGATGTAGTTGAATTCTGGAACTAGTTCAAAGGTGGGCTCCATAAGGTTTGATGATGGCTTATATGTGAAATATGAGAAGGGAAGAATTAAAAACGAAATCTAGGCTTTTCAGTTCTAACTGCCTGGTCAGATGGACTTCCCATTTTCTGAGGCAAGAAAGGTTATTCAAGCACCTCCCCTAGCTGTCGGAAGACACTGAAATTCAACAGAGGAGAGACATGGAAGTCCTGAATTAGGGAAGCAGGAATGAAGAGAAATATGACTCAAGATTTCTACCAATTAGTGACACAAACTATATCATGTCATTACTATAACTCATTTTCAGGATTCAGTTCAACTATACTCACCTCTTCATCCATCTGTTTTTCTACCAATCCACTCATCATTCATTCATTCATTCATTCAATTTGTATAGGCAGTCTTTTTTAAAATTCCCACTGTGTTCTAGGTACTCGGTTTAGTATCAGGGAGTACAAAGCTGAACAATACGATGTCTGCTCCTATGAGTCTTATAGGTAGAAATGCTGATAGGAAAATAATTATTTTAAAATGTGCTGTCATTGAAGTAAGAGCCAAGTAGGAGCCTTCTGGAGAGAAGGTTTCCAGGAAGCATGTTTATGGAGAGGAGGAAATTACCAAAGCTTCACAGAGCAAATGGTGTATGTTAGTTTGAAAATAGTCAAGGATTTTCTAGATTATTGTCAGAAGCACATTAGCTCAGAGGTGTGAAATTTTGTGGTGTATCCTGGATATTGAGAGTAGTCTAGGTAAGTGCTTATTAAATTTTAATATGCATCCAAGTAGCCTGGGGTGGGGATTATTTGACAACATATATATACAACAGATTCTAATTCAGTAGGTCTGGGTTGGGGCCTGAGATTCTGCGTTTCTATCATGTTCCTAGGTCAGGCTGATGTGGCTGATTTAGGGATTGCACTTTGATTAATAAGAGACTCAGTGGAAAGTGAAATGGTAGGAAGATTTTATTCTTCTACTTTTTCCCATTTATTATTAGTTTTTTAAAACATTTGTAATGGAACTTTTTTGTGTGAGATTTTTGGGGGTGTATTTACAGAGTAATGGATAAGAATATAAATTCTGGAGTCGCAATCACTTACCTGTGAGATCTTGGGCAACTTAACTTCTGTAAATCAACTCAGTTTTATCATGTATAAAGTGGGTGCGTGCCTTTTAGGAGTTTCATGAAGATAAAATGGGACAATTAATGGTGGTCATTTAAAATAATAAATGTTAGCTCCTAATATTATTGTATAGAGAAGACAGTTCTTCATGTTAGTAAATTTTGAGATTTTTTTTTTCCTTGTAGTGGTGATTATCTTTTCTTTCTCTTGATCTCACTTGTAATTCGAATTATTGGTGAGTTAACTGACAGTCTAAGCCATAGAAAAGGGCAAAACTAATTGGTTCATATGGGATTGAAACCTGTGACCCTTGATTTCTTAGTACCCTCCTCTTAACTAGCTAAATTCTGAATGATGCTCTTCTTATCTCAAAGTGATTGTTTACCTTTTTCATGCAGAAGTAATCAGTTTCTTGCCTTGGAGGAATATCTTGTAGTAGAGGACAAGAGAGAAACTAAACCTTAAGTTTACTGTATTTCTCTGTGAATGAGATATGCGGTTGATGGCAGGACTACAAGATCAGAGTTGTGAATTTTACCCATAGTCTTGTGCCCTTGTTTGTTTTTATTTATTTTCACAGTTACTCCCTATTTCTTATTTTCTTCAGTTGAAGAGAATTTTCTTTATGTTGTTTTCCATAATGTTCTCACTTTCTTTTTAAAGTTTTTTTTATTATAAAATGTTTGAAACTTACAAAGAATAAATGTAACGTCTGTGTTTCCATGAGCAACTATCACTGAAAATGTTGATAATATCTGCGTGCTCTTTCCTGATCCCATATTCCTTTTATTCACAGAAAATAATCATTCTTTAGAATTTATTGGTTCCTGCCTATTAACACAGTGTTTTCTTAAATAATATTGTTTAGTATTATTTTCATTTAAACTTAAAAAATATGATCATCTATGTATATCATGCTCTGCAAATAGGTCTTTTCTGAATTTATTTTTGGAAGAGAATTTATTGCTGTTGAGTGTACTTATAACTCATTTACCCTTCTGTGCAATAGTTAATCGTATGAATAAACTAAAATTTATTTATAGAATAGTATGATTGTTTGTGTCCCTTTTCTCACCAATTCATATGTTGCAATCTAATCCCTAATGTAAGGGTATTTGGAAGTGGGACATTGAATGGCAATTGGAGATGGGACATTGGGAGGCTCCACTCTCATGAACGGGGTTTAGTGCCCTTATCAAATAAAAGAGGCCTTCCACCATGTAAAGACACAGCAAAAACAGTCTATGGACACAACAAAATTGGGTATGAACCAAAAAGTGGCCCTCACCGACACCAGATCTGCTGGTGCTTTGTTCTTGGTCTGCCCAGTCTTCAGAACTGTGAGGAATAAATTTCTGTTGTTTATAAGATACCCATTTTATGGTATTTTATTGTAAGAGCTCAAGAGACTAAGATAGTTTATCTACTTTTTCAATAAACTTTTTTTGTTTTTTTTTTTTTTAGTCGGAGTCTCACTCTGTCGCCTAGACTGGAGTTCAGTGGCCACTCCCAGCCACCGCAGCCTTGACCTGCTGGGCTCCGGCAATCCTTCCGCCTCAGCCTTCCAAGTAACTGGAACTATAGGCGCGCTACCACGCCCGGCTGATTTTTGATTTATTGTAGAGATGAGGTCTCACCAAACTTTTTTTGTGTTGTTGTTACAACTGTAGGAATTTTTATACATTGTTGCAATGAACTTTGTAGTATATGTCTTATGACACATATGTGCAAGACTTTCTCTAAGATTTATTGTTAAGGGTGATATTGCCTGACATAGATATGCAAATGTTCAGGCTTATAAGAAAATGCCAAATTGTTTGACAAATTATAGACTTCTTAGTTGCATTTTTAAAAGAGTTGATAGGGTATCACATTTTGGTTCCATTTTGTATTTCTTTGACTTCTAAAGAGTTCGGACATCTTTTTAAAATTTTTGTTTGTTATTATTATTATTATTTTTGAGTTGGAGTCTCACTCTGTTGCCCAGGCTGGAGTCCAGTGGCATGCTCATGACCACTGCAGCCTTGACCTGCTGAGTTTAGGCGTTCCTTCCGCCTCAGCCTTCCAAGTAGCTGAAACGATAGGCATTCACCACCATGCCCAGCTAATTTTTGTGGTTTATTGTAGAGACGAGATCTCACCAAGCCGCCCCAGGCTGGTCTCGAACCCCTGAGCTCAGGCAGTCCTCTTGCCTCTGCCTCCCAAAGTGCTGGGATTACAGACTAAGCCACTGCACCCAGCCCATCTTATGTTTATACTATGTGAAACATTTGTGTCTCATGCCCATTATTTTATTAGGATATTTGTCTTTTTGTTGAAGTTCTTTATTTTGGATACTAATAATTTATTGGTTGCTAATTATTTAATGTGATATTGACTTCTGAAATATATAAACTTCAAGTATGTGGCTTTAAATACTTTATTTATTTTTGTATGTAATAGCCCAATATGTATATTACTTGGGCTTCCAACTTCCAAGCAGCAATTCAGAGACCTAGGCTCCTTTTATCTTTTAGAATCACCGTCTTTAAACATGGCTTACAAAGTTATGGGGTTATCTCTACTACAGCCAGCCAGAAGGGTGAAACATCCTAGAGAATCACAGTTAGGAGGTTTTATGAATCCAGCTTAGACATGGTACATATCACTTTTGCTGGTATCTCATTGGCCATAATGCAGTTTTCTTTCTGTATGTTATGTAATTGCAAAGAAGATTGAGAAATATGTGCATATTTACAAAAAGGGAGAATGAGTTTAGACATCAGTCACCGGCCTCAGCTATTAGTTTCTTGTTTGTGGTTTTTCTTTTCTATTTCATATGGTATCTTTTGAAAACTGAAGTTATTTATTTTAATAGAGTTAAATTTTTCAACATTTTCTCTTACAGTTGGTGAATATTGTATCTAGTTTAAGAAAGCTCACCTTATTCTGAAATCATAGATATTTTTGTACAGTTTCATCTAAAGTGTTTTGACTTCTACATATAAGTCTTTATTCTCTATTGTGGGATTTGTTTTTACATTTAGTGTAAAAAGAAAATTCAATTTATGTTTTTAAAATCTGGATAATTCTTTATCTCAGACTATTTATTGTGTTAATAGTCATTTTTTCTCAGTGATCTATAGTGACACCTCTGACATTTATTATTGTATATTTATATGGGTCCATATTTAAATGGTCCATATTTAAATAGGTCCATTTCTGGGTTCTGTGTTTATTTGCATTGGATAATTTTTAATCTTTGAAACAACGCTGTGTTTATTATTATAGCTTGATAATGAGTCTTAAAACCTGATATTACAAGTCTTGTCACCATATCCTTTTCTCAGTGTTTTGGATATTGTGGTCATTTCAATATAATGTCATAAACAGCTATCAAGTTCCCTGAAAAACATTTTGGGGATTAATATGAGCAAAATGGACATCTTTACTGTTTTAAATTTTTCTATGGGTGAAAATACTATGCCTCCTTTAACTTAATCTTCTCTGATGTATTTATTTGTTTGTTTGTTTATTTTGAGTTGGAGTCTCACTCCATCACACAGGCTAGAGTGCAGTGGCACACTCACGGCCACCGCAGTGGCACACTCACGGCCACCACAGCGTCAACTTGTTAGAATCTGGTAATCCTTCTGCCTCAGCCTTCCAAGTAGACAGAACTGCAGGCGTGTGCTGCCATATCTGGCTAATTTTTTATTTATTGTAGAGACGGGGTCTCGCCAAGTTGCCCGGGCTGGTCTCCAACCTGCAGGCTCAGGCAATCCACATGTCTCAGCCTCCCAAAGTGCTAGGATTATGGGCTGAGCCACCAAGCCTGGCCTTCTCTGATGTATTTAAATAGAGTTTTCTAGTTTTATCCATAGAGATCTTACTTATCTTTTATTAGATTTATTCATTTTATTGTTTTTTAAATAGTCAACTGATCTTTGAAATCAGAACAAAGACAATACAATGGAGAAAAGACAGACTTTTGACAAATGATGCTGTGAAAATTAAACATCCAAATGCAAAAGAAGAAATTAATCTTAGAAACAAACCTTACACACTTTACAAAGTTGAATTCAAAACCAATCATAGATGTAAATGTAAAACTCAATACTATAAAACTCCTAGAAAATAGCATACTAGAAAATTTAGATGACTTTGGGTTTCACAATTGCTTCTTTTTTTTTTTTACTATACAGATGTGGGCTACAATTCAAGGTTATGTATACAAATGTTGATTATGCAGGTACCCTTGTTGATGAGGTATGCCCCTCGCTCCCCTAGCAGTTTCCCACTGTTGCCAATCCCTTTCTTATAGAATTATGATTGTTCAAGGTCCACTTATGAGTGAGAACCTATGGTACTCTATTCTTTGTTTCTGTGATAGATCACTGAGTATGATCGACTCTAAATCCATCCAAGTTGGTGCAAATTCCATATGTTTGTCCTTATTTATGGCTGCATAATATTCCATTGTGTATATGTACCGCATTTTTAAAAATCCAGTACAGCTTCGATAGGCAGCATGGTTGGTTCAGTGATTTTGCTATTGTGAATAGAGAGCGGCAACAAACATGAGTGTGCAAGTATCTTTTTTGTAGAAAGATTTTAGTTCTTCTGGGTATATTGCCAATAGGGGAATTGATGGGTCATATGGAAGGTCAATTTCTAGTTCTTTCAGAAATTGCCACACAATCTTCCAAAGAAGTTGCACTAGTTTGGATTCCCACCAGCAGTGTAGAAGCGTTCCTTTTTCTAAGCATCCTCACCACCATCTGTTGTTGTTTGTTTTTTTAATGATGGCCATTCTTATTGGGGTTAGGTGGTATCTCAGTGTGGTTTTGACTTGCATTTCTTTGATGATGAGTGAAGCTGAGCACTTTTTCATGTGTCTGTTGACTGCCTATATATCTTCTTTTGAGAAGTGTCTGTTCATGTTTTTTGCCCACTTTTTAATGAGGCTGTTCGTTTTTTTCCTTTTGGCGTGTTTGAGTTCCTTGTAGATCCCAGATGTTAAGCCTTTGTCAGATATACAGATTTTTTCCCATTCTGTGGGCTGTCTCCCTGCTCTCTTGATGGTTTATTTTGCTTTACAGAAGCTCCTTAGTTTGATGAGGTCCCTATTGTCTATTTTATTTCTTAATGTATGGGCATTTAGGGTTCTGATAGGAATTGGTTGCCAGTCCCAATTCCTTAAGTGTGTCTCCTGTGTTTTCTAATATTCTTATGGTTTGAGGTTTAAGTCTTTGATCCATTTGAGCTAATTTCTGTGTATGGTGGTAGGTAGGGGACCTGTTTCATTCTTCTGCATGCGATCAACCAGTTTTCCCAGCATCATTTACTGAATAGGTTCTCCTATCCCCAGTGGTTGTTGTTGGAGGCTTTGTCAAAGATGAGTTGGTTGAGAAATTGGCTTTGCTACCGGAATCTCTATTCTGTTCCATTGCTCTATATACTTGTTCTTGTACCAATACCAGACTTTTTGATTACTGTAGCTTTATAGTAAAGTTTGAAGTCTGGAAGTGGTATACCTCCTGCTTTGCTTCTTTTGCTAAGGATTGTTTTGGTTATTTGTGGTTGTTTATGTTTCCATATGAATTTCTGAATTGTCATTTCCAGGTCAGAGAAGAATGATGTTGGCTGCTTAGTATTACTTTGAATCTGCAGATTGCCTTTGGTAGGATGGACATCTTAAAAATGTTGATTCTTCCTATCCATGAGCATGTAATATTTTTCCAATTGTTTGTGTCTTCTTGGATTCCTTTGAGCAGTGTTTTGTAGTTCTCATTGTGCATGTCTTTCACTTCTCTGGTTAGGAAGATGTCAAGGTATTTCATTTTTTTTGTGGCTTTTGTGAATGGGATTGTGCTTTTTATTTGGGTCTCTGCCTGCTTGTTGTTTGTGTATAGGAATGCAACTGTCTTTTACACATTTATTTGTACCCTGAGACTTTGCCAAAGTTCTTTATCAATGCAAGCAGGTTTTTTGACAGATTCTCTTGGATTTTCAAGGTATAGGATCATATCATCAGCAAAGAGGGATAACTTGACTTCTTCTTTCCCTATTTGGATACCCCTGGTTGCCTTCTCTTGTCTAATTGCCCGAGCTAGGACTTCAACACAATGTTGAGCAAGAGGGATGAGAGTGGATAACCTTGTCTTATTTCAGTTTTCAGGGGGAATGTTTCCAGTTTCTGTCCATTTAGCAATATGTTAGCTATGTGTTTATCATTTATCATAAATTGCACTTACACTTTTGAGGTATGTTCCTTCTATACCTAGGTGTTTGAGGGTTTTTAATCAAGAAGGGATGCTGGATTTTATCAAAAGCTTTTTCTGCATCTAATGATATAATCATGTGGTTCTTGTTCTCACATCTGCTGATGGGTTTAATTACATTCATGGTTTTGCGAATGTTGAACCAGCCCTGCATTCTGGAGATTAAGCCTACTTGGACATGGTAGATGATTTTTGAGATGTGTTTTTGGATTTGATTTGCTAGAATCTTATTGAGGATTTTTGCATCTATGTTCATAAGGGATATTGGCCTGTAGTTCTCTTTTTTGTTGGATCTTTACCCAATTTTAGTATCAGGATTTTGTTAACTTTGTAAAGTGATTTGGGGGGAATTCTGTCTTTCTCAATTGCTTGTAATACTTTCAGTAGGATTGGTATCAACTCCTCCTTGTAATTTTTATAGATTCTGCTGGAAAGCCATCTGGTCCAGGGCTTTTTTTTTTTTTTTTTGTAGTTTTTGTATGTCAGAGTCAATTTCCTGCGTTGTTATTGGTGTATTTAGTGTCTCAATGTCTTATTGTTTCAACCTGGGGAGGTTGTGCAATGTCAGAAAGTCCTCCATTTCATTTAGGTGATCAAGTTTGTTTCCATATAGATGTACATGGTAGTTTCTCATAATCTTTTGTATTTCTTCAGAGTCAGTTGTGATTTGATCTTTTGTATTTCTGATTGTGTTTATTTGGGCTTTTTCTTGGTCATTCTGGCTAGGGGTCCATCAATCTTGTTAATTCTTTCAAAGAACCAGCTTTTTTGTTTTGTTGTTGTTTTCTATGATACTTTTGTCTTCTGTGTCCCATATTTGGGCTCATATTTTGGTGATTTTGATTCTTCTGCTATACTTGAGGTTTTGGTGGCCTTCTCTTTCGAGCTCCCTTAAGTGATTTGTTAGTTGTTAGATTCTCAACTTCTGATCTTTCTGTTTTCTGGATGTGTGCTTGTAGAGATATGAATCCCCCTCTTAGAACTGATTTCATGGTATACCAGAGGTTTTGGTAAGATGTTTCTTCATTTACATTTGTTTCCAAGAGTCTTTTAATTTCTGCTTTGATTTTAGTTATTTATTGTAGAGATGCGGTCTTGCCAAGTTGCCCAGGCTGGCATAGTTTCTTATGGATACCTCTTTATCAGGTTAACCTGATAGTACCATGAATGAAACATAAATTTTATAAAATATTTTGTATTTTCATACCTGGGCATTTCCAACCTTTTCTGCATCTAGTGATATAATCATGTGGTTCTTTTGTTGTTTACTTTTTTTTACTTGTTTCAAATTGCTGTTTACAAATAAGATAGGTTTATTGTATAGCTTTTTTGTAGTGTCTTTATCTGGTTTTAGTAATAAGATAGCTTCACATGATGAGTTATTGAGCCAAATAAATAATTAGAAAATTGAACTATAAAGCTGATGAAATTACTCAGAATATAGTGCAGAGACACAGCGTGATAAAAAAATATGAAAGAAGTGACTTGACATGGAAGAGAGAATGAGTTCAAACCATGACTATTTTTAAAAGGTGAGATAGAGAATAGAGGGGTAGCAGTAAACTTTTTAGTGCATATTTTATTATTTTTCTAATCTTTCCAGTTGCACCTTAAATCTGAAAACTTCTTGTTTATTTTTGAGTTTCTTTTTTTTAAATGTTTCATAAATAGCATAAGAATATGATAATTCCATAAGAATTGATATGGGACTTAGGCTTCATTTGGTAACTCACATAAATAGGAATAAAAGGCATAAAAAGTTAGTTTCATGAGTTTAAGGCAAATACTGGTGGCAGGACATTTGGGAATAGAGAGGGCAATTCCTCGGGTTGTGTCTTGATGTCTCTAGATTGATGTGAAGAGATCTAGGAAACCTAGCTTTTAGTCCTTTAGCCCCAGAGTGTAACTGAGAATTTCCATTTCAGCTTTTGAGTAGTGGTTTTCCATCTTTTTCTCTCTTAGGCTTTAATATGTAACTATACTTTAAAAGTTTTTTTCCTTTCGTTTACTCTCAGCTTTTTCTTACACAGTGACCCCATGATTGAGCATATCCCCATTAATCTAATTGTGTATTTGGTTGAGAAGTCCCTGAGATTGACCTTGGAATAACAGAGCATGGAAACCCCATGCAGAATTTTTTTTTGTTCAGAAGTCACCTTAAGGTGATTAATTTACAACCTGACCACAACTGAGATGGCATCATCTAGACCTCCAGGTGGAAATTAATTCAAGATAACTATTGAGGCAAGACCAACATCCTGTACTGTTCTTGGTTATTCCTCATTCCATTCTTGCCCTTTAGGATTCCTATCCACAGCCTAAAACTTAGATTATTATTATTTTTTTAGGCATGAATGGAGACCGTTTCCCAAATTGCTGGCTCTGGTATAAAAATCACTTTCTTTTCATTATATCATGTGGTTGTTTATTTCAGCTTAAAAGTGAGGAGCAGGTAAACATGCTATCAGTAACAAGATGTTGGTAGATGACCCAAAGGAGGCATAGTCTTAGATACATAGAGTGCTTTCACTCCAACCCTGCATGTGACTGTGTGTGTGTGTATGTGAAGAAAGGGTATACATCGTAAATGGAGACTATGTATTCTTTGCAAGTGGAATCATACAGTATATAAATTTGAATCCTACTTGTACAATTACCATTTCATTACAGTATGATTTAACATATGAAACATTTTGATTGCCTAATATTTTGTAATAAGAATATACCTTTTTTTTGCCTGAACAGTTCCATACTTCGACACATTTTCCATATTTCAAAATTAATTTGTTTCTGTTTCCTTTATTCCAGTGCTATGATAGAAATTTTCATTTGTGTACATATATTCTCATCTCTGGTTGTTTGCTCACAATGAATTCTTAAAAGTAAATTCCTTTGTCAAAGATTAGGAACCTCAAACTATTGAATATACCATGCCAGATGACATTCCAGCAAGATTATGCCAAGTTATTTTCTTACAGCATATGAGATTGCCCACTTATAACCTCTAAAGTATTTATTATGCTTTACAAACAGCTTTTGTTTTTCAAAACAAATTCATTATTTTGTTTTTCATCTCTTTGGAAACTAATAGGGTAGTTCACGTTCACCTTTCTTATAGTTTTCTTTTGTAGATGTTCTGTTAGTTTGTATATTTATCTTGTTGTCTTTTTGATGCACATGACCTTTTAAATATATATTAGGGAAAGGACTTCTGTCATGTTTATCACAGTGTATTATTTGTCTACCTTGTTAACACTTTCTAGATCTTCCAGACCCAGTTCTAAGGTTAATTATTGAGAATGTTTTCCTGAAGTCGGCCAGTCTATCCATCATCCATCCATCCATCCATCCATCTATCTATCTGTCTATCATCATCCATCTGTCTGCTTATCATCTGTCTGTCTGTCTATCTATCTATTTATTTTTTTTAACAGTGCCTCACTTTGTTGCCCGGGCTGGAGTGCAGTGGCATGATTAGAACTCATTGCAGCCTTGCACTCCTGGGTTCAAGTGATTCTCTTCCCTCAGCCTCCCAAAGTGCTGAGGTTGCAGTTATGAGTCACCTTGCCCAGCATGATTTTTCTTAAGATTGAGCTCTGTGTACTTATTTTATGCATTAGGAAGTATTAAACTTTGGTGTTTTCCTTGTCTGTCTCCATCTCTGGATTGTGAGCTTCTGAGGGCAAAGAGAGTTGAAGTCTTATCTTTTGATTCCCACTGTCTTTTCCAGTGACTCATACTCTACGTTTAAATAAATGCTTTTTGAATTGACACATGAAAATTCTTTGACATAACAGTTCCAGAGAGTAGAAACTGTAGTTAACTTTTGGAAGGGAATATCTAATTGTAATGTG